>OY101449.1:42146058-42712328 GCA_956483635.1 Panzeria rudis | reverse complement strand
ACAAGAATTGTTTTATAACAAAGTTTTTCTTGTTGTTTTTGGTGTTTGCGTCCTAAATAAGAGTCAAACAAACAATTCATAGATTATGTACAGAGCATTTACTAAAAATTAAATTTATTTTTACACAAACTTTTGTTTGAAAATTTTTTTGTGAGAATTTTTTCTGTGTACTTATATGGGTTATTCTTTAATTTTGGAAATCTTATCGTTATTTATTGTCGGGAAGGCTATTATATTTATTGGCAATGAAACTTAATTAAAGTAAATTAAATAAAAATTTGGTGTCTCAGTAAATAAACTCTGCATGTAACCACCTATCCTGTGGTTATATGTAGCATTATTATCTCTGTGTATTTGTTTGGAAGCTAAAGGAGGCTAAGACCATCAACCGATCTTCCGAAAATATGCATATTATGTTATATGAGTATTTCGATGTCAACTCGAAAGCAAGTCGGATTGACCCTCTCCGATTTCAATGAAATTCATCACAGATAGTGTATGTCCCAAAATGTTTGATTAAAAAAATTTTTAGACTCTAAGGTCATTTGCTTTCTGAAATATGGTGTTATGCAAATGGAACAAATCGTCAAAATTTGAGAAAAGTGTATTTACGAAAAGTGTATAACTTCTAAACTACAAAAGTGAAAAAGTTTTACATGATGTAATTTTTCAGGTACAAATAAGGCTCCTGTTATGGTGTACATTAAAATTTTTTCCGCGAAAAGTTCAAAGGTCATTTGAGGAGGTCTTGAGATTAAAGACCTATATCTCAAAAAACGGGTTTTTTTAAAATCTTAAAAAAATACATGTTAGTCATGAAACACTTTTCTATAAACTTGAAAAGTTTCATGGTGGTGCCGCTTCTAGTTTTGGAGCTATAGAGCAAAAGATGGCCCAAAGTTTGTTTTAGGAACAAAAAAATTAATTTTTTTATTTTTTTACGATATATTTTATTAAAATTAAAACAACTTATATTAAAAAAAAGTCATTTTAAAAGTTACGATTAGAGCATTACAAATTATTTTTATATTGAAATTTTAAATAAATATAGACAATTGTATAAAAGTAACATATTTTTCTGATGGATGTGCTGGCCAATTAAAAAATAAAAAAACATTTGTAAATTTATGCCATCATAGTGAAGACTGGATTTGATGCTGAGTGGCACTTTTTTGCTACAAGTCACGGCGAAGGTCCTAGTGACGGCCTTGGAGGGACAGTCAAAAGCACGTAAAGCAAGTTTACAGCGTCCACTTGACAATCAAATCACAACACCAAAACTATTATTTGATTGGTGGCAACAGAACCTTAAAAATTGCAATTTCACATTGCTTTCTGAAGAGGATTATTTAAAAAAAAGAGGTACTTCTTAGAGATCGATTGTTTGGACTACGTACTATTCCCGGTACGCAGCAAAATAACATCAAATAAAACTTTTGCAGTTTTGAAGTTTAGAAGTTATAGTTGGTTTTTTGTGGCCACTTTAGTCAGATTTTGACAACTTTTCCAATTTTCATAATGGTATATTTCAGAACCAGAAGGGGTCCGAGGTCTAAAAATTCAAATTTTTTTAATACCTGTAATGGATAATCGGAGTTGGTGTTTCCCAAAATGGCATTTTTTTTGTCGATTTGACATGGTTTTAAAAGTAGCAGAAATTGCCAGCACTACCTTATTGTAATCGTTATAAGATACAATTTTCAGGAAAATAAAAAAATGGTTTCCAGGAAATAAATAAATTTTTAAAAAATAGGAAAATGTAAAAAATTTCAATTTGCTGTTTATAATATTTCCACGAAATATAAGTTAAAGTAAAATCTTTTAAATATCCACGGAAAGCTTAAGTCCTCCACCATTCGGTACAGTTTAAAAATTGAAAATCAGTGCAGAAACAACGCAGTGAATTTTTTTGTCCGTGAAGTCACAAAAAGTTTTTTTAATTGATAACTTCCGATTTTGAGGGCGTATTGCAATTTTTAAATTGCAAAATGATAAACTCAACTAGGCCTACAAGCTTCACTAAGTCGTTTTTTACGAGGATTTTCACTGTTAGGTACAGCGTGTAATTTGTTCTATGTTATTTATAATATTGAACGATTTTTATCGACTGTTTCTCCTTAAACAAGTTTCTACTGTATTCAACAGATAGGTTATTTAATTTAATAAACACAGTTGAGGAAACAATAGCATGTCCAGAATTAATGTTCATCATAACCAACAACGACAGCAGCTAAACGACCACAAAGAAAAAGAGCTAGGAATTGTAATAAAGAAATTGTGTAAAAATGATTTCATTTGAAGTTGTTTATTTAATTTAATTACAAGCACGAATATATTGAAATGTGCAGAATAATGTGTGTCTGTATGTCTGCCTGCCGGAAAACGAGAAAATTTCCATTATCAATTCAACATATTTGAACGTTTAAATTTTTTTATTTATTCAATAAGTTTTTCTTATTTTTCATTTCACTTCTGTCTTAATTGTTAACGCGAAATAATACTTCAGTATCTATTGTAAGTTTCAGCAAAAGTTTGCAATTTTTGGTTAGTTAGGCAACGCAGATAGTTGGACTCACTTTGAACTTTTGGTCCAATATGATACCGAGAACTCACTGTGCCTATACTATTTGTAATCGATTATCTAGTCAAAAGTTTACACGAAAAATTTGTCCTTTGTATTCATCCTGTCGAGGTACATCCTTTTACTTTCAATGTAGGAAATTTCAAATCGAATATCCTCAAAAACCTAGTTTTTTGAGGGTTTTTGAAATTGTGCAGTCGACCGACAACTCACTAAAATGGATTAAAGAGTTTTTGAATTCGAGTGAATTCTCTTAGGGATCCCATTGAACATTCAAACTTACCGATAAAAAAACATTTCGCATTCCCTTACAACTAACATGTTTGTAAGGCGTTCAAAACAATCGACCAGGCTGTATTCAGCTATACACCATTTGTTTATACATGGTTTGTAACAATTGTATTAAGGATATGTTTGTAGCGATGTTGGCAAAACGTTAGTCTGCTTAATGATTAAAAACTAACGATTAAAACGGTTAATCGTAATTAATGATCAAAAACTAACTAATCGTAATCAGCGTTTTAACGATTACGATTATCAATCACAATCAAAAATCGTTAGTCCCGACTGAACAATTTCGATTGATTACACTGTGCATGTATTCGACAGCTTTTTTTCTGACAAAAGGTACACCCAGTGGGTGAACTTAATTCGAGTACGCTGATGTCAGTCGCGTTCATCGTTTTTCGATGTTAGCTCTTAAAAAGGAGATATTTAAGATTTAAAATTTCAGTTTATGGACCATCTTCAGTGGATTGGAAATTTTTAAGACAATTGGACGAAATTCGGTTCATACACAGAAAAAATTTTTTTGTAAATACAATTAATTTTTTTGTTATATCAATTAAATAATTAATTGATTTTGAACGTACAACGATTTTTGCAAATACAATTACGAAATTTTAAGTTAAAAGAAGATCAGAAAATTATTTTTTTAACATTTTTTTTGTTGATTTCAAAATTATTTCAATTCAAATTATTGTTATATCAACAGTGTGAATTGTTGATTTTCCGAACAAATAATTGTTGTATTAACAACATTTTTTTTTATATATTTTTAATAAAAAACATATTCAAACATTTTTGAAATTTGCGCGATAGAAGCGATTTTTTCCAGGCTTTCAGGCTCTACAGTTTTAGCTTTATTGATCATTTATTGACATGACATTGAAACTTTGACAGATAGTTCGAATCATCGTAAATTGTCGATTTTCGTCAAAGAACGATAAAATCATGTCGCTTAAGCTTTTTTGACGGTTAAGGCACGATATGTGATTATTTGTTTAAAAGTAATCAAATAAAGATTAATGATTACAATTAGGGGCTGTTCACATATTACCTAATGCATTTTTGCCGATTTAAAATAATGACAGCAAAAAGTTAATAATGGATTACATTGTAGTTAGCTTTTAGTCAGTCTAAAAAAGTTAACAAGCTTACATACGAATGTACCTATATGTATGAGTGAATGTATTCTTTAAATTGATTACACAGAGGAACAATGGTTTTGTTGTTTACATAAAAATAGGTCATCCTTTGGAATTTTCATCTGCTGATGACGATGGCATCATTAGTTTTTTCCTAGCAGCACTTTTTGTATTATTCGCTTAGTATTTCACGACTCTCGCTTTCATTTGGATAGAGTCACTTGCTGAGTATATCAGGATATCTTACTGTTATTGCAAGGATGTTAAAAGTTCACTGTTTTTGGTTCAGTCCTTAAACCTTTTTTTATTTAAATTTTTTAAATTAAATCAAATGATTCTGATGTATTTTCGTCCGCTGATTACAAATGATTATTTTTCTTGCACATCTAGTTTCCAAGATATTGTGCATTATATAAAAAATGCTTTAAACATTTTTTTCTCACGCCATCAAAAAACAAAATTGTTTTTATTAATATGATTATTTCGAACGTATTTGCTTTGTGAATCTAAATTGATTATTAGGCTAAGGTTCGTAACGTTATATTCAGAAAGAATTGGGTATGATTAATATTCCAAGGAACAATGGAAAAATTAACATCAACTTAATTTTTCAACGTACACAGCAGAACAGAGTAGCGCCACTTTCGGAAGCCGCTACACTTCCATCGTCAGTGCTCACGTGTATTTGCTATCACCACTTGTCAGGTGGCTCTGTTGAATGTGATTTTAATTCTTATATATACAACTTTTTCGCGAAAATTGAATACGAGAATTAAATCACTCTCAAGCTGATATTAAAGTGCACTTTCCCAGCGTTGCCATCGGTTTATTTTTCTTCATTCCCATTTTTCTGATTTTTGTTCTACTCAAGACAAACTTTTTTGGTTTGATTTTATACTTAAGTATATATGAACATGTAAACATGTGAAAAGCTCAAGCCAGTAGCTAATTGTTTTATTAATATGATTATTTCGAACGTATTTGCTTTGTGAATCTAAATTGATTATTAGGCTAAGGTTCGTAACGTTATATTCAGAAAGAATTGGGTATGATTAATATTCCAAGGAACAATGGAAAAATTAACATCAACTTAATTTTTCAACGTACACAGCAGAACAGAGTAGCGCCACTTTCGGAAGCCGCTACACTTCCATCGTCAGTGCTCACGTGTATTTGCTATCACCACTTGTCAGGTGGCTCTGTTGAATGTGATTTTAATTCTTATATATACAACTTTTTCGCGAAAATTGAATACGAGAATTAAATCACTCTCAAGCTGATATTAAAGTGCACTTTCCCAGCGTTGCCATCGGTTTATTTTTCTTCATTCCCATTTTTCTGATTTTTGTTCTACTCAAGACAAACTTTTTTGGTTTGATTTTATACTTAAGTATATATGAACATGTAAACATGTGAAAAGCTCAAGCCAGTAGCTAATTGTTTTATTAATATGATTATTTCGAACGTATTTGCTTTGTGAATCTAAATTGATTATTAGGCTAAGGTTCGTAACGTTATATTCAGAAAGAATTGGGTATGATTAATATTCCAAGGAACAATGGAAAAATTAACATCAACTTAATTTTTCAACGTACACAGCACTGACGATGGAAGTGTAGCGGCTTCCGAAAGTGGCGCTACTCTGTTCTGCTGTGTACGTTGAAAAATTAAGTTGATGTTAATTTTTCCATTGTTCCTTGGAATATTAATCATACCCAATTCTTTCTGAATATAACGTTACGAACCTTAGCCTAATAATCAATTTAGATTCAAAATTGTTTTTATATCACACTAGATGTGCCCGCCCGCTTCGCGCGCTTTAAGATCGTATTATGACTATAAGGTGTCTGTAAAATATAGTACTATAACGTTTTTTACATATTTTTTTAAGTTCCCGTTATACAAAATAAACGGTGCTACCACCGTTAAAAAAACACAAACATCTTTCTAATTTCCAACAATATTTATGGTGTTTTCTTTTCTACATACAAAATATCCTCTTGTTGAAAGGTGCATGTATAAAATGTCTTGCCAACCCTGCAATAATGCTATTTGTTTTTTGACGAGAACAAAATACAAGTTAGGAAAGTGGATCCCCCATTTTTAACAGCAGACAGATAAGTTTATTATTCAGGCAGATAAGCTTAACATTTCTTCTTCATCAGATGGCGAGGATAAATATAACAGTTGATTTATTGTAATTTCTGCACATGTAATGCATTATCAATACTTTTAACTCTTTTCTTTAAAAAAGTTTACAAATTTCTTTAGTTTATTCTCATGAAATATGTAAACATAAGAATGCAGCTGCCAGATTGCCGATTTATCGACCCGAAGCTTAGACGATTTTTTTTATTTGAATACCTTTTTCAGAAAAATTCTATAACACAGAATTCAGTAAGATTTTATATGATTGGCAATCTAGAATTAACAATATAATGTTTGCTCATAATTGTTCTATAAAACAGCAGAAAAATTATCTTTGGAAACTTATTTTTTACTTTCTAGTTCGAGGCGATTTTTTCCCAACTTCGTCTGACAGCACGATTTATAAACAAAAGCCACCATTTTACAGGGCACTAACAGCACTGTGGATTTATACGGGGCATAAAGTGCAATGCCTTCCACCATTAGTGAGGGTGATTTTTTTAGAATAAAACATACCACCCTCTTAGAGAGTAAAAAATTTTTAAGAAACGAACACCAAATTGCAGTTTTTACATGGAAATGTAGCATTTTTTTGTAGACAAGAAAACACAATTATATAAGTAAAATTGGGTATATTTTCGTTTTTTTCTATTTTAACTTAGAAATAAGGTATTTTATCGCGGTAAAAAGTATCCTATATTTGAATCAGGACTCAAAAGTACCTCTATACCAAATTTCATGAAAATTGCTTCAGTGGTTTTTGCGTGAAGCGTGTTCGGGCAGACAGACAGACAGACAGACAAAAATTCCAAAATTTGGTTTTTTCTCTACATCGATTACTGTTCACGCCACAATAAACATTTTCAAAAAATATTTCATGTACAGACACGCCCTTTTAACAGTTTTATTATATGTATATATTTGTCAATTTCTAAGTCATTATTTCAATGGTCACGTATAAAAGATGTTGTATAAACAGTCCAGAAAATGTTTGCGTAATTTGTGCTGATTAGATCGTGTATTTGAAATTTGCAGCTTTAACGATGTAACAAAAACAATTTTAAAGAAAAATTTTAATTTATTATGCGAAATGATTAGAATATAATCCCAATGGATCAAAAATAGATTTAAAGTCAGCGATCTCATATTATAAACATATTGTTTTGGATGGCGTGAGAAAAGAAAATTTTAAAGTACATATTTTTTTTATATAATGCACAATATCCCTAAAACTAGAGGTGCTAGAAAACTGATAAAGTTATTTTCGTAATCAGTGGACGAAAATACATAAGGATCAGTTTATTTTTTAATTTCAAAAATTAAAAAAAAAGGTTTTAAGGACTAAACTAAAAACACAGGATTTATAACATCCTTGGAATAACAGTAAGATATCCTGATATACTCATCAACGTGACTATACCAGCATGAAAAATAATTTTGTGTAAACTAATAATCCAGAAATTATTTTAAAGTTTGGCGGACCATTCGTGAAATATTAAGCGAATAAGACTAAAGGTTGGGTAAGTTATACAAGAGATAAATGAAACTATATCTCTAAAACTAGAGCTGCTCGAGAAAAACTAATGACGCCATCGTAATCAGGAGATAAAAATAAAAAAGAATCAGCTATTTTTATTTAAACAAAACAAAAAAAACCTAAATTTTGTTGTGCTGTGTTGTTAATAAATAAATTAAAGAAATGAAATATTATTGTACAAAATTATAAAATTTTTTGTTACGTAACATTTTTAAAGACCGCCTCCTCCCCCTCCATAACAAATCATAACAAAAGTCAAACCCCCCTCCCCCTTGAGCGTTACGTAATATGTGAACAGCCCCTTAATATACTTAATCATGATTATTTTAGTCACGATTAAATTGATCCGATTAAAAAATCAATCGACTAATACCAACACTGGATTGTAGTATGGATGTACATATGTACTTGTAATTTCATTTAGCTAATTTTGCAACATGAATAAATACATATGTGTAGGAAATGGTTATTTGGTTATTGTTTTTAATTTTCTTTCGTTTTGTTGGTTTTTACACATTGTAAACTTTATGTAAAATACGAATAGTTTTTATTAACAAGCAACACCATCATCAACGTCACCTCAATACACAAGCCAGTTCTATCATCCTTATAGTGGTCTCTATCGGTATAAAATGTAGTGGTAATTGGAATAAAACGAAATATTGTTGTCACCATCTGTTTCGCCATTTCTCTTCATACTTTGCCTGACATTCGATTAAGTTTTATGCCAATTATTAAGTGGAAGACAGACAAAAGATAGAAACTAAAAAAATAACAGGAACCTGAAAACCTAAGCACTGTGCAAAATGTATATCCCATAATAGTAACAACAGCAGATCCTATTAAAATTTAGTAAAAGTAACTGAGATTTTTTATATGGTCAATTTAACCACTTTATGTGTGCGACTACATTGTTCCATTGGTCTCGCCAAGAATTTTTTAATTATACATATTTTTTGTTTGTCGACATTTATTGTGTTGGCGGTTAAAAGTTTCTATAGCAATAATGTTGAAATAGTAAAACTAAAAACATTTTTCCGCTTCCAAATATTTGGCTTCAATAGCCAAAATTTTTACCCAGCCTCCCTGCATTCATTCATTCTTTAATTCATTTTTTACATTCATATAACCTACAAAGGAAATTAGTTTTTGGCTTAATAGTGGTTTTCAAAACAAAATTAAAGTGTCAAAGTTGTTTTCCTTTGTATCGTGCAAAATGTTAAACTTGCCCGCAAAATTTTTTGAACAACAAAAAACCTAGTAGTGATTTATGCAGTCCAAAAGAACGCAAATCAATGAAGCATAATATAACATGGAAAGACATTTTTAGATTTTAATGGATCATTAAGTAAAAGAAGTTTATCTTAAACATGAGAAGTTAACTTACCAAAGCATAGATTGCATTAAAATTCAGTTATGGATTATTTTTAACTTGAATAAGGGCTCAGATCAAATTTATACCCTTTTTATGAAAATATGCGATACATTCTTATTTCCAATTTTGTATTAACTCAAAATAATACCTTTTTGGTGATATAAAGGTATCACAAGAATAGTCTCAAATGTGGTTTTCGAAATGAAAGAGTAATCGGAATACGTTGAAATGTTTACAGTAGATAGATATTGATGTTGTTAGTTGATTTCTTGCAAAAAGTGAAATTTAAAAAATTTTGAGTTATAACCCTCTTGTTGATTAAGTGCGATATATGTAAATTTATGTTTTTTTTATTTGTTCAATGCTTGTACTTAGTTTTTTCAAACATTATTTTTTTGATTTTTCTTTGTTTACATATTTTCACAACTAGTTCAGATAAACTAGCGATAACTAATCAAAATTGGAGATTACAGTAAATTTTCGAGGTTCGCAGTTAGACTCGAAATTTTGTATGGTAAAACATGTAGATTCAATCATAATTGGGGCGCGAACCGTGTATGAGAGAGCGAACCTCGAATATTGCTGTCCGTATGAACATGGTATTATTCTACATTATTTGTTTTATTTTCTGCACGAAATAAAATATCTTATTATTATAATGACTAGATGAATAAATTACTTCAATTACTTTCAATATTTGTTGTAGCACCTATATTAGAAACGGATATATAATCGTAAGCAGATGCAACACAAACTGCATAAACATCCTTTAGCTATACATGTTCCAGTTTTATGCACAAGTTCATGAACGCCGTGTGAGGTCTTGGATTTTTTCAACAGAATGGAAACTCAGCACACTCCAATATAAAGAGGGAAATGTGTACATGGAGTAAAGAGTTTCAATTTTTCCTTTTTAAATTTTGTTTATTTTGCTATTGAAACACAACGGGTGACCTTCAATTTTTAATACGATTCTTTAGAAAAAAATAAATAAATAAACAAAAATGAAAACAAGAATGTAAATAAACCTCTTCATTTCTTTTATTTTTTAAGATAAACAAAAAGAAATTTATTTAAAATAAACACGAAAAACAAAAATTACTCACTCATGGTGACACTTAAATAAAGAAAACAGTTAAACAAGAACGACAAATAACCACATGTAATCAGGAAAAAAGGGTATGTACTAATGTCCCAGATAGAAATGTTTCAAATTTAAAGAAACAAAAACAAACAAATACACATATACTTTATTGTGCTAGAAATACCCTGCAGGAAATGCGAATAGTGAAATTGTAGTAATTTACTAGTGACATTGTCAGTAGTACTACTGACCAGGTGTACCACAGCCAATGTAATCACCCAGCAGCTAAAGTTACAACTAGTAACGCCTTGGGACAGTCATATTACTAGTTGTAATGATACTAGTCGAAAAACGACAGTCATATTACTAGTTGTAACACGACCAGTAACGTTACTGGTCAAAAAAGAACAATCATATTACTAGTTGTATCAAGACTAGTAACGATACTAGTCAAAAAAGGACACACTTTTGAGGTATACTATTTTATATAAAACACATTTTTAGCTCAGTGGGTAGAGTACTTGCCTTAAAGTATGAGGAATGTGTGTTCGTACCCCGGTTGAGCCAAAGTTTTTTTAAGAGTTACAAAATCTTAATAAAAAAACTAGTAAGCGTACTAGTTTACAATGACTAGGACTCCAAGCGGGATGTAACTGTATACTAATGAGCTAGTTGGTCTCCTATGACAACCTAATGTTAAAATCGATAGTTCGATATATGACAAAAGGATAGATAGGCAACTAGTCTGAAGCAAAAAGCAACTAGTATAGTTCCAACTACATACCAGTTACTTTGTCTGCAGGGCATCTATTGACATTTAACATTAGTTTGTCATTGGTTGAAAATCCACCAGTAGACTAAAGTATTTTTTGGGACCACATGGAGACATTGGCACCAAAGATTCATTAGGAAATTCTAGGGCCTCTACTCTACATTATTGATATTTCCTCGCTCGATGCCGATAGTGAAATTGTAGTGATTTACTAGTGACATTGTCAATCCTACTACTGACCAGGTGTACCCTAGCCAATGTAATCGCCTATTGACATATAACATAGGTTTGTCATTGAAAATCTACCAATAGGCTTTAGCACTATTGACGAGGTAGTTCTTTTACGACCATATGGAGACATTTGAACCAAAGATCCACTAGTACATTTTATTGACCAGGAGGTGTTTATTTTGTTTTTTGAGATATGATTTTTTTCTTTCGCAACCTTCAACAATATAGTATCAAAAATAATTTAAATTTGTAATTTTGAGCAATATGCATTAAATTTAATTTAATTTAAAATTTTTGAAGGGACAAAAGTAATAACATTGACAAATTTGTGCATTTGTTTTTTCGGTGAAATTTTATGTCGGAAATTTTGTGTTAAAAAGGTACATTTTTTTCATATCTCATAAAAGAAAAAACACCTTAAAAATTTCAGGATTTTTAAAGGACGTTTAGAGATATTATGTAAAAAAATTCACCAAAAAAAATATATAGGTTTTTGATTTAGTCAGTTTTGAAATTTTCAAATCTTTGCATTTAAGTAATTTTTCCAAAAAAAATTATGCCCTATACATTTTTTGTAGCTCCAAATATTCTGCTTAAAATGGCATACAAACCAATCTTGTATATAAAATAATTTGCGAGATATTTAAAAACTAAACTCAACACTTTCGGCAAATTTGGCGAAATAATGATATTTTGGATATGTCATAACTTCTGAAATAAATATTTTTAATTTTTTCCCTTTGGCATACGTTTTTTTATAGGCTTAAAGAAAACATCTGAACAAATTTCGTCAAAATCGAAAGGGGTCGTGTCTAACTATTAGTTGATTTGACATGGAATTACTCAACTATATTTCATGTTTATTTAATATTGCTCTACAAATATCTAAAAATGAACTCGATACTGAAATAATACGAAAGATCATGTTAAATCAAAGTTATTTCGAATTGAAACCAGGTGAATTTGATATTGAAACAACACAAAGAATCATGTTGAATCAAAGTTATTTCAAGTTGAAATAAGGTGAATTTGATATTGAAACAACACGAAGAATCATGTTGAATTAAAGGTTTATCAAGCTGAAACAACATGACTTTAATGTAGCTGTTCTTTTAATTATTTAACTTACGGGACATATATTAGCATAGGCATCAGAAAACTTTGCGTTGTATTTGGCTGCGCCAGCTAAGATTTGAACTCGTGCCATCTTCATGATAGTCCACGCGCTACCACTGCAGCCACAATAGCATAAAACTTTAATTTACTTATACAGTAAATAAATACCATCGTATGTAAAATGACTTTAATTTTGATTCAACATGATTTAAATGATTATTTAACATAAAACTTATTCGAAATTAAAGTTATACGACCCTCTTCTGTAAACCAAATCCGAGTAAATTTCTCGTTTTCGAAAAATAAGTAATGTCCCCCATTGATGTATTTTAAATTGTAGATACTAAATTAATTTCAG
The DNA here is from genome assembly GCA_956483635.1 of Panzeria rudis. NCBI lineage: Eukaryota > Metazoa > Arthropoda > Insecta > Diptera > Tachinidae > Panzeria > Panzeria rudis. The sequence continues at coordinate 42,699,699 of OY101449.1, read as the reverse complement.
ATCTGATATTTTAAGCTATAAAATATATGAAACTGCAAAAAAAAAATCTGAAAAAAGTTTGCTATTATTGGATTTAACTTCTCTAAATTGAGCGTTTTCAAATCGACTCGAGTACAGAACAGGCAGGGTAGTCATGTTGATTTAAAATTAAATGTAACGTTTATAACAAAGTTGTTTTAACAGTGAACATTTTGAAATCAAAAAGATTTAAGGTTAGATTAATAATTATCCGTTTAAAATTAATATTGAACAATGGTAAATTTAAACAAGCAGCATTGAATTTTCGCTGGTAATTCGTTTTTGTCGTCTGCATAGCCGACACATGTAAGAATAAACAAGAACAAGTCATACACCTAATACAATTAATCGCGATTATCGCTTAATCGCTATTAATCAAGAAAACATACTATTATAACTTTTATTAAAACAAAAATAAATTACGTTATGAGGTTTAGTTGAATTCTATGGGTTTAATCCAGAGCCAGGCAAAGATAAAACTAAATAAATGAGAAATAATTTGTTTGAATTTGCAACGATTTTCCGTTATCTCACGTCGAATTTGGTTTATAGACAGACCGGTGTCTATTGAACTACGCTCAAATAATTTGTTGTTTAATTTGTTGTGGTTAATTGGTTTGTTGATAGCCACAACCAGTGTTGACAGGGAAAGAGTAAAAAAGTTCCGCTTTTTTTCAAAAAATTTACGTTTTTCGTCAAAAGTTTTATTTTGAAATATTCCTTGAATAAATAGTAGATTTATGTGATTCATATAAAATAAATAATTTTATTCCATACTTCTAATATTTGATGGAAATCGATTGATTTCAAATCGCACGATTTCACCAAAAAGGTGTTCTTTAAATCGAACGATACAGTGAAATCGAATCTAAGTTCGAATAATGTATCCTAAGCCTCGAAAACAATATAAAAGCATCAATAAATTATCCTTAAGTAGAAGTTGGTTTTTTTCAAATCGCGAGATTTTGAATCGATCGATTTCCATCACATACCAGAATAACAAAACAACAAATTCATTTATTGAACAAAAACACAACTTAGGCCACACGGGCGTTCTAAGACGCGGCGTTTCTGCTTTTTATATTAAATTTGAAGTTTTAAAAAATTGAATATTTTCAAATTTAATATAAAAAGCAGAAGCGCATCGTTTTAAAAACGCCGGTGTGGCCTCAGCCTTAGAGTAAAAATAGATAAACTTTTCAGTTTTCTTTTTCTTCTTCACAGTTAACTATTTTTTCACAAGGTAGATTTATTTACCAGGTAGTCGCAGTTCCTTGAAAATGTCAAATTATTAAAACACATACACAACATAACTTGTGTATTTTGATACAAAATTGACAGCTACAAATAAAAAAAAAAGAGTAAACAGCTGTGGAATCAGGATTACCTGGTAAATAAATCTACCTTGATTTTTTCATAAGAAATGTGACAAAAAACCGAATTGATATGTTAAGAAAAATATGCTTTCAGAGACCGGCAGTTCTTATCTTAATTTATGAATCAAGTACTTTTTTAAAAATATTACTTCGTTCTTTGCCATGTACCAAAAGTTAAGAAAATTTGGTCAAATATAACAAAATTATACATGTAACGTTGGGCATTCGAAAGTTACGAAAAATGAAACGGCATCACTGGCTACAACTGTCTGTTGTGCTCTTGTTGTTGTTTATTTTGATTGTTTGTGTTGTGTATATGTAAATTGTCGGCTGTGTACATGCAAATTGTCGGCTATTTGGTCGACAAAAATCGTGGGCCATGATAAGCATCGCATGCCTCTGGTTTAATCCAAAGAAATTTAATTATTTACTTCAGTTTGGTTTTAATTTAAATGTTCAGTAAAATTTTATTTTTATTTAGCAAAAATTGTGAAGTATGTATATAAAATGAAGTTCGTAAATCGTAGCTTATGAGCAGGGACAGGGGTTTCATGCAAATGAATTGATTTAAAAATGGCATCGATTTGTTAGTGCATATTTTTGCATATTTTGATGAAAATGCAAATTTTTGCATATTTTTGCCAAAACGAAAAATTCGTTATACATAAAAATTTTACTATAAATGTTTGATTTTAGGAAAAAAAAATGTCAAAAGTGAGGCCATCGAAGTGTTTTAAAGAAGTATGTGTCAGAAAACAATGAAGTCTTTAAAACTAATAGACTAGTGCTTTTCTGTAAAATGTATGACAGATCGATATTTTTTTAAAAAAAAGGTATGGTGGATCAACATTTCAAATATCATAAGCACAAAGATTAACATACACAAAGTATTGGAAATGTATCTCAGGTGTTAATGTCTAGTAGACCGAGTAAAGGCAAAACAAGTTCGTTTAGCATAGAGCTATGTAAAGCATTTGTCTCTGTCGACATTCCTTTACATAAACTAAAACACAGTGATCTAATAATTTTTTTAAAAATATGTATTGTACGAGAGCCGACTGCAAATTTCTGAAATAATTTTTTTTATATATTTTGAAGAAGTGGAATATAGTGGTGCATGGTTGCCGCAAGTATTTTTTGCCCTCTGGAGCGCGCCATATTGAATTTTATGTGATGTCACATATTCTATAGCCAACATATGATCAAGACGCTTCTAATGATACATCATTTTAATAGTGTAGTGTGAAAACTCTCATTCATTCTTGTCTATATTAAACATCTGGCAGCCCTAACTTGCGGCCCAATCCGAATGGGTAGCCTATTTTTTTCAACTTCCTTACACATCCCTCTGTGACGGTAACTACAATTTATTTAAAAAAACACATGACCGAAAGTGACCGCCAACAAATAATTATTCCTAATTCGATTAAAAATACTTGCGGCCATATTTAAACCTTACACCACAATATTCCACCACTTCAAAATAGCAATAAAAAATTAATTTCGTTAAAAAAAACAGATGAGTGCAGAAGTTTGCAGCCTGCTCTTAGACTAACGAGACTAATCCGTCAGAAAAGTGTATGTAAGTAAGTTGTATGATAAAAAACTTCACCAAATTATACATTTATTAAAAGAAATTTATTTATGGGTCTCTATCGATGAGACAACAGACATCAAATCGCGATTTATTGCCAATGTAATTGTTGGTATATTGGATGCAGACGAAGAGAAAGGTAAACTTAAATTCCTTCTTAATGTTGCAGAGTTAGAAACAGCAAATCATGCTACGATTGCCAGAGTCTTTAACGACTCAATTGCGTTATTAGGCGACAATTTCAATAAAAATCAAATATTATAATACGTGACTGATGCTGCACCATATATGATCAAATCTGCAAAATATTTAAATGTATTTTTTCCAATTTCATGTCAATTGTCTGTCCCATGCAATGCATACAGTTGCAGAAGAAATTACAAATCAATTTGAAGACATCGATCTTTTGACTTCTTATGAAAAGTATCAAAGAAAAATATCTAAATCTTCCACCTCAACCTGTGATAACAAGATGGGGAACGTGGCTATACTGTCGCTTATTATGCAAACTATTTTGATCAACTTAAATAAAGAAAGTTAAAAATATGTAAAATTAGTATTCAATTAAACATCAATTGGTATTTGTTAATGCAAATTATGCGTTTCTCATTAATACAATTGATAAGCTTCAACAATTTAATTCATTACGCAGCCAAATCCAAATAATTGACGAAGCAATAAATACAATTAATGCTGTTCAAAGCACAATTAGTGTAAAAATTCGGAGCAAACTAGATGCCGTTATTAAAAAATTAATGGATTTCAAAAACAAAACTGGTGTTTTTGCTTCAATACCTTGTGATTTTCAGTTAAAGAAATATAATCCATTAGAGAATTAGAATTACATCACATCCGTAGATGTTGAAACGTCGTTTTCAATATATAAAAGCTTTTTAAGACCAAATAGATTGAACTCTGCAGTTGAAAATATAAATCAAATGTTATTTTTAAATGTAAATAAATAAGAACAATTTATAATTTCTATTTATATTGTATTTTTACATTCTGTACCCTCATATTTATATATACCTAATGAGAGTGAATTAAAATGTTATGTTTTTCTTTCAATACAATTTAAAAAAAAAATTGAATAAATTAAAAAAATCAAAAAACCCGGCTGCGTAAAAAAACTAAGAGAAAACAATTTAAACCTTCACAGATCCTAAATGGTCATTCGAAATTAAAAATCATAAGAGAAACCTAAACATGATTTTCAAATACCTGTCGATTGATACCCATTTTGATACAGTTTGACGACTCTTTATTTTTTTTTTCGTATAAACAAAATGGCGTCTGTCGGCCGCTATATTGAATTTTGACTACTGTCATATCTTTAGTGACACTCCCCGGACTAAGACAAATCGATTGACGTAAGAATCATCAAAATCGGCCTACGCGTTCGGTTTATATAGTGCCGCAAAGGAAACAACATACATACAAATAAATATACATAGACTGATAAACACAATACCCTTCTTTGCGTCGTGCAGGCGGGTAATAAGTGCATATTTTATTGTTTTTAGTTTATATTTTGCGTTTTTTATGCTATATTTTAGGTGCCCAAAATACCTTTTTTTAGTGCATGAAGTCCCTGTCCCTGCTTATGAGTATAAGAAACAATACTATGGTAAATCTCTTTCTTGATAGGAAAATTTTTCTAGAACATAATATATTTCTATCAGAGTCAAAGAGGTATGTGATACAAATCGACTCGATTTCAAATGAAATCGAAAGTTGAAAACGAATGAAATAGTTTTAGGTGTGATGGAAATTGTATCGATTTCACTTTCCACTTTTGTTTCTGTTCCATGTATTTCTTTATATAAAAACTTTTTTGACATAAAATTATTATTATTTTTTTAGTATTTATACTTATTTTTAAAAGAATTGGAATTCCTATACGCAACCGCATAATTTTTAACAAGGTTACATATCCAAATATGTCTTATAAAAGTTTACGATGAGTATGCAATAAGTAATCTACAAATCCTTTAGCTTGTTGGTACATTGCTGGCATTAGTTCTTGTTATGTTATTTAATTAGTCTTCAGCAGATTTTAAAATATGTAACTAAAAAAAAAATAGCGATTTTTCGTGAACATGCGGCTTTGGCGGTTTCTAATCAATGTTAGGGCTTTTTTCCGATATTGCAACTTCACGCAAATTTCAGCAACGTTCGGGATAGAAGCGTCTTTTTGCAATTTTTTAACCTCTTTATAGTTCACACGATTAGACTTAGTTATCATGCCGCTGTTAGCATATTTTTGCGAATTTTCGCGATTTTTTCCGAATGTTTGGCATTTCTTACGTTTTTAGCGATTTTTAATTAAAATTATGGCTCGTTTAAAATTTTGCAATTTTTGGCGATAAGCGTAAGTTTTCCAAAGTTGTTGGTTTTCTTCAATATTTTGGGATTTTAATCAATCGTAACATTGTAATTATTCATATATAAGCAATTTTTTCGTAATTTCACGGTTTTTCCTAAAGCCAAAAAGAGCTTCAAAGTTGCCTAACCCAAAAACTTGCTTATATAAAATGCCGATAAACAGTTAAAAAATTAGTAAAGCGAAAACTCGCAAAAATATTGCGAAAGTCCAAAATCAACAGTTATTAGTGACTAAAACCGATAATACTGTAAAAATTATAAAAGTTCGCGAAAAAAATTGTTTCTACGCCGAAAATACATTTGTGACAAATGGACCTAAAATTTATTAAAAACCGCTAGTGTCGTAAATTCGCAAAATTTTGCCAGTATCGAAAAATAGCAATATCTAATATTGATTAAAAATCGCTAAAACTATAAAAAATGTGAAAGCTTGCAAAAATCACTACTTCCACAAAAGTGGCGATAATCCTTGAAAGATTGCAAAATAGAAAAGAAGTCCTAAAATTTATTGAAAGTCGTAAAAAAAAATAAAAACTAGGAAAAAATAAAATTTTGCGCGAAAATAATTCGCGAACAAATCGGAAACAAGCTCTAAAATGTATTAGAAATTTCTAAAAATAGAAAAAACCTACGGAAATTTTGCTAAAGTGCTAGTGATTATTTATTAAGACATCCAAAAATTATATATCAGCAAAAAATATGCTTAAATGTTAAAAAACACTCCAGTGACAAGCTAATTTAACATTTTAACAAAAATTATTGCAAAAATATGTGGTGAAATACATACATATCATTCGAAACTTTTGAAATCGTTACACATATTCTACTCGATTCGAAAACAGCAAAACAATAGAAATTTCGTTTTCTATCACATCTATTTTTTGTTGATATTTTCATAGAACAAAATAGAAAATGAAATCGAATTCGATTTTAAGTAAAATCGATATGAAAACAATAATTCAGTAGCCATCATAACTTTCATCGTTTTTGTGTCGATTTTCGTTCGAAATCGATTTCCATCACATACCTGATAGACTAAATTGAGATCATCTGAATTTTTTTGATAATTTCGTACGACTAAAACTCGCGAAAACTATAGGGGATGTAAAAGAAAAGCAAACAGTATCCTCCAGTATAATGGCACAAACAAGTGATGTTGAATCGTGCTCGAAACACATACCATACACAGAAAAAAAAATAGATTGCGTTTTTGATAACAAAAATCACGATATTCAATAATTCTTTTTTCAAATTTGCTGTGATAAAGAATTCCGCTATATTGATAACAGAATTATTTCCAAAAAAAAAAAAATATATATATATATGTATATATATATATATATATATATATATATATATATATATATATATATATATATATATATATATATATATATATATATATATATATATATATATATATATATATATATATATATATATATATATATATATATATATATATATATATATATATATATATATATATATATATATATATATATATATATATATATATATATATATATATATATATATATATATATATATATATATACACACATATATATATATATATATATATATATATATATATATATATATATATATATATATATATATATATATATATATATATATATATATATATAAATTAAAAAATGTTGACATGCCTGGGATATAGAACCTGGGCTTCCCGGACGTAAAACATGCTCTACAGCTGAGCCATATCCGAGTTATTTTTATGAGATAAAAAAAGAAATAATCGGCATGGGAAAGAAATAAATCCAACGAAATAATGTATTAAGTTAATAACAAATGCTATTGAAATTCATATTTTTTCAAAAACAAAACATTGCTAATACGCGTTGTTCAAAAGTTACAGTTTTTTCTTTATGATAACCCGCTCATTTCTATGAAAAAGCTGTAGCAATAACTATGATGCTCATACATATATAATGAATTAATATCGGATATGATATATTAAGCTCTAAAAAATAGAAAACTACAAAAAAGTCTTAAAAAGTTTTGCTTTTATGGGATTTAATTTTACAAATTTTTTTTTTAATTGGATCGATTTACAGAACAGGCAGGTATATAGCAACTTTTTTAAATAAAACTAAAAAAAATTTAAATTCAGTGCTTTTTTCAAGAATTACGCGTTTTTTTACTTGTTTCAGTGCTTTTTGAAATCTAAAAGTTGACAACGCTGATAAAAATGATGTTGCAAAATGGCAGCGATTATATGTCCTGACAACGATATGGCATTTCTCTTGACAAAATTGTATCTTGTATAGAGTCGGTAATAACACCTTTAGATAAAACTGGGCGAAACAGAGAAACAAGCCATCGCATAGTGGTTCCAATTGGAAAAAAGGGTAATAAATCTGTATATTTAAAACTTGCGATCATAGAGGAGGAGCTAAGCTTTATGAATGATTGCAACACGCGGTGAGCTACAGGGTGTAAAATTGACTATTTCTTTGTTGGCTTTGTTTACTTCATAACTTTTATATGTGACCTTCTCCGAGAAAAGGGACCTCTAGTATGTGAAAATGAAGTTTTGAGAAAAACACAAAACAAAAAAAAAACGAAAAAAAAACAATTTAAAACCAAAAAAAAATTAATTTTAATGTTTTTCTAATTTTTATCGATTTTTCCAAGTTCGTTTTGTACGTTTTTATGGGGTAACTAAATTTTTATCAGAAATCTAACTCATTTCATCTTATTCTACACCCTTTAAGGCACCAGAATCCACTCTTGAGTCCAAACCCGTTTTTTGACACACTAGGTCCCTTTTCTCGGAGAAGGTCACATATAGTAAAACTTTATGGCAAACATTTTTGTAGAACATCTCATCCCCGCCCTTCCCCCTTTTAGAGGTGTTTTTCGATTTGTTAGAATAGAGCCAAACAATCGTTATATGGGGAGTTAGAGGGTTAATGTGCGTTAACATTTTCTAAAAAAACGTTTTATTATACCCTTCACCTCAAGAGCACTATATGGAAATTTTTACTCTACAGGACCTAAAAATACAAAAAAATTTATTTGAAAAATTTTGAAATTGTGCTGCCGATATATAGTAACTAAATTTCATATATATAATATATTTTAAGCTCTAAAAATTTAAAACTCCAAAAAGGTCTGAAAAAAATTGCTATTAGTGGACTTAATTTTTCTAAATCTAACAATTTTAAATCGACTCGAATTGCAGAACAGGCAGGATTATCAATTCAATTCCGCGAAATATATATTTCTATATCAAAATAATGCAACTTTAAAATAATTATGTTAAATATTGAAAAAAAATTTCAACATAGTAGAATTCGTTAATGTGACTTAGTGAATCTATATGGTTTTTATTGATTTTAAATAGTTTTTCTCTAGGTGTAGCCATGATACAATAATGCAGGTCTGTGCATATCAACTGCTGATCATTGTGTTTACATGCTGTGTTTGTTAAGCTTCATATAAAAAAACGTTAACAACATTTTTTATAAATAGAGTTTATTTGACAATAACAGAAGGAAAGCGTTTTTGTTGTAGTGATGCACAGACCTGTATTATTGGATCATTGGTCTAGGTATGTCGAAAAGCAGGCTGATCGTTCAACATTTTTCGGAAAGTGGTACAAAAAAGTCATTTTAAGAAAAAAAAGTGGCAACAAAAAGGGAGTTCTTCGAAAAACAGCGGCAACTTTCTTAAAAAGGAAATAATTGAATCAAATTCTTGCATTTAATGAATTTTTGGAATGAAATGAATCAATTTTGATGCTCTTCTTTCTAAAAAGGAAAGAATTTTCAGCATCAACTAATTACTTAAACACAACTCATGCTTATGTGGTTATATCTGAGTTCTTAACAAAGAGACAGTCGGGCAGATAACAAGTTCAATCTAAAAAATTTTAATAGTGCAACCATATGGCCTATAAATGGCGGAGCTCTGAGGGATCAAATATAAAAAATACTAAAAAATTCATAGTATTCTCCATTTGCTGATATCGGTAACAAAATTTTTGCTTCCTCCCTAGAGCGTTACGTAATATGTGAATAACCACTTAAGTAATATTTTTTCTGTGCAGCTTCGTACTATAGAGCAAAAGGTATCAATTGATAAAACAAAGGGGCAAAAAGAGACATAATATATCAAAAGCTAGCAGATTTAGCTCAGTTGAACAAGTGGCAAAACTGCCACGCTGATCGCAAAGAGGCTTCGCTGAGTAAAGTTTTTTTTTCATTTCAGCCCTCCGGCTGGGCTTGAGGATTTTCTCCGGTAGGTATATCGAAAAGTGGCTTTCCTGAATAAAGATTTTTTTTTATTTTTGCATGTCTCCGCCCGGCCTTATTGGATTTTCACCTCTAAGTTTGTCGAACAGTGGCTACGCAGAGTAAAAATGTTTCTGCATTGCCGGGCTTAAAAATTTTCTCGAATTAGGCAATGCAAATTATTCATACATGTGTCTATCCAAAAATGATGAAAAATTGCCCGAAAATGTTGGGATTTTTTCATGTATAAAAAAACCAAAATTTGTATGAAAAGCTTTCGAGCGATATTGCATTAATTTTTTCGTTAGTTTTTGTTTTGAGTAATTTTATATGCAGCCGTTAGTCGCTTTATCCGATTTTCCCTTGATCAGTATTCATGCAGCCTTCCTTTGTTCTATTTGTTTTAGGTGAGGAGCAGCATGTGCATACTCCAGTTGTATCTTAAATACACCACCAAAAAAAAATAATATATATATATATATATATATATATATATATATATATATATATATATATATATATATATATATATATATATATATATATATATACATATATATATACATATATATATATATATATATATATATATATATATATATATATATATATATATATATATATATATATATATATATATATATATATATATATATATATATATATATATATATATATATATATATATATATATATATATATATATATATATATATATATATATATAAATATATATATATATATATATATATATATATATATATATATATATATATATATATATATAAAAATTCACACGCCGAGTAACGACAATTAAATTAAGCGCAGTTTTTCAAAAACAACAAAGAACATTTTATTTTTTTTATATTTCTTAATGCACTTCAAGTAATTAAGAATTTTTGTTTTATTAAAAAACTGCATTAAAATGCACATTCAATTGATCGTCGTGCGTATCGACCAGGGATGCGACAGTGGGTAGCTTTTAAATCGCGATAATGAAGAGCCACGCGTTAATACACGCAATCGTGAGTAAGTTAATGTTGGCCATGAAAGATCACGAAAAATCTCATATTGCGATATTACATATAATCATAATTTATGAAACAATCATAATTTATGAAAAACGCTTTTGTAAAGCCATTCTTGCGTTTATAGTATATTTAAAAATTTTTTTTGTTGGTTTCTTTTTCGAACTATCGAAAAAACTCTATTTTATTTTTATATGTACACTCATTAATGCTCACGTAAGTGAACATGATTCACTTAAAGCACAGAAACGGAGAAAGAAAAAATTTTTTTAACAACCGAAAATTAATAATATATACAGTCCCATGGTAATCGTATGGAGTTTTTCTGGGTGTGATTAATATTTTCTCATCTTAAATAATTAAATGAAAAGACAGAAAAATTCCAAACATTCCTTTACTCTGCCATCTATTTCACCCCCGTCAGTAGCTTGAGGATTCTCTAGTGTGTGGTTGCAATTAAGTACAATTATGAATCTTATTAAAATTTTTGGAAGATCATAATGAATATACTACATGAATGCGTACATATGTAAAATTATCCAGCGGTAAAAATAAAAAGGCCTTCTCAATTCATGTTTTTTTGAAGACCTACTTACACTTACTTGTAAAAAAGATATTCTATTAGAAGAGAGGAGAAAGGAGTATTCTACTTCTAGATTTTTCGTTTTGTTCATCAAAATATGTACTTTAGAAACAACAAACATTCTCGTATCCTTTTTTCCCAAGTAATATGTACAACTGAAATTTACGTACAAGAGAGATTCATCATATATGCTGCTATTATGTCGTTTATGTTGGAGGTGATTAGTATATACTTATTCCGACGAAACTATTCATGTCCCATTTCTTCCTAATAAAATATGTACATACAGAAACTTTAGTCTCATATATATAAAAATTACTTTAGATGAATACAAATAATTTGAAATAAAAAAATCACATCAATAAAAAATACGGAAGCCGCTATAAAAATGCCGTGTTTAAAAAACGTACCTTCATGTGCATATCCCTTCCAAATGGCATTTTTAGAATGTCTTTTGTCAGGCCTTCCAGAAGAAGCGATAGGAAGGTCATACCCGCAATGATAACGTGTATAAAAAAGATATGAAGTTGAAATGGAGCGTGAAGTACTTCTCCTTCAAAACGAATGTGTAAAGATGCCTTCTTTAAGGCATCCATACTGCTTCCTTTTTAGCATTGGGTATTATTAAAAAATGTGTGTATGGGAGCATCCCCCGCATACAGTGATAGTAATTACGATAACATCAACTACATATGTATGTACATATATGAGTTCACAACGGCTTTATATATGTATAATACATATTATTTATGTTGAAAATATGTATTAACAGTAATGAAAATAAAAATAGCAGTTTAATTAAAAATGTAACGTCATATCTTGTATACTTGATCATCTATGTTTTAAAGCATAGATGATCAAAAATAAAAATGAGATGTATTAGCGCTCGCTCTCGCAACCCTAACTCCCAGCAAACATATTGGCAAACACCTAAAACAAATTTCATAATGATACGAATAAAAATTCTTTTCAAAACGTTTTCATTTCCAGCCTTAAATATTTTGTAGCATAAAAGGCATTGAATGTTATGAAAAGCATCATTTATCATAAAATACCGTTCACATCTCATTTCGTAGACGTGTAGCTTTTATTTTTTTTTTACTTTGTTTTTTGTGTGTTCAATTGTAATTGAATCGTGTGTGTTTACTGTGCTTTGTTCAACAAAAACCAACAACAATGCTTAATAGATTCCTGAAAAAAATGATACTCCGACGCATGTGTTTTCGTCGCTTGCTCAACGATGAATGAATGAGTTTTTAAAAGAGCGTAACAAATGTGTATGAATTATTTTCAAACAATTGTTGTATGGGCTGAACATCTTTGTTTTAAAGTATCGAATGTAATCTAACGGCGGAAATGAGTAAAAAAATTAAGAGCATGCACAAAACCAAAGAACAGCTAGAATAAACAAAAAATTGGTCTCGAAATCTAGTACTTACGAGATTTCGAGCTACATGTAGTTGTTTTTCACTAGATTTCCCATACAAAACGAAATCTACTTTGTCAGTAGATTTGGAGGAAATCTACTCAAAATCTAGTAAATACTTTTATATATTGATTTTACTATGTTTTGCATCATTTTTATATAAAAGGTGAGTGAATTAGCAACAAGCATACTACGCTATACAAAACTCGCTTATTAAATTAGCTAAGTTGGCACTATTTGGGTTACAGTTTAACCCTTCTGTGACATCCTTCCTTGCAACCCTTCCACTGACATCCTTGGTACAGCTGTACCACTATGTATTCTATATTGAAAATGTGGTCTATTACATTGAAAACAAAAGAGATGTTAAGTTTTTATATGCTTTGCATCACAAACCTTATTCGCAATTTTTACATGTATGTTGAATGATGCTATGCTGAGCACATACAGGATCACTGCATTTCAAGCACGTCTACCGTGTTTTAAGATATTTTTTATGGTAAATTACACACAGCGTGCAAGGATGACAATGCAGGATAAATGTACGTTTGCCACTCGCCATCCACAATTTACTAAATCAAACAAAAAGATTTGCTAAATTTTCTGAAAAATATCAAACAATATTTTTTTCTGAATTTATAAAACAATTAGTCTAAAAATACTACCAAATACTAAACAAATAGTTTTTCTTAATATATCAATCAAAATTCTTGTCTAGGTCATCATCATCATGCATTAAGCATTTATGAAATTTCACTGTGTTAAATGTGTTCAAGCCTGAATGTTTATCTAAGGACTCTAAAAGAATGAATGAGAATTAGCACAACGACATTAACGACTTGATTCACTCAAAAATCTTCAGTAAACAAACTTTGTTGTTGTTATTTGTGTGTATGACGTCATGGGGTTGTTTTTTTACAGCACAGTTTTTCTTGTTGTTTTTCGTGTTTGCATTCTAAATAAAAGTCAAACAAACAATTCATAGATTATGAACAGAACATTTACTGAAAATTAAATTAATTTTTAGACAATTTTTTGTTTGAAAATTTTTTGGTGATAATATTTTTGCTAGTGAAGAAGAAACCGTTATAATACCTGACATAAGTTTCATTGTGCTAAAATAATATATAACGAAAAAAGGTGCGAAAATTAAAAAATTTCAAAAAATGTTCAACTTTGAGCTTTAAAAAAGCAAGGTGGGGGGTGGATACACAGAAAAAATTATCACCAAAAATTTTTCAAACAAAAGTTTGTCTAAAAATAAATTTAGTGTTCAGTAAATGTTCTGTCCATAATCTATGAATTGTTTGTTTGACTTTTATTTAGAACGCAAACAACAAAAACAACAATAAAAACTGTGTCGTAAAAAACCACCCCGATGACGGCATACACACAAATAACAACAACAACAATCATAGCTAGAGGAATGCAATTATACCAAGTTTGTTTACAAAAGATTTTTGAGTGAATCGATTATTTAATGTCGTTGCCTTAATTCCATTCATTTTTCTAGAGTATTTAGATAAACATTCAGACTTGAACACATTTAACAAAGTGAAATCTCATAAATGGTTAATAGATGCTGATGACACAGACAAAAATTTTGTTTGTATTTTTGTTTGATTAAGTAAATATTTTGCTTAATAATTATTAGCATTTTTAGACTAATTATTTATTAAATTCAGACTGAAATATTGTTTGATATTTTTCAGAAAATCCAGTAAATATTTTTGTTTGATTTAGTAAATAGTTTTGTCTACAATTTGTAAATATTTTTAGACAAATTGTTTTATAGATTTAAACAATTTTTCACTGAAAAAAAAATCGGTTTTTTTCAATGAAGTTGTTGAGGTATTTTTGTCTATATTTACAAATTCGTTTGTAGGTTCGTTCATAGACAAAATATTTACTATTTCATTGAATTCCTTTGCAGAAAATGAAATTTAGTTTTTTCTGTGTACAGATAAAAAGCTGATATTTTCAGAAAATATAGGCTAGTACTTTGTTATTATGTCTACTTAGTGTCGTTTTGATATTTTTCACGCTATTACGAAATATTATTTTTTTTAAAAGTGGAATTTTTATGAAAAATAATAGGCCCAAAAACAAAATTCTGACATTTTTAGGATATATAGCCTATACTTTGTCCGTTATGTGCACTAAGTCACAATCTGTTTGTTGTTTTCTTTTGTTTACGAGATATGATTTTTTTAAGTGAAAATAAAATAAAAAATATGTTTTTTGAGCACTTTTTATTTGCCTCATATTTTACTTTCTAGTTTTTCTAACAGTAACACTTCGTGAAAAACTGAAAATAACAGATTATTACTAAGTGGACATTACTGAGAAATTATAAGCTATATATTCTAAATATTTCAAATTTTTTGGGCCAGTTATTCATAAAATTTGCACCTTAAAAAAATCATATTTTGTAATAGAGTGAAAATATCAAAATGGCAATAAGTGGATCTAATAACGAAGTACTGGCCTATAGTATGTATGTATATGAAAATATAAGATTTTTATGGCCTTTTTGAAGCTCAAAGCTGAGCATTATTTTTTATATATCAATTTTCGAACCTTTTTTTGCAGAAGATATTGGGCCTGTCCCACGATTTCGACAATTCGATGTCGTTCTCTTATTTATATTGAAAAATTCAAATTTGTTATTATTGTTTTCAATATAAATAAGAAAATGACTTAGGCTTGTCGACATCGTGGGACATGCCCTTTATGCTAGCACATTGAGACTTATGTCATGGTATCATAAGGGTTCCATTTTCACTACCATAAAAAAATCAATGGCTTATGTTCAAAAGGTCGATTAAATGAGAAAAAATTTTGTAATTTTCAAGTGGCCACTTATCGGCCATTTAATTACTCCACTTCAGTTTTGCGTAGCAGTATTAAATAATCATTACTGCCCTATAAAACCAAGCACGAATCAATTCCTTATCACTTCTACTTAAAAAGCTTGGGCAATTATAAAAATTTATGAAATTGGTCAAATTTTTATTTCGAGTGGCCATTAATCAGAAGCTATACAATAATAAATAAAAAAATGGCGGTTATGTGTTTCTAGTACCAACAAGATTGTCCTCAATTTTGTTTTATTAAAGTTAAAAGCTATGCGGCACACCTAATTGTTGAATTCACTTAGAATTATTCCATTGAAAAGCAACAAGAAAAAATAGTTTTATTACACTAGGTCACAAATAACAAACTTTTGTCTGTTATTTGTTTCTAGCATACTTTTTCTCATGGATTTGGACCTACTGAACACGAAAATGAATTTTAAAAATTTTTCTGTCGATTGGTTTGCGAGATACAAATTTTTTAATTTTTTTTTTTTAATTTTTGGAGGTACACTTACTATTTTGAGCATATCTTTAGTCTTCTTTGACCTATTTTATCCTACTACTACTCAAATTAAAGACAATTGAGCCGTCTACAACTTATTCTCAGAAAATTTTCAAATCGGGTTAGTAGTTTTGATGTCAGCTATACGTAAAAAAATTAAAATCGCTGTTAACATCACGTTTTATATTTTATATGAATTTTTACATGAATTTTTCAGCCACATTTTTAGTAAAAAAACCCAGTTTTTTAACCTTTTTAAGCCGCCAACATCAAAACTACTAACCCGATTTGAAAATTTTCTGAGAATAAGTTGTAGACGGCTCAATTGTCTTTAATTTGAGTAGTAGTAGGATAAAATAGGTCAAAGAAGACTAAAGATATGCTCAAAATAGTAAGTGTACCTCCAAAAATTAAAAAAAAAAAATTAAAAAATTTGTATCTCGCAAACCAATCGACAGAAAAATTTTTAAAATTCATTTTCGTGTTCAGTAGGTCCAAATCCATGAGAAAAAGTATGCTAGAACCAAATAACAAAATGGCTGTTGCCTAGTGTTATTAGTAAATGTGTTTATTTGATTTGACAAAAATCATTCTTATTCATTATTTATTTCAGGTATTTATTTCATGCTGCCGTCTTTAGAAGATTTTTTTTTGCAGTAGCAAATAATATTCTGAAGTCTTTTCTAATTCATATGCAAGACTATTTTTTGTATGGATTTTTATTCAGCCAATGTTAACAAGACATGTACCATGTTTAAGATATATATTGATAGATGTTGATAATCTATATGTTACTAAAATCCGTTCAGTATTTTGTATAAAGTTGCTACTAATCCAACACACAGTAAACATGCATGTATTAGCTTAAAGTAAAAAAAAAATAAACCCGGTTGGCCATGTCGTTCAGACATCTTGCCAGACCGATGCATGACAATGTTAAAGCGTTGATAACCTGTTGCTCACAGTTCAAACAGATCAGTGAGGATATTTTTGAACAAACGGCCTTAGCGGCCATACATGACAACAAGAGCGACACTGTCACCCATCTTTTCATTAATGACCATATAAATGACAACATCCTCATAAATATCCCCATTACATTTTTTCGGTTGTTTCTTTTTTACACGTCTACAATAACAATTTGGGGAATTTGCCGATCAGAGAGTATTTAATACAAGAAGCTTTAATAGACATTGTAATAGAACTTTTCATCAGCTCAATTTCGCTCAATTTAAAGAAAGCGAACACACATTGCTGAAGCCCCTTTCGGGTTTTCTGCAGAAACACCTAGGGTCTTGGCAGGAATCGAGCCTGCAAGCCTCGGCAAATATTCTATCACACTACCCACTACACTACGGGGGTACCCAGGAATGTATTAAAATGATTCAAACTGGTGACAGACTGAGCGAATATGTCCACAAAAAGTTAATTTGTTGAGTGGTGTTTTCATTACAACGAAATTATACAAAATCTTAAATTGAAAGCTGCAAGACTAGCTTGCGGACAATATCTACCAACTAGTTGCCATGACCAGTTGAGTAGTTTTTCTTTCACCAATTCTTTGAGTACGGATTCTGTTAGATTGTCTTAAAAGAAACTATAATCGACAAATATCGTGCATGAAAATTGTTGAAATTTCCTTAAGTAGTCTTCGAGTTGGCCAACCGGGAAATAAAAGGTGCACTTGTTTTTGTAGATTTTGTTTTTGTAAAGAGGGTAACAATAGAAAATTTATAGCCAACATAAAAACATAACATAAAAAGCGAAATAATTTGCAGGACAGAATATTCTTATTAGAAACTTCTCACTGCATGGTTTCAAGATTTCAGGTCATTATTGAGTTGAATTTTGATATTACTGTGAAGGAAGCCACATAAATCGATTTGGCTTACTTTTCTGTATAAGAATCGACAAAAGCCTGAAAATAGATTGTTCACTCGCAGAGTTGTGGAAAATACGTATTTGAAATAAATAAATTCAAAATACAAATGGTTTTTTATTTTTCTATTTCAAATTAAAAATACAAAATAGTTTTTAAACAAGTATTTGAAATAGAAAATACAAAATACATATTTTCAAAATACCTATTTTCAAAATACATTTTTTTTATAATTGTAATTTTAATTTAAAATATTTGTTCAATTTAATACAATATATGTTGTGATCGCTAATCAATTTTAGAGTTTGTTTCCAATTTCGCAATTTCTCGCGATTTTTTACAATTTTTCATCGTCTTTACAGCTTTAGCTATTTTTCATCAATATTAGATTTTGCTATCATGCCGCTGTTACCCAGATTTCGCGAATTTATGCCATTTTCGCGTTTTTTGTCGAACATTTGGCATTCCTTACAGTTTTAGCAACTTTTTATCAATATAATGGTTTTTTTAAATTTGCAATTTTTTGAAAATTTTCGCCATTTCCGTGACAGAAGTATTTTTTCCAAGGTTTTTGGCTATATTAAAATTTTAGGGATTTTAAATCTATATTGCACTTTGAAATCTTACCAATTTTTGCAAGATTTAGCGAATTTTCGTCATTTTCTCTATTTTGTCCAGGTTTTTGGCATTCCTTACAGTTTGAGCGAGCATAATTCAGTTTTAGGGTTTCTTTCTAATTTTGCAATTTTTTTTGCAAATTTTTGCCACTTCCGCATTAAGCGTGATTTTTTATATTAATTTTTCTTTATACAGCTCGAGCGACTTTTAATAAATTTCAGTATTTAAAATCGATTTTAGTCATTTTTGCAAAATAATCAAAAGAGTGTGCAAGAAAACAAAGCTGAGATTCAAACTTGGTTCTTATATTGCTTACTAGTACTTTACTATCCTTTTTCACTTTGTTATTTTTCTCCGCACAACATAAAAAAGAATTTTGTATTATACAAATGTGAAATATGTATTTTGAAATGTTTAAAATAAAATATAAAATACTCTTGAGGCAAAGTATTTCAAATAGAAAATAAAAATGGTATTTTGTATTTTATATTTGTATTTTAAATAAAAGTATTTCAAATAATTCACATCTCTGTTCGCTCGCTTCATTCCATGTCATATATTTTATCTTGTATTATATTAAAGACTTCATTATACTTAGTGGAATACTGCTTCAAATGTAATAGCCGAAATCAGCAATGATATAAAAACCAACAAGACCGCTGCGATCAATAGTCTCTTGACCAGGAACGACCTATGCAGTACATTCAGCACATAATTTCGAGACTTCTTCAGCTGTTTCATGAAAACTTACACTGTACAACTACTTTCTTAAATACCCAAATTTGTTTTCAATGTATTTTTTAATAGACGTTATATCTACAGCTTTCTTCTGATGACTTTATAAAGTCCGTTTTTGGGAATATTTTAGCACTAATTTTGAATAAGTACGAAACTAACTGTTGTGCAACTTTTAAGTTTTGACTTATTTATATTCAATGGCAAATATTTTTCTTGGAAATTTTAGCCCGCGTTTTTGCTCCCCTTTCCAGAAAGGCATAACGCAAGATATTATTCAACAAAGATATCCTCGTAGTATTTTGCACAAAATTACTTAACACATCTTATACGTAAAATGCGCGGATTACAAAATTTCCTATGACGAATCACTATAACAATGTGGGGGAATTTAACTCCCCTCAAAGCGCAGATACACGTACATACATACATATGTAGTATGTATTTTCTTTTTATGGCCTCTACCAGAATCAGTCCTTGGAATCTTGTTTATTATTATTTTGCCCATCAAACAATAAAGACAATCTGCTTTATGATTGTTTGAAGAATCTTTATCACTCAGGTAATAAGATTTTTAATTGTGAAACTTTGCTATTCGTGCACTCTTGTCTGTAATATTTCTATGTATTTATCGATTGAATATTCTGTATGAAGTTAATAGGAAACTAAAGCGACTCAAATGCACACCATCCACTCATGTTCATTGACTACTTATAACCACATTTTATGATAAAGATTCCTTCTAGTTAATTTTTCTCCATAAAATCTAACGAAAATACTCCTCTTCTTTTACAAATGGATGGATATTGGTAGAGGGATATTAACGTAACAATTCATCTTCAATTTCGCACTACCAAATTCCATTGAAACTATTATAAATAACAATGCGCATTTTTTTGGGGGGGGGAGTTAAATCCCCCTAAAATGAGTGCCAGATGTAAACTTTAAAAACACCGATACACATATATATTTTTGTGTGGACTCCACCAGAACCAGTCGTTAGAACCTCATACAAGAATTTAATTTTGTTGTACAGTGTTATTCTCATTTTTACTGTGATCATTCTTTTAAGTCTTATATGGTGAGTGGGCGTGACAATGGTGGCCTTCTGCTTCACTATAATATCGATGGACTTATTCAAAAGCCTCTATATTCGATTTTGAGGAAAATCACTTTTTGATGGCAAAGTATTGCGTAAAATAAGCCGCATCTGTGGTATAAATAAAAAACATTGGTGGTCAAAAATATTTTGCAGCTGTATTGCTGTGAGAATTGTGAACTACAGTAATACGATAAAGTAAACGCAAAGATATTCATTAAAATTTTATCACAAGAAGTTATATTGGTCGTAAAAATGTATAATAATGCGGTTCACACTGAATTTAATATTTCCTTACTTGCCAAAATGGAGAAATTTTCAATGAATTTCGCCCCAATCCCCTTAGTTTCTTCAAAAATATATTTTTATTTCTACTAAAAAGCACTTTATTTTCATCATTATCATTTATTTTACACACTGTATGTGGCAAAATACCAACAAAGCTATGTGTATACATGCAGTACCAGGGATGATAAAGTTGGTACAATTGTACTTTTTTTGGTACTATTGAAAGTAAAAAAGTACGATGGTACCCCCGTGAATCATTTGGTACTATTTAAAAATTTTCCCAACTTGTTGGGTGGTATCCTTTGATTATTCAATAGTTATCTCTACTTTGGCCCTTAACTAAATTTTCTCTTACGTCTACTTAGGCAGTTATTTCGTGAGTGGATTTATGTACTTATATAAGGAGAATATTATAAGTGGTCTTGAGAGAAGAGCTTATAATATTTGCTTGTTAGTGTTTATGCCAAATATCAACAGTAGCTTAATGCCAAACTCCATATTCTATAAGCAAATCATTTGTTTTCTTGAATAAAGGCGTATGTCTTAAAACTAATCTTTTCAGTAAAGCAAAAACAAATTATTTCTGAAATTGTATCCACGGTGTAAACATCTTTGATTTTTTTAACACTCGGCATATATTTTCCAAAATAACTTTGTGTAACAATTTTCGACAAAAAGAACGTAAGAACGAGATCCTAGCAAAGTTGCATAAAACCGTATATGTATGTCGACATAAATAACATTTACTAAGCAAAATTAAACAAAATATTTAAAAAGATTTCAAAATGTCGTATCTTGTGTGTTTAAATTAGGGATGTAACGATACGCCGTTTTGCCGATCCGATACCAATACCGATATTTAAAAATAAATATCGCCGATACCGATTCCGATACCGATACGAATATTGAAATTGAGTTCAAGTTTAGATTAACAAAACTCAAGTGCAATTTTTTATTATACAAAATTACATTATAAGAGAGAATATTTAAAATTGATAAAACATTGGAAGTAATTTTTAAGGAGCTACATTTTCTTTGCTTCCAACAAATCTATATTAAAAATATGCAGATAATTAGTAGAAAAGCAAGAAAAATTGTTTAATTCCTTTATAATTTAAAAAAATACTCGCCATGCTTTTTAAAAAATCGATTTTTTTAAAGGACATTTATCAACTAATATTCATCTAAATAACTTAATAGCTTAATTATTAAAAGACTTCTAAGTTTATATTTATTCACTTAAATTTAAATGAAAATACAGTTCTGAGTTTAAATTCCCATAAAAAAATTGTGAAAATGGGTACTTTTTTATCCTTTTTCCTCAAGGAAAAATCATTATAGAATACCGAAAAAGAAATTTGTCCTAGCATCTCTTCCAATTCGGTGATTGGTAATCGAAAAACAGAACTTGTTGGAAGGGCAAGGATATATAAAACTAATTAGAAATTATCAAAATTTGCAATACTTCCAGATCGCGAATTCTACATTTTCATGACTTCTTTGGAGTATCTCTTTTTTGCTGGAATAAGATTTAAAAAACAACGGCTTGAATTTGAATTCATGGTAAAATTAACAAAAAATAAATAATTTTTTTACAAAATAACAGCATAAAATATTATTAATTTTTAAAATTGATATTAATAAGATTTAAAAAATAACGAAGTGTATTTAGTTCATGGTAAAATCGAACAAAAATAAATTATTTGTTAAAAAAAAACTCTGAAAAAATGTTTAAAAGTATCGTCGTATCGGCAGTAAAATATCGCCGATACCGATGTATCGGAAAATCTGAAGTATCGCCGATATATCGGTATCGGTATCGGTATTCGTTACATCCCTAGTTTAAATAATCCATCACACAGGAATACTTAAGTCGTTATTGCTGAAAATTTATGGAATAAATATAGAAGTCAGGTTGTTCTGCATGCAAAATATCGAGACTAATCCATGATATACCAAAAATTTTTACTCTCATAGAAAGAGCGCTAAAAATAGAGCTATTTCGCATTAATAACTTAAAATCTACGTAAGTCGACTTACGCATTTATTCAAGAAAACCACAGAAATGTCGGATTTCAAATTTTAATCGAAGAAATGGCTAGTTTATCCATTGTGAACGAATTTAAATTTTTTTATCAAACTTCAAGTTTATAAGAATAAAGAAATTAGTAAGTAGGTTCCTTGTCATGTGGCAGAAGTGAAGTTTCATTGAGAATTGACATTTAAATTATTTGATTTTTGGCACCATTATTTGAAAAAGAACTTAACAAAAATATTTGTAGAAAACAAAGTCATATTTGGATCTTTGACACAATGAGCACATAAAACCAATCAAAATCGAGTGGTGTACTTGGTTACAACAATTCAAAAAGATTTTAGTACTATGTGAGCAGAAAATGTACTATTTTAGAGGCTCATTGGTACGAAATGAATTTTTTCATTTATCATCCCTGTGCAGTACACTCGTCGCTCTCGCATTAGCGACTAAATAAAGAGTATAAAAAGAAATGAAATAAAGAGTGCAAACAATTGTTTAGTGAAATGAACAACAATGGTTTAAAAATAAAAAAAAATGTTTTTTGCAACTTTATCTTAATTTTTTATTTCTGTATCTTACGCAGTTAAATTTTCATGAAGGCAAAAATCCTCTATCTCATAAAATATTATTTAAATAAATTCAATTTAAATTGAAATCATCAAATTTTTATTTTTTTTGATAATCTCCTATGATTTAAATTTGCTCAAACAGTAAGGCATGTCAAGACCTCGGAAAACATCGCGAAAGCTCGCAAAAACTTGCTCATATATGAAATATTAAAATGTTACGATTGAATAAATGCGGCAAAAATGTAAGAAAACTATAAACTTTAAAAAAATTACGCCTATCGCGAAAATAGGGAAAATTCGCGAAAAATTGCAAAACTTTAAACAAGCCATAATTTCGATTAAAAATCTCTAAAACTGCAAGGAATAGCAAAAGTTCGAAAAAAATCGCGAAATTGGTGAAAATTCGCAAAAAAAATGCTAACAGCGGCATGATAACAAAGTCTGATATGGTTTAAAAATAGTCTAAACTGTGAAGTCGCTCCTATCCCGAACATTGCAACATCGGAAACAAGCCCTAACATTGATTAGAGACCGCCAAGGCTGCATGTTTACGAAAAATTACTATATATATTGAAGAAATCACTAATATTGTGAAGAATAACAAAATATTAGAAACATTTGCTAAAATCGCGGAAATCGCAATGTATAGTAAACGTTTTTGTTCTTTAATTTAGATATCGCAATAAAACTTGATTACATTATTTGTTAAAAATTTACTTAATTAATTTTTTCATTATTTTATTTACTATACAAAATCGTCTATCTTATAACATATTGAGTATTTTCGAATAACAAAGCCATCTATCTTTTCATAAAATTGCCAATAATGCAAAATTTTAAAAACAAATTACACACAATAATGAGTCGTGGATTTTTAAATATGTTATAGAACAAAGATTTTCAAATAACCTATCAATGAACAAAGCAATCAGTTTTTATGCTCTCCTGAAAAGTTGTGATTTTTAATATAGGGGATTTTGAATATAGGCCGTCGATATGCAAAGAGGGAATGTGCAGAATGGCACCCAGGGCATATGTAGGACAACTTCTCATTGCAAAGGAGCAAAAATAAATTTCCTTCACTTAAAATAAGCTAAATGTATAATTATATCCCGCGATATAGACGCCAAAACATTTGACAAATTCGCTAAGGAAACCGCGTTGATTCTTACTGAAAAATATGGATGGTAGTATATGTCGCAACTATACACAAAGTGCGCTCACATGACAAAATATGCAATTTTTCCTTTATATTGTATCAATAAAACTTTTCATGATATTTCAAACCACAGCGTTTACTTTCAATATAATACATATGCGTTTAAAAGTTATTTACTTTCTTCAAACGGTGTGCTATCAGAAGAAGTACAGGAGCATTGCAATAACAATTACATATAAGGCATATCGTGCTATAACCGCCAAAAAAGCTTAAGCGCCATAAAGTAAATTTTACAGGAGAAGTATTTTTTAGTTATCCTTGGTTTAAATGGAAGTAGAGCCCTTATATTGGCTATATAGGATTGTAGTGGACGGTTATATGTAACGATAATAGTTTTAATAAATTTCCTATAAGACAACGCATGTTTGTCGGGGTTAAGATATTTTAAGACATTATTGATTTCATGAAAAATCAATTAATTTAATCAAATTATTATAAACCTAGTAATTATTATCTTTTTCAAGCTATTCTTTTGCCGTTTCATTGATATCCTTGCAGTTTTTGACACTACTTTTGCTCTACTTGCAAAAGAGAATTTTAGCTTAAGCGACACATTGCAGTTACAAAAAAAAATTTAAACAAATTAAAATTTTAAAGGGAAAATGCACTTAAGCTAAAATTTCTTTTGCTGTATTTCCGTAACGGTACATGGCAGGATTTTGAAACTTTGACAGATAGTCCGATTTATCTTAAATAATCGATTTTCGTCCAAAAACCATTTTCGAAAAGCATGTCGCTTGAGCTTTTTTGGCGGTTATGACGCGATATATCTAAATGCGCAAAGTACGCAAGAAGAAATACGCAATTGTCAAATTCAACCGATATTTTTAACAGATTTCTCATAGCATCTGATCCAATAATAAATAGCTTACGCTCATATAATTCATAGCTATGCTAGTAAAACGTTTTTAAATCAGGAATAGAAATTATTCGTGAAATCAGGAGATGTAAATGGAATTGGATTGGACATACACTACGTAAGCCCCATGACGACATAGCCCGAATTGCAATAGACTGGAATCCACAAGGTAGCCGTCGAAGATGAAGGCCTGCTCGCACCTGGCGGAGAAAGGTCGACAAAGAAGTTGCCAAGACGAGAAAAAGCTGGAGTAAGATTAAGCAAGTGTGTGGCCTCTGCTTAAGATATACGAAAAACAACTTAGAGTTAATAATTTAAACGCTGGTTTAACTAAACTTAAATTTTAATGTATTGTTTATTTATTTATTATTACATTGACTTATATTTATAATGTAATATGGATGGAAGAGCAATAGCTACAGAAGCCTTCAGTACTTTATACTACAATAACACACAACTACAATAGTGAAGATCTCAAAATTTTATGTTTCTCTTTCTAGAAAAATCTTGAAGGTATCAGTGGGGGACGGGTACCCCTCCAAACCCCTTTCCAAGTAATTATTTATTTTCCTATATCTGTACAAGTGCACGAGTGAGGCTCTCTAATTTTTATGTGTGTTAATCGTAGAATCTCTTGCAGTTTTTAATAAAATCCTTGTGGCATAGGTGTGGGGAAACGGGTACCCTCCTTGCAAAGTAATTATTTATAATTTTCCTATGTCTGCAAAACTATAGATTACTTTTATTACTTACTATGGGTTACTTTTAGAGTAACGCGAAAGTCCCATCGATATCTTGGGGGCGTAGGATAGGCAAAAAAAGAGTAATTATTCATATTCCTATATCAGCATATCTACAATAGTGGAGTTCTCAAAATTGTACATGTGCTACTCTGATAATATAGTGCAATTTCCAGCAAAATCTTAAGGGTATCCGAGGTGCGAGACGGGTCCCTACACACAAACTAATTATTAATTTTCCTTTATCTGCACAACAATAGGGTAGCGAAGCACATCGGGTGGAGGTAGCATATTATAAAGAGTTCAAAAAAGTTACCTTACGTGAAAACAATAAAAAGCTATTCACATATTTCAATATTCGGATGAAATCATACATATATTTTTATTGCGCCACTAACCACAAGAATTGATGGTATTAAAATCTAAAATTCCTTACAACACAAAATAACTACTATAGTATTTATAAATATAATTTTTTAATAAATATTTATTAGCCTGTCCAATAACTATTATGAATTTTAAACCTAAAACAATTTTTTTTAATGAAAAGGGCCGTTAGGCTTGTAGTCTGAAGCTTCTGCATATCTCCTCATTTTTCAATTAATTGAGAAATAAGACCATATGGCGTTTTTTATTTATTGATTAAGAAATAAAGCCATTACGGTTTTATTTCTCAATTAGAGTTTTATAAATGTTTTAAAAGTTTTATTTAGTGCGCACATACAAATTAGATCTCGCCTTTATAATCTGCCTTCGAGCAGCTTCGGTAAGTGGAGATTTTCGCACAGCTAGCCTTTGGCCGGGTTTAACAGTTCTCCCCTCTTATTATATCGAAATGCGTTTTCGCTGAGTAAAGTTTTCTGCATAGCCGCCCTATGGCCGGGCTTAAGAATTTTTCCTCTCGGTATATCGAAAGGTGTTTGCATAACCACTTTTCGGCCATGATTAAGGCGTTTCTCCTCTCAGTATATCGAAAAGCGGGTTCGATGAGTAAAGTTTTCTGCCGTCCTTCTGCCGGGCTTCAGGGTTTTCCCTCCCGTTGTATCGAAAAACGGTTTCACTGAGTTCAGATTTTATCTGTGGGCGGGCTTATTATCCTTCCCTGCGTTTGTCAAATAAAGGATATCAAAGAAGAAAACCCTTGTGCACTAGTCAAGACTGGCTAGGCAGAAAATCTTAGCTCAGCGAAGCCGCTATACGATATACCGAGAGAAGAAAACCTTTAAGCCCGGCAGAAGGGCGGCTATGCCACAATCTTTAGTCACCGTATCCACTTTTCGATATTCCGAGGGGAAACCCTTGAGCCCAGCCCGGTATTTATTTGTAAAATATGTTACATTTCAATGATTTTTTACATTTGGTTCTTCTCTAAACCAATTATTGTTTTATCTATTTCCGTCCACCAAGATACAAAAAGCCTTGATAAAATACTGCAAATGAAATTGCTATTTACCAGAAAAATTAAAAATTTTGTTACTCGAATTAAGCTGAAAATTTTTTTAATACAAACTCACAAATTCTTGACGAAACTCATATTAACGATTTTGATGAAATTCAATAGACAATAATGGTGGCAATGATATATATACATACATGTACATACATACATATGTATATATACATATACATATATATGTACGTATTTAATTGCTTAATGCCCTAACAATTTTTAAGGGAAAAACTATCAACACTTCATTTACATTTTAGTTTAAAAAATATTATTACAGGCCCAGCAACAGCTACATAAAACTTAAATTTTGTTGATAAAGAAATATGTAGAAGCGTTTGGATTTTTTGTTCTTTTTTCGTTTTATGCTCTTAATAAACTAAAATAAAACACTTGATAAGATCGTCGTCAAAGCTTTGTTTTCATACCGAATTTTTTTTTAATAAACTAAAAAGGAAACGTATTTAAATATCTATGCATTTACTTACTGTATGTATGTATGTATGTATGTCTATCTATCCACGCAACATCCATCTATTCATTCAATTTGGGTTAATGCATTTCTAACAATTGAGTACTGTTTGTAGCACTTAACGGCGCTTCTTTTGTATTAACTTGAGTCAAAGAATCATAATCACATTTTGAATGACGACGATGACGCTGAAAATGCTGATGATGAATATGACTTTTAAATACTGTTGGTTTTGTAATTTAGGTTGAGTACATAAAATGTTGCTTTGTAAGTTTTTTTAAATTTGTAAGTTTTTTAAATTTTTTAATTGTACATATTATTTTTTAAATGTCAAAAAGTAATAAAACTTTTAGTTTTCTTAACCTAGTTTGGGAATATTTTGCTGGTAATTGATAAAAGTGAATTGAAAAAGATAAAGTTACGATACATTTTTTAAGATCCCTAATATATTTAAATCATACATGTTATCAATTGTTAAGTAACGTCTGTCACATTTAGTATAAAATTTATTTAAATTTATAGGACATATTTTTTAGTCTTGTCTGGCAAAATCTAACACGCTTAAAATTTTACAAATTATTACACTGAAATACTAGAAAGCTCCACAACAAGTGATTCGCCACCCGGTTTGTGTACCGCCCACTCTGACAGAAATTGCTGAGGCCATAAAAACATTAAAACCCAACAAAGACCCAGGCAACAGTAATATATTAGCTGAGCTTTTTATATAACCACCCAACATCAGTGCTCAGATACTCCCTATTATCCAAAAATTATGGAACTCTGGTTACCTGCCAGCCGATCTTAAAGAAGGAGTGATTATTAAAGTTCCTAAGAAAGGAGATCTCACCAAATGCCACAAATGGAGAGGGATAACGTTGCTTAGTATGCTCTATAAGATAATTGCAAGCATTATAAATTGCAGATTATCCACAGCGCTGTGTGCAAAGTTGCGGCAACAACAAGCAGCATTTCACCCTGGAAGATCCTGTGTTGATCGCGCAAATAGCCTCAGAATAATCATCGAGCAATCCCTGGAATTGTGCTCTCCCACTAACCTAAAGTTCATTGACTTCGAGAAAGCCTTCGATAGTCTCTCACATACAGCACTATGGGCGGCATTACGGTGCAATGGTGTCCCGGAGAAAATAATAGTGCTCATAAAAAGTTTGTACTATGATGCCAATTGTCGAGTACTTCACGAAAATAGAATTTGTGGAATAATTGCAGTCAGAAAGGGCATTAGACAGGGCTGCGTACTATCACCTCTATTATTTAATATCGATCTTGACGTCATTATGACAGATGCCACACGTACCAATAGAGGCGTAAGCTGGGAACTGCAGGGATGTTTAGAACACTTCGGTTACGCAGACGATATTTGCTTTTTGCTCACAGATACTCTGACATTTAGGACAAACTCCGAGCGATTGATGAAAT
This sequence comes from Panzeria rudis, assembly GCA_956483635.1. Lineage (NCBI taxonomy): Eukaryota > Metazoa > Arthropoda > Insecta > Diptera > Tachinidae > Panzeria > Panzeria rudis. Next base: position 42,670,261 of record OY101449.1, on the reverse strand, counting down.
GTCCACAAGAGTGGGACTAAAAATTAACATTAGAAAGACCAAAAGATTGCGCATAAATGCATCAACTACTCAGCCATTCCTTCTTGGGCACCAACCTGTAGAAGATGGAACTTGGGCTGCACTATTACAAAAATCGGCGGCTCATTTCAGGATGTGAAATTCAGATTGGACAAGCCGATGCGGGCTTTTTCTATGCTAAATCCACTATATCGATTCAGCCAGCTATCTACCAACACCAAACTCAGAATCTTTAATTCAAACGTGAAATCTACATTGCTTTATGGCAGTGAATCTTGGAATGATGCATCCAAACACATCAGTAGCATCCAAGTGTTTGTAAACAGATGTCTCCGTAGAATCCTACGTGTATTCTGGCCTGAAAGAATAAGTAACATCAACCTCTGGCATACCATCCACCCATCCAGTTAGGCATACGTAGACGTAAATGGAGCTGGATTGACCACACGCTTAGAAAGCCACCCAACGACCATGATCCAACAATTAGGTCTATGCATCTCTACAACAAAAATGCCATAATCGTGAAGATGTCAAACAAACTACATGTATACAAAATTTTGTTTGGTCTTTTATATATGAAGTCTGACATCTTTACGATGGTAAACAATAAACAGATGTCGAGTTGCATTGACGAGATTATTGGATCATGCGGACGACATTAGCAGAATGGCCATTGACGGGAATCGACGTATTTGGAAGACCTCTCATACTTGGCGGAGACAGCTGGATACCGAAATAAGAACTTCAGGACGCAGCTGGAGCGAAATAAAGCATACCGCAAATGAAAGAGATGATTGGAGGAACTTTGTTGTGGCAGTATGCTCCTTATAGGAATTAGAGAATATAATATATACATATATGAAAGGTGGCACATCCTCATTTCTAATCCGGGGTTATTTCCGCATGACAACGAGAACTATAAAGAGCTTTGCCCACTCAAAATATCAAGTTTTTTGCTGCATTATCTCCAAAGATATTTCAAAAAAATAGAATAGAGAAATAATAAAAAGAAGCTTAACACAAGCCAAAAGAAAAAAGTGAATATCAATAACTATCAAATGAAATACAGCTCTAAGACTGACAGTATGAATTGATTAAAAGTAGATGATATTCAACTCTTGACTGCAAACCACCGACTTTGGTCGTGTGGTCTAAGCGGTAAAGAACTCTGATGAGATTAGCGGGAGCTATCGAAACGTCAATTCAACCCTCCGCGCAGTCAAAATTTTCTTTGTCAACATGCTTCACATTTATCTCTAAATAAAAATATAATTTAATTGAAAAATTAAATTAAAACCGAACTCAAGCCAAAAATAATTAAATTTCTTTAGATATAAACCCATACAGTTCGACTAAACTCATAACTTAATTTCTAAAAAAATATTATATGGGAGTTGCCACGAACACAAGGTTTTTCTGGCTATTTTCTCTAGAACAATGCATAAATTCAATGGAGCAATTCCTATAAAATCTTATATGTTTTACCATATTAATTCCCATGATATGTCAAAATATATATTTGCTTTATATGGGAGGTGCCACGCCAACTTGTCAATCCCTTAATAATATCTCTTTAAACACATTATAAAAAGAGTTACTCGCAAAAATGTTCAAGTCTTTAGCTGCATTAGTTACATAAATATCCCAAAATAAAAAATCATCTATGTGGGAAGTGCCACAATAAGATCGGTTAACTGGCTTAGGAGTCCATAGATTTCAAACAGACAAACAAACAGATATTCAATTTTATATATCGTCACAGAAAATGCAAAAATCCCAATCTAACATCTTAAAAGTTTTACAGGAGATGCATAAAACCTGTTTACATGAAAACTATATTGAAAATTAGTACAAAATCTTACAATACAATTAAAAAAGGACCCACAAATTAATATTTTTATTGTAAAATTTTGCACTAATTGTCAATATATTTTTTTTGTAAACAAGATTTATGCTTTTTGCATTTTCTGTGACGATATATAGATTAATTTTTTAAATAATGTATTATTATTTCAAATGTACAAAAAATTCTATTGGCCAATAGTATTAAATAAAACCTTTCTGTCTATCAATCTAATTTTGTTCTCTGCAACAGATACATATGTAGCACAAAAAGGCTTTATACCATGATACCTTCTTGAATCTGAACACTTTTTAGTTTTCTCATCAGCTGCCTGTCAAACGAATTGAACTTAAAGGCTTGGTTTTATTATGAACCTTTCTGTAATTTTGATAACATTAACGTTTCTTAATAAATACAAATGATATACATACATAACTCAATTCCCCAAATAGGACATCCTTTCCTTTTAATAACTTAGAATTTAAATATACAGTACATGCCAGTAATCGCTTTAAAAAATTTCACTTCCAAATGTATTTACATTCATACATAAATATTATTTAATAAAATGTCAAATAATTGTCAAGTCTTTATTCAAATGCAAAATACTCCGCATATGATGGATTAAATACTGCAAACTCAACATTAAACAACAAACACAAGGTCATTTATAAAACTGTCATGTCTTCGAATTCACAAAGTGTCAACATTGATAATGATAAGAAAGCATGAACACCAGATGCTGTTTGTAATATTTATTTGTGAAAAAATTTTAAAATACAAAATAGAAATATAAAATTTTTGTTATTCGAATCTTAAAACAAGACAAAAATTTTAATCACTCATTTTCAAAATAAAACAAACATGTTTCAATAAAAAAATTATTTAAATGCAAATAACTTTTAGTAATTTTACTGATACCGCCAGCTATATTTAATTTAATTAATGATTCCAAAAATATTATTTAATACATGCTATACATGCATATAATTTATATGTTCAAGTATTGACAAATATTATAGTAAAATTTTTTATTTGATTTTGTAAAAATCAGGGCTCAAATCGTCACATCCGTGAACGTACAACACGTCACGTAAAAACGCTATTTTCGGACTATGACATACGTGAACGTACTGTAATCCCATACAGTTTACACAATTGACGTGTCACGTAATTCATTTTAGTACGATTGCCAATACGATCACGGATGTGACGATTTGAGCACAGTTTAAAATACACTGCCGCTCATCTGATTAGGTTTAGCATTTTAAAAGCACTTTTTAGCAGTTCTCTCAAAAGCTATTGCAAGAAGTGCTAATAAAATTGCGTTTATTAATAAAGGATATTCTGTACGTGAAATCTGCGAGAAAAATAATTTACGGAAATATTGTACCGTTATTTCAATACTCCCCAGTAAAAAAGTTGCTTCCAATAAAATTATGGAATAAAAGTAGCGCTGACAAACCTTCTGATATCGCTGCTGATTTTTGTATGGCGAGTTCCCGGATTGGAGTACTACATTTTTGCTCACAAAAGCGCTTTTGAAGCGCTGAAAATCATCAACGTTTTCAGCACTAGAACTGAAAATATATGAAAAAATGGTTCGATGTGCATTGGCGTCACAGTGACGCCATTTTGAATTTTTCTTATTTCGTTTTTTTATTTATTTTTATTAATTACATATTTTTACTCAATGTTTGTTATTTTAGCTTCAGCTAGTATCGAACTAAGAACCTTCAGGCTTGAAGTCCAACGTACCAATCACTCGACCAAAAACACTGTTGCAAAACGGCACCAAGAAACTCAAAAAAACTTACTCTTCATTCTCGCTTAAAAACCTGCTTTGGATCAGCACTATAAAATTGGCTTTTTTGTATAGCTTGTGTACGAAGCTTATGTATAAGTAAAAAGCAAATACTTTTCTCGCTACAAAAGCTGCATTGTTGTGACGCTATGAAATCAGCTTCTGAACAAGCTCGCTCATATTTTAAAGCGAATTACGAAGCACTTTATTTCTGTAGTGCATCAAAAAACATGAAAATTTTTTACTGGGTCGCTGGACAACAAATTTTCTCCAAAAACAGTCGCAGTTTTTAGTTCATCAGAATAGGTTTATGATTAATTTTATTAGTTTGCACTATAACTTCACACCGTTTGAACATTTTAAGCCTTTAAAACAACTTGAAATTTAAATAGTTTAACGAAATTCGGTATCTGAAAGTAAAAGGATTAAAATTAAGTGTTATGCTGAAGACGACATCATGTAAGTTCATGTAAGTCAAAATTATGTAAGTAATTTCTTTACGATATGAGACTAGCTATAGAAGGAACATAAAAGAGGCACATATAGAGGCACATCAGCAGGCGAAAGACGACCAATCGTTAGATATGCTTACAATTCGAAGGCCTTAGCGGCTAAAATAAACCAAAAAAAAGTTGGCACTAAAGCTATTTTTGTGTTTGTAAAACGTAGTACATAATGAAAACCATTTGAGAAGATTCAAATAAAAAAAAAAAACCACCACGAAACCCATTGCGTAAGGAAAATCTTCTCAAGTTTGCTGAGAGTTGCATGACCTGGAAGGAAGAATAAAAACACGTGGTCTTTTTAGACGAAAAACTTTAACCTTGAAGGTCTTGATCGCTATAACTCTCTGTAAGCAATGCTTCGTACACATTCGACATTTCTTTTGTTGTCATTTTGTGGCGTCATATTTGAAACTAACAACTCAATTGGACAAAATAACAACATGCTGTCATTTTGTTTTTGTGACTGCAATATTGTCGTATTATTGTGACAACGGTACACATTAGACGCGCTAACAGTTTGCCACTCACCGAAAAACATCGGAAGTGGCAAACGTTGCCGCTAGTACAGTATTTATCGCTTATATGCACGTCGGTTATTTGCATTTAACGTTTATATGCACCCCAACATGAGCAATTTCCTATTTGTATTTAAAAAACCTTAATTATTTTTCGTATATGCATTTCTCTTATATGCATTTGTCGCTTTTATGCACCGTAAGGAAATATAAATCTTTTTAAAGTGTATCAAAAAATACTCATATATGCACCGTACATATTATGTACATTTTTAAAAAATTTTGGAGCAATTTTTCAACCGCAAACAAAAAGTTCAATCTCAATTTACTTTAATTTTACATGTCTGTGTAAAACCAGCTGCTTCATTCAATCAAGAAAGCTAATATCAGGCTGTTGTGGCAAAACTTGTGAAAATATTAATCAATTATTGTGAAAGTAAAATTCGGGGTTTTGTTTACTCATTGTAATTTAGTTTTATACAAGCACCGCTGAAGCATATAAGCGATTTTTTTATAAGCACTGCCGATGCATATAAGGGAGATTTTATAAATGCATTTCTCGCTTATAAGCACAAAAAATCGTGCAAAATTTGGTGGAATGCATATAAGCAATAAATACTGTACACACTATCATGTTTGCTTGCCATGTCATCAAATGGCATAATATGTATGTGGCATAAGAAATTTAGTTAAATCGATATCATATCTGTGCATGTGCTGTAATGGTAAGGTGTGGTATATCGTATGAAGGAATAGTTGAGCTTCAGTTTCTTTCAACAAAAATGGATGCGTTAATTATAAAGGAGTCCTAGAAAAATCTTTACCATTCGTCACCACCATCTACCAAAGATTTGGATGTTTTAAAATGAAGTCTTTAACTAAATAATTGCGGCAATAGTCGTAAATTAGTCTTTATACGATCTCTTAATATGTAATAACTATAAAATCTATTAGTTGAATTCACTTAAAATGTTTTAAAAATGTGTTTTAGAATTGTAATAATTTTTATTTGAAAAAAAAAACGTTTCCATTAATAAAACAATGAAATTTTCGCAAATTTTTATTAAATAAATCTACTTAATTAAAAAATCGACTTTTCTCTGGAATTCCCGGGGACGCGATTTTTCTATTCCCGTTTCTCGGGAAGTGCATCCAAAGATGCTGTTTTTGGAGTTCTAATAATTTATTAAGCTGCTTGGTGCATTCCTTCAGCATAATTTTTAACTGCGGGGATCTGCAGCGTTGCCATTCTCTTCGAACTCTTCCTTTTTCAGATAATAGCCGTTCCACATCTTCAGAATAAATTTTGTTAAATCTCACCTGGCGAATGGTAGAAGTAATATGTTCAGCGGCTTGCTTAATGTCTGCCTCTAACTGTGTAATAAACGTCCACGTCTTCAGGCGTTCTTAGTGGCAAATTTTCAGTGCAATGGCACTTAAGCATATTTTACATTTTAGCCAATTAATTGGTGCGTGCAGTAAATTGCAAGTGGGTGAGGCTGTTAATTCTGAGTGTTTAACTACAAATTATTTATGTCTCGGTTTATGCTTTTCTCTCAGTGTTTAATCAAAACTTAAAGTACTTTTCCTTTCAACCTTGTTGAAAGGCTTCTTTTATGAGTGTTTCAACGAGTAAACCGTTAACGGTATTTGCCAAATAACTAGTGGTACTAGTGTTTATATATAAATAGCTACTTGTCGTTTAGAAGTCAACGAAGCACTGCGTGCAACTTTATTAAATCTATTTATAATAATACGTCTTGACGAGCAAATTTTTTGTTATAAGAATGAACAAAACGTCGGCAGAGCTGTTAACAAAAATTTGTTAAGGTCTTTGTTGTGGAGAGTACGTACAATGTTTTTGTTAGGCCTAGCCATTTTGTTTTAAGGTGGAACGGCAGAGATAACAAATTTCTTTTGTTTGCTGTCGCTTTTTTTCGTATTGAAAACAATGCTTTTTATTAAGACATCGTTGTTATGACAATTGTTTTAACAACGATGTCATAACAATGACAAAACAGTAACAACAGCGGTCCATACGTGCTAACAATTGTTATAACAAATAATATGCTCGTGAAGACACTATGTAAGGTAAAGTTAATATAAATAAAGAGAAATTTATGCTCCATATTAACTCAAAATATTAATTCTTGTTTGTTTTATTTGTATATTTTTGTTTCTCATCGGATATACGCCGAATCAGTGAGTATATGTGTGGGTATATATCTTAAGATAACTCTAAGGAAGTTTCAACTTAATTACATCGCTGGGAACTCCTTTTGCTACTCCGAAGTCAATAAATCATAAAATTTTTTTCGATCTGTTGACCAATAAGTTCGCTGACAACTTGAAATAACATTCAAACCCATTTTAGTAACTGTGTCGAACAAACCGCGACTTTTAGGAATGATTACCCGAGACCGCCAGAATTTATGCTTGACTAATGTGATTACCAAAATACGGCGGTCACGCCGATATATTTCATCATAACTCGAGAACGGTTCGTCCGATTGGGAAAAGTAAAACATTATAAGACGGGGAATAAAAATACCTCTGAGCCATCAATTAACTTTTGATGATGTAGGCTGAAAGCCAAAACAACAAAATTGTCTTTTTTAGCAACTTAAGATGTCTATATAATAAGCTTCCTGAGCCCGGCGAGAGTGCTTTTTACAGCTCTTTATATAGTAGGGTATTCATTCGGTTAACCGTTAATCGGCTAACCGGCTAATTACTACCCGATTAACTAACCGGTTAATTTAAAATTGGCCATTTTCGATTAACAGTTAAACCGGTTAATTTCAGTCGATTAACCGACGTAAAATTTTGTTTAATATTTTGTAGTATTATAGCGTATTTTTTGCGTCTTTTATTATTTGTTTCGTCTCATATCCAAAATGACTGTGTTTAGAAACTATTTTTCATACAAGCAAATGAGTGTGTTCAGTGATTTTAACTCAAGTAAAACATTAAAATCTTTGGACATGGCTATAAAAAGTTTAGTAAAGACTCTGCTACTCTAATTGAACTTGAGGCATAATTCCCTCAAGTATTAAGTTTTTGTTTAATAATTTTATAAAATCCAATAATACTGTTGCCAACGATTTTATTAAAAAATCTAAGTATTAGATTTAATGAGAGACGCACTGAATTATTTTATACCTCCATTCAGGAATATTTCCTTCTAGCAACATTGTTTTAAAATACAGTACAAAAACGGAGACTAAGGAATTTGGAAATAACATTTTTTGCGGAATGTTCGTCGCTGAGCTCTGCCAGTGTGAGTCAGATGATGACCTTTCAACAGAAGAAACTATTGATAGTAGTAATACAAGAAATGTTTTAACAGAATCAACCGAAACAATTAGAAGTCTAAGAATGCGAAAAAAATTAAATATAGAGAAATCCAGGAAAAGGACTGAGAAACTAGATATTCTGTATCATGGATTGCTTTCGATTTCTTCCACATCTACGATAAATGAAAGGATTTTCCCAAGTGAAGTTTTACCAAAACTAAAGAAGAGAATCTCTTAAATCCCAATAAAATAATAATTGATATAATGATCTCACAAACTTGTTAATTTTTTAATGAATACGTACTTATGATTTTTGTTTTGCTAAAATGTAGTAGCCGGTATCAATATTGCACGAAATATCCAAGCTATAAAAGTGTGAAAATGAAACGGGAACGCTCGCAATGTATCAAATTGAACAAATCAGCTTACCACGTGCTCCTAGTAAAACTATATAAAGTACCAAATACACAAACAACTGTATGATGCGAAAATATTAAGAGACATGAAGTTTCAAAAAATAAATTATCTAACGGAAAAAAGCTACAATAAAAAACGGTCGCTTTTATTAACCAGATCGGTTGCGACTAATGGATGGTTAAATTGCAAATAGCATTAAAGGCTTAGGCTGATGTCAGAGTACACGCTACAAGCGAAGTTAAGCTAAAAGCGATAATAGTTCTTTTCTATACAAATGCTACAAGATGTCAGAGTGGATGCTAGATTGAGCAAAGCGATGTTTAGTTTATATTATAGTACATAATTTTTGTTACTTTTAGTGTTTTAGCATTTTTTGTTAATAAGAATATTTAAAAATTTTATAAAATTCCATATACAGTTAAGCCATAAATTAACATTAACTTTAAGAAACACAAAAAAACGTGTTAAAAAAATCATAAAATATTTCTTTAAAGCTCGTAAGAAATAAACAAACAAAAATCAGACGAAGCGATAGCATGCTACAAACCATTACACAACCTGCTTTATAGCACGTAATCGCTTCTCGCTCCGCTTTCACACTGACATCTTTTGAGCGATCACATAAGAAAAGCAGGGGCTTATAGCGAGTTGTAGCGTAACATTATATCATCGCTTATAGCGCGTACTCTGATATCAGCTTAGAAAGTTCAAAAGCTTATTACAAAATTATCATTCGTGGTGAAGCTATAGTGCAAACAAATAAAATTAATCATAAACCTATTCTGATGAGGCAAAAATAGGAACTGTTTTTGGACAAAATTTGTTGTGCAAGTATTTCAATAACTGTACAATATTTCCGTAAATTTTTTCGCAGAGATTTCACATACAGAATATTCTTTATTAATAGACGCAATTTTGTTCGTACCTTTTGCAATAGTTTTTGAGAGAACTGCTGAAAGGGATTGTTAAAATGTTATATGCCAGAAAATTTTCATAAAAGCAGTCACATATTCATTATACATTTCCAAATTATTTGTAAAAATTCTTCTTAAATTGAAAACACTTGTATTTTTTATGTTTAAATGCATAAGTGGCATTGAATTTATAAATAATTTCATGAATTTGAAACTTATTATTATATTAAACTTAGTATGTGCGATTAATCGATTAATCAAAATTTTTGATTAGTCAAAATTGTGATTAATCAATTAATCAAGAATCCTTATTAATCAAAATGCTGATTAATCAAATATTTTTAAGTTTGATTATTCAAATAATTATTATTCAGGATTATTTGATTAATCATGATTTTGAATAATTTATTATTTGAACAATTGAATAATTTGTGTTTTTAATTTTTGTGTTGTGTTTTTTATTTTGTGCTTTTGTTTTTTAGGTTTTTTGTATGTCTTTCGTTTTATATTTCTATGTATTAAATTCATTTTGAAATATCGTTGTTTTATTATTTTAAACAAAATTATTCAAATTAGAATAATCAAAATTAAAATTATTTGATTAATCAGCATTTTGATTAATCAGGATTCCTGATTAATCAATTAATTGATTAATCAGAATTTTGATTAATAAAAAATTTGATCAATAAATTAATCCGTTAGTCTATATAATCACTTTGAGTTAAAATTTTTTTTTTAATTTTTTATATAAAGTTTGACGGGTAATAGGCTTTTTCCACTTACCAACATCTAACATCTACCATCAATTTGCGCTAATGTACAGGTGGCTATATCAGGGCAACAAAAAATAAATTATGCTTGTCAAAAAATACACGCGTTTGACGTAATTATAAACAAAACTACCAGAGCAAAAAATAAGTAGTAGACGTAACGCTGTCACCTGTACACTTTATTATGCCGCTTTTTAGTGATGACACTAAATTTATCGAATGATGGTGGGTGGAACAAATTGAGATAGTAACATTTTATATTGATGTTAAATATGTTGGCCGTTAATCCCTGTATAATTCTTGTGGGAAAATTTGCAAATTGATGGTAGATGTTAACCTATAACGCCACCTAGGTCATGTTATCTGAGAAGAGAAACAAAAAGCTCAACGCCTAATGTTAATATCAATAACTATCAAATGAGAAGCTGAAGAACAACTCTAAGAGTGACTAAAGCGTGAATTAATGTTCAACTATTTGACTGCAAACTACCAAAGTTGTTCGAGTGGTCTAAGCGGTAAAGATCTCTGATGAGTAGAAAGTGTGGTCAAGAAATATGTGCAACCTTCGTACAGTAAAATTTTTCTTTGTCCACATGCTTCGCAAATTTCTCTAAATAAAAATATAATTGAACAGAAAAATTAAATTAAAAATCGAACTCGAGCCAAAATAATTAAATTTGGATTAAACCAATACAGTTCAACTAAAGTTCATAGCTTAATTGTTAGTTTTTATTATTGTTAATAACTAAAGCATAAGAGAATTTAAAATCAATTGGGGTATTCACAAGGTGTCTTATCATGTCATAATGTCATAAATTGCTAATATTTTAAGATAGTCTAATAACATTGTTGTTGTGCTTCAAACAAAAAAGTCCTAAAATAATAAGACTTTTTGTGCTGTGTTTATTATTTTGTCATAACTACACAGTAAAAATCTGAGCCGAACGACCGAAACTCTTTCGTCGAGCCGTTGATAATATTTACAAACCGCCCCCGTTGATATAAATGAATGTATGTAATATGCAGTAAAGTATGTCCTAAAACTGTTCACAGTTTTATAACTTCAACAAGTAAAAATAAAAAATCGAGACATTTAAAAATATGCAAGTGAGAAAATTTTGTTTGTATACTTTAGCTGGCTGGCAGCCAACTAACGTTTTTGTACTAGCAGCCGCGTGGAAAATTAGTCGGCTCAGTTGCCGGCAACAGCTGGTTTCGTTTATGTTTATGTATTTCACTTTCTGTGTGCGTTGAAATTTGTTTTTATTTTAATTAAAAACTAACAGCTACATTCATAAAAAATTCTTATTTTAGGTTTAAGACTCACAATTGTTATTGAACAGTTTCACGCTAAAATTGCATTCATAAACACTACAATAGACATTGTGTGTTTTAAGGAATTCTAGATTTCGATACTGGCAACACCACCATGTTTTGTAGTTAGTGTTGCAATGAAAACAATATGATTTCATCCGGATATTGAAATAAACGAATAACTTTTTATCATTTTCATGTAAGTTAAGATTTTTTCAACTCTCTTAATAATATATTTCTCAACTTATTTGATACGGGTTTTCTATGAAGTAAAAGCAAAAAAGAGAAATGATTACAAAAGAATTCACAAGATTCTTTAAATCATGTATGCAAGAGGTACTCGAATAACGAGCCTGTTTGTATTTGTGTTGATTGTTTCTGCATCGCTAACATTTCTTTTTGCTTTTATGTGTTTTGATGGTGCTTTTTTGCTAATTTTGTTGCGAATTTTGTTTAACTTAAATAATTTAGTGGCATATTCTATTAAATTTTAAAAAACATACTTAAATGCTTATAGCCAAGACTTCAAGCTTTAATTTAAAGAATATCATGTATTCCTGTGTTTTAAATTTGCAAAGATATTTGAAGTTAAAATTGATATATCGATGATATGAATTTATTGAAGGTTTATAGTAGGTGCATACCATCTTTAAACCTATTTTAAAATTTTCATGTAATAAAGATTTATGAATGCAATTTTATGAAAATTTGCTTAAAAGTAGTTTATTGCCCAGTTTTAAATATTTATGCATATGGCTGTAAGAGTTTAAAAGATATTCAGGTGGGTTTTATTTACTTTATTAACAAGTTGAATAATTTAAAAACAAGCTGGCTATTATCTAAATTTTGTCACTTGTTCTTAGCATTCTGATTTCAAGTATTTATAATTGCTTTTTTTTATCAGCTGATACAAATTTGAAATAGCACACTAACTTATGAGGGGTGGCTCACAACAGTCATATATTTTCGTGTTATAATTTTAAAACATATGACCTTATGACTACCTTGTGAATCCCCCAAATATTAAAAAGATTTTTTTTTTAAATACAAAGTATTTTAAAATTTTTCGGAAAATGACATTAAATTAAAAAAATATGAAAACCGCCGAAGAAAATGAATGATAAATTCAAACGATAGAATAAGTCGTACAAGCATGGTCAACGACAATGTCGTGCTAGGCAATCTAGCCAACTGGGTACATTCACATGTATTCGGGTACATTCACATGTATTTATAGTTTTTTTTCTTTTGAAGTAATTTTGTTATCAATATAGGAAATTTAAAAAAAAAATTGAATACCGGGATTTTTTTTACTAAAAACGAAACTTATTTTTTTCTGTGCAGTCACAATAAAAAATAATGATGAAAAAAGTGGGCAATACCACGCCAATTTAAAATAAATAACCTTTTTCAGCTACTTTGCACACACATTGAGTTCCTCTCAAGCTTTAATATTGTGCTTAGAAAAGTTCGAGTGAAAAGTACCCATGAAAACGAAAATTAAATTTTTCTTCATCTTAGATTATCCTAGAACGATAATCGGTCACCTGATGATTAGATTGAAAAAAAAAACTTATTTTCGATAACTTTATTGTCGAAAATTCTTAAAATCTACCAAACCTTATTGGTTCATTGGTTCACGAAGTCAATGTCTTTAGAATGCCGTAAATTTGGCTCCGATCGGATACGAGAGGTTTAGCTGCATGCACACACATTCAATCACACATTTAAATATAATTACATACATCCATACGGACATCATCGTAAAAATAGTCAAAATAGATTCAAAACGTCGAGATCTGTTGAAAATTCGATTTTCGAAAATCTGGATGAAAAAAAACTTCCTATTTTTGATACCGGGAAGTTAAAAAACTTACAAAAGTATCGTTGTATCTTCAATAAAATATCGCCGATACCAATATATCGGGAAATCCGAATTATCGCCGATATACCGGTATCGGATGAATACCCAGTTTTTATTAAAATCTCTAGCACATGGATTACGTTTTGCATATGTATTTATAGCCAGTTTGGCCACGTCTTTAAGACATCATCAATGACGGGTGCACGACAATGTTAAATCCTCTACGACAAATGTCGGACACCCGGCACAAATCATCAAGGACGTTTCCGAGCAAGTGCCGCGAAAATCGTGCACGTTTCAATGAGAGACAATGTCGCTCAGATTGTCGTTCACATAATACTAGTGTTCACACAATACTAGTATTCACATAATACTAATATGTCGGCAATGAAAATGTCGTCTATCTTGCGATTGAATATAAATAAGCAACAATGTTGCTTATTTAAATGTAAGACCGTGTCGCTCATATTTTCCTCCGCAATGTTACCGAACACAAAACGTCTGACATTGTCGTTCATATTGTCGTCAACAAAGTTTGATTGAGGACAAAATAAAAGATATTGTCGTTCATCTTGTCCTCCACAATGTTACTGATGACAAACAAAGTTGGATTGAAGGCAAAATGTAAGACATTGTGGCTCATATTGTCCGCATCAAAGTTTGATTGAGGAGAAAATAAAATATATTTCCGTTCATCTTGTCCTCCACAATGTTACGGAAGATAAAACGTAATCCTTTGTCGCTCGTCTTGTCCTCTACAGTTTTGCTGAAGATAAAACGGAAGATACTGTCGCTCATCTTGTCGTCAATATCTTTATTAAAAGACAACATGCAAGAATTTGTCGCTCAGATTGTCGTGAACGACGATTTCCTTTAAGTTATCGATAGAATAAGTCGTACAAGCATGGTCAACGACAATGTCGTGCTAGGCAATCTAGTCAACTGTGTACATTCACATGTATTCGTACAGCCTTATACTATCTTCCGTATCAGAAAATTAAGATCATAATTCACAGTTATTTTCCAATTAACACATTTGACATTAGGTTGTTTATTAAAATGTCATACTTACACACGTATAGGCAGACACATTTACAGTTTATCATAGCCATTTACAAGCATACATACATGCATATTATATTTTTTGTATGCTTGCTTCCATATCTGATTAATGGATGTTAAATAGAAATTACAACTTGTACTAATAACGTTAACAAATGGTACTTTTTCGTAGTTAGAGGTACATACCAATAAAATTAGTTTACAATCATATGTTAAAATGTATACATAAATATTTGTATGAAAAAAAATTTGAGTCGCTAAAGCCCTTATGACTGATACTAGCTTTATTTGGTCTTTTTAAGATTTTGGAAAGTAGTTTACAAATATTGTAACGTAAAATTTTATCAAGAGCGAAGAGTTCGGCTATATTAGGAAAAATCCCAAAACGTTAAAATATTTAAATATGCATAAGATAAAAAAGCATAAGATGTCAAAAAAACTCTAAAAATTCTAAACTTGAAATTGACATTTAGAGCTTAAAGCGTTACAGTGCTGTCCATCCATTACGTTTAAGCCCAAATAATACGGATTTTAGCGCAACATTTTCCAAATTAGCGTTCTTTTGGAGAATAAAATTAGTCAACATTGAAAGTAAACATCAAAAAAGGTGTAAACAAAAATAAATATTTTGTATATTCTTCTATTTCTTGCATTCCTAATTCACTCTTTCAATCTTAGATTAAGAAAAGACGGAAATAAGCAAGTGTCATAAGGGCTTAACCGAAATAGTTGTAAAAACCCTTTAGAAATATTATTTTTTTATAAAAATGTATTTATTAATTTGAATTAAAGATTTATTTGTTGAGATTTAAGCAATATCTACATGCATTTCATTGCTGCTTTTCTACAGTCTATACAGACATGACACGAGACGGAAGATGTTTCCTGCTCACTCTTGACTAGGGGTTTGCCCGGGAATTCCCGGGAAAATCGCTTCGGAACTTTATCCAGGAATTCCCCGTTATAAAAATGTATTTCTACACATAAGAAAGTACTGATTTTGGTATCCAATAATTCGTCTTCTCTTCATCATGGGGAAAGAAACCAATGTAGGCTTAATGTGTATGTATATTAAATTATTTTTGATTGAAGAACGCGGAGAAAAAAGTTGTGTCTTTAATTAATTATTTAAAAGAACGACATTTTTTAGTAAAAGAAACTGCAATGTTTTTCAATATAATGCAAAATGCACGATAATTAGATTAGCAGAAAATCTTTATGCACGTTTTGTTATGCATTTAATGGCGAAGAAAAGAAAAGACTTTAGAGGAAACTTTAAACGCTGCTATTAATAAAACAGCCGAAATTATTTGAAGACAATAGAAAAATATCGCCAAAACAAAAAAAGCTTCAAAACTGAAAAAAAAATCGCCAAAAATAAAAAAAATTCCAAACCGAAAAAACGTCAAAACTGAAAAAAATCGCCTAAACTGAAAAAAATCACCAAAACTGAAAAAAATCGCCAAAACTGAAAAAACGTAAAAACTGAAAAAAATCGTCTAAGCTGAAAAAAATTGCTAAACTGAAAAAATCGTCTTAACTGAAAAATTCGCCAAACTGGAAAAATCGCCTAAAATGAAAAAAATTGCCAAAACTGATATTTTTAGTTTTGGCGATTTTTTTTCAGTTTTGGCGATTTGTTTCAGTTTTTGCGATTTTATTCAGTTTTGGCGATTTTTTCCAGTTTTGGCGGTTTTTTTTTAATTTTTGTGATTTTTTCAGTTTTGGCGGTTTTTTTTTCATTTTGCTTCACGATATTTTTAGTTTAAGCGATTTTGTTTTGTTGTTCTAGCGGCCTAAGTTTTACATATTCTGTGAAAATTTCAGGTCCGTAGCTCTTACGGTTCTCGAGAAAACAGCCAGTGACAGACAAACAGACGGACGGCGTAGCGAAAACAACTTGGAACTTTTGGTGTCCGGAACCCTAAAAACGTACGTTGTCATAGGACACTGGATAGGAACGAAGCTCCTATCGCCTTCAGCCTACCACCTATCGCCTGGCGCCATCAGAAGGCCGGCTTCGGTCTGTCACCTTCGGCTGGTCACCTTCTGCCGATCGTATACGGCGAATCACATTCGGTCGGTCAACTTCGGACGGCCATATTCTGCCGGTCATATGTTATGTTATGTTATTGAAAATCGACAAACTACAGAAACAAAATTAGCTTGTTTAGCCGTAAGGAAATTAAGCTGGTTAAGCCGGCAAATCCAGCTAAGCCGGCTAAATCAGCTAATTCGGTTAAGCCAGCTAAGCCCGTTAACCGGCTAATTTTTTTTAGCTAAACTTTTTACCCAGCTTTGCCGGCTATATTGTACTGTACGTACAGCCCTAATAAATAGGCAGAAACGGCTCTTCCCCAAAAACTAAAAAATAACAACAAAAAAATAGCCAGAAAAAAAGTTGCCAAAACTAAAAAAATCGCCACAAACCGAAAAAGCGCCAAAGCTGACAAAATCACCAAAAACCAAAAAAATATGCAAGGACGAAAGAAGAACCAAAAAAATCGCACAGCAATAACCTTAACTCTATATGAACTTAAAATTTAGTGTAAAATTTATACCAGGCAATACCAATGCCGTCAATAATTGAATAAAAACTCATTTATCGTTGTAAATAGTATAAGTACGCCTAGTACACGCAACAAAACTTAAAATAAAACAATAAATTAAATTGAAAAATCGTAAAAAAATCGAAAAATCGGACAACTGACGACATACCAACGTTGCGAAAAAAACATCTCAAATATTATGGCGGTTACCTTCGTACTAATAATAAATATATGTTTTAATAACGTCCTCCTCGTGGTCCTATTATTGCAAAAATATATAACCTGTATGCCCTTGTGCACTTAGTTCTATCTATGTTTCAAATTTCATTAAAATTGGTTGGTTAGTTTCAAGGAGGATGAAATTCGCCTTTACCCCCCCTCGTGGTCCTATGTTTGCAAAAATATATAACCTATATGTCCTCGTACACTCAGATCTATCTATGTTTCAAATTTCATTAACATTGGTTAGATGGTTTAAGTATTAAGTTTTTGAATTAGTGCACAAAAACAAACTTAAATCAATATGAACTTAAAACTGAGTGCAAAATTTGTACGTTGCAATCAAATTAGTGTAGAATAAAAAGTTGCAATAAGCTGAAGATTGCTATTGTACTCCTCATAAGCGAAGCGCTCTATTGTTAAAAATATATACACACACATATTAAGAAAAAATTCTATTTTTAACACTCATGCCATTTTTAATGTAATTTTTATTATATAAACTAATTAAAAAACTATTTAAAAAAGCTCTGTCTTAAACGTCCGTTTGTCTGTATGTACGGATCCTGTATGTAATCACGATAACGACCGAAAGACTTCACTAATAGAGTCCTTTTTTTACGCTTCACTGTAATTAGGAATAGAAGCCTATTTAATTTCACGGTCTAAATGAGATTATGAAGCGTTCAATTTTGGACTTTCACTATTTTTTGCTCTACATTTATTTTTTATCAAAGAAGTGCATTAATCAGGTATGTGATGGAAATCGATTCCGAAAACGAAGCAATTTTGAAAGGTGTTTTTTAATAATATTTCTTTATTAAAAACAATTTTATAACAAATATTATAAAAATATTTCTTTATTACAAAAGAGTTGTATCACAAAAGTTTTAAAAATTTGATGAAAAGTGCGTTAAAAGCGACTTTCAAAAGTGCTTCGTTTTCAAAATCGATTTCCCTCACATACCTGAATATTTCATTACGACTAAAGTTTATGACAAGTAATGAACTACTTTTGCATTATTATTAAAACACAACATTAATAATGAATTATTTTTGCATTATCACTAAAACATATTAGCGGTATTCGATGTTTGGTGCGTTTGTTATTGCTACACTTTTGTTGCTGTTCGTGAGCGCTTCTTTTACTCACTTGTAAATTTTAAGAAAGAAAAATGTCCTTCGAACTCGATAAACATATACCCATATACCCATGTACTTCTGTTGCTACATCCAGATTCCAAGCAAATTTAATTATCCTGTGTATACAATTTTTATATGCTTCTTTTAATTTTCGTAAATTGTTTAGTTTTTGTAAAATTTTGTATTTAATATTTTCTGTTGTCAAAATGTGACTTTCGAGATTGCAATACCAAAAAGCTATACCGATTTGGTATAGCAAAGCTGAAAAGGTGTTGTAAGTGCAAAGTAATGTATTTTGTTGTTAGATTGCAAACAAAAAGCTACGATATTTTGCACTTCCTTCTTTGGAAGACCATTCGCACTCAGAGAATCAAGCCGATTGGCTCAAAGCCGCCGATCCATGCGGCTAGCCTCGGCTCAAAATTGCAGCCGGCTAATTGTTTTTTAGTTGCAAATTTGTACTACATATTACAAATTATGTGAAAGAAAAAATTTTGAAAAATTTTGCATAAAAATTTATATAAAAAACTTATAAAAAGAAAATTTTATAAAATTTCGTAATAAAGAAGTTCAACATTAAAAAGTGCCTACATTTATATACATTTTATCGCGAAATACAAAACCAGCCGCTGTCAGCCGGCTATGAGCCACCGCCGAGTAGTTTTTCCTAAGCCGCCGGTGGTAGCAGTCGGTTGACTTTTTAAGACGACTTGTTTCTCTGTTCGCACTAAACACCGAATACCGCTATTGTGAACAACAAACTTCGATAAAATCTGAAAATTTTAAAGTTAGTGGTAATTCAATAATTTTATATTAAAATACTTTTTGATAAATTAAAAGGTAAAGCAAAAGTAGGGTAAATCGCCAGGGTCTGCTGTGAATAATATGATGTAGTACGTAAACGTGATATTCCTAGAACCTTTGGAAGTTTCCGCAAAATGGTAGACTCAAACTTGTAGCCTTAATCCGACTTTACCTAATGTGGAACTCAAAAATGTTTTAACCATCCGTCGATTAAGCAAATGCTACCATTTGGCAAGTGGTGTCTGGTAATCTCATAGATTCTGGCCATCTAGTAAAGTGATCAACTATAGTCAAAGAATACATTCATTCCTTTGGCTGTTTTAGATGATTTTAGTTGGGCAAATATTCGTACTGGCAGCAAATAATAAATGAATAATTACCGAAGTATAATCGCTCGAAACAGCAAAATGAAGAAACGCCCAAAACAGTTGGGGGACTCGTCATAGTGAAGAAACACCCAAAAAACAGTGCCCGATCGCCCAAAAAAGTGAAGAATAACCCAAAAGTGTGAAATGAATAATCGCCCGAAGTTTTTGGGTGTTTGTTCATTATGTAAAATCACCCGAATTTGGAATAAATAATCGCCCAAAAAATGTTTTTTTTTGGGTTTTGTAACATTTTACAAAAATTTGGCATTTATTCATTATGAGCAAATACCCAAATATCTAAAAATGTTGAGTCACCCAAAGTCGATGACCAATCACCCAATTTTTTTACAAACATTTTTGGCCGATTCTAAATTTTTGTTTTTCAGGCGATTTTCTCTTGGGCGATTATTCGTAAAGCTTATTTTGCCAACGTATCTAACACCTTAGGGAATGCTTTTCCAACGTTGGGCCGATTGTATTTTTATGCCTTTGTATACCGTAGATTTTGTACAGATACTCACCCCTATCACAAAAAAAATTTTATTAGTTTAATTTAATCACGTCTCCATTTATCAGAATACCTGATTCTTACAAACGCATACTTTTTGGGAATCTTTAATCGGACTCTGGGGCGATGGCTGGGTAGAGCAGTGGCTCGGCGAGCACTGGGCATCCATTTGCCTTGCCAAGCAGTCAGGGCAAGGAACGTCTGACAAAAGTAGATAAGGGAAATCTCTTGACTTTCTGGAGAAGATGGCCAAGAGGGATGCTAAGCTGTTCATGCAAAGGAAAGACATCTCGTCCGGAAGCACAGGTAGGATGTGAGAAAATTCCAACGAATTTATGACCCTGTCAGTATTCTCCTGGGGAGACCATCTCCTTTGGAGAAGGATGTGGGGGTCGATCCAACCCAGGATGCATCTCGCAAGAGTGTCGGGGTGTTATCTTTGCCTAGGCGTCCAGGTTGTTGACCGTCGTGGCTGGCAGGACACCGGAACCCCTTGTCGGTACCACAATTAGGTGGGACAGTGGACGACACAGTGACTTTGGAAAAAGCAACGTCTACAATAAATATCTTTGACCCATACCTCTAGCTTTGCTTGGATTTCAGGCCGATCATTCTTTCGTCTTTACTCTGGAAAACACTAGAACGACTGATTGATCTGCACCTTAGGAACACAATTGACACGTTCCTCATCAGTGGTGCTCAGCATGCCCATCTAAATGGCAGGTCTGTTGAGAGAGCGTTTTATGATAAGGCTGGTGCTATTGAGCGGGGACTAGGGTATTCATTTTAATCGACTTTTCGATTGTTCGATTAATCAATTAATCGAAATTGAGGTTTTTAAATTACTCGAGCAATCGAGTAAAACTTTTATTTCGTTCGAGTTATTCGAGTAAGCTTTACTGCTAAAAATTATTCGAGTTAATCGGAAAATGTTTGAATTTAATCGGTTTTTGTACATTTTTGTGGACAAAAATAAAACAAAAAAAGTTTTTTCGCGTTTTTATATATTTTAATAATAAAAACAAAAGAAAACACAACATTTCTACATAAATAGGATCGTAAACTGATCCTTTAAAATAGTTTATTTTTTTTACTATTCAAATGTCGCGCTTTGAGAAAGTTTTGCGCCAGGAAATATTTAATACCATTCCGCGCTGTCATCTATTCAATGCAGAATAAAAATAACCGGAATTGGCATAACATTATTGTTGTTATAAATATAAATACGGTTGCACTTACGAAATATTTCCGAAAAAAAACGTAACCACTACTTTTGCTCAGAGTTAGTTTGATTTAACTTATTTTTTATATCACAAAAGAAGTTATGCTGCAAAAAACTATTTTTATATTATTTTTAATAAATGCGAACCCATATGTAAAAAAAATATTGTAATTAAAGGAAATACAATTTTAACTTGTCTGTGGGTTACGTTTTTTTCGGCAAATATTTGCCAAGTGCGACCGTACCTTAAGGCTTTTATAATTCCGAACATTACATTCGATATTTTACGAAACATCTAGTTAACTAGTTGCTCTCGAAATATCTTCTTTATTTCAAATAATTTTTGTTTGATGTTTATACTTTCGAATTTTTTTAAAAGACATTTGAAGTTGGTTTCTTTCTCCCTATTATTGTGGCTACATTATTTACTTAATTTTTTGATCATGCGGACTATTAGTATGAAATAACGGTCGAATTGGATGGCAAATTTCATATAAATTAAAAAATTTTCCACTTTTTATTAAGAAATCTACAAAAACTCATTAAAAAAGAAAATTTACATAAAATTTTTTAATCGATTTATTTGATTAATCGACCTAAATTATTCGAATAAATTTTTACTCGAAATTAAAATTTTTTGTTTGATCGAACATTATTTGACTTTAATTATTCGATTAATCGAGCAAACATTATTCGACTGAATACCCTAACGGGGACTAAAGCACAAAAATTATATCTTGGCTGCGTTCTTAGAAATTGAGGGTGCTTTTAACAACAATATCATAGATGCTATTACGGAGTCGCTGGAGATAGTTAGTGTTCATAACTTTCTGTTGGAGTGGATAGTTCTCATTCTTTGGAGCAGAATTATCAACTCGAGTATGACAAACGAAAATCTGACGAAAAGAGTGCCTACGGCTACGCCACAGCGAGGAGCTATATACCTCTATTGTGTCTGCTTCCGATGAACGCAATTCTTAGGCGCTTTGACAAGAGCGGCCGGAAGATAGTCGCTTGTGCGGACGACGCACACTGTCGCGAAGGCGGCCAAAAGTAAAAAAAAACATAGTTTTGAATTGAAAAAAAAAAAAAACATTTGACTGGGTTTTATAGGCAACATTCTAACTAAGTAAAATCAAAAATAGTTTTTAAGAAATGTTAATTTATCTAAGAGTTATGATGATTCAAAATTTATAGTTTTCGATAAGTATAGAATTATTCGAAAAAGTCATGAAGAAATATGCCAACTTTAAGCACCCTACAAGAAATGTATACTTATACATATGCATAAACTTTGTCATTGATGATGGAGATATCAATCATCGTTAACGAAAGTATGTTACAGAGTTGCATTTTTGAAATTTGTTGACGTGAAAAATTAATTTTAATTTGAATCCCCAATAATTTGTGTTCTATAATGTGATTTGTGTGTCGTGACGTTGGAATATCTAAAATTAAATTTTCCATGAACGATTTGGTGATTGTACAAACTGCTCAGGGATTGTGCATGTCAAAAAGCAATACACACCAGAGGAATATGAAAATGGCATAGTCTTTGGTTATGATGGCCGATACAAAAGCAAATAATTGGCTTAAATTTCTCTAAGAATATTTATACAAAGTGGCATAAAAGTGTTTCTTTATGCTCTATGCTTTATGTTAGCTACACCCTTTGTTCCAAGGTAAGTCATTGCATTTTGCTGCTAGGATAGTGTAATTTGCATAATAAGTTTTTACTTCATAGATATTCAATGGCAATGAACTAGGTGCCCTTAAAGGCTGGTGGTTTCTTGAGAATTGCAAAGTTTTGCATCCTAATGTTAAGTTATCCAATATTTTACATTCTTACCGGTTTTAAACTCATACCGGCTTTAAGTGGATGTATTATATATATTATTATATATATAAGTTTATATGTATAAGTGTATTATATATAAAATCCATATAGAAAATTGAATTGGAATATATCGTGTTTTATTTCAACTGGTATGTCTGTCAACAGTGACGTATTTTCCATCATGTTTGATTAGTCAACTATGATTGATAGGTCCATCAAGCTTGATTAGTCAACTGTGAGTAGTATTTACATCAACGCTGACTAGTAAACAACATTAGAGTGAGCAGTTCGGTTATATGTTCTATGAACGACAAAATGCATACGTTAGAGAAGGATGTAAAATCATACATACACAAAAGTTTACATCACTTTTTCCACATTGCCCTTAACAAACTGATAGAAACTTAGATAGAGATATCCATCACCACTGCCGGTCAAATGATCGGTAATTTGACTTTCACTGTTCTTGTAGGGAAGTTATGTTTTTTAAATTTATAATCGCACTATTTCCCAAAATTAATATTTTACTTATTCAGTAGAATATTAATTGTTTATAAAAACACATTGACATTGATTACTAAGGGGTATTAGTTAGCAGTTAGATTAACAAAAAATCGATAAAGTACTGCAATTTTTCACAACATATAATTGAAATATTATTGTAATATGACTACACTTTGTTTTTTTTTTGTAAATTTTATAACTAAAATGCTTTGATATAATATTTCTACAAGTTTGTATTTATATATAAAAAAATTTGGGTTCACATCCCCGTCTTTCCACCTTTAATTTATTTCTAAAATTTTCGGTGCCAAAACGCGTAAGAAAATTCGTAAATTTTTAAGCGTGTGTATGTTTTTTTTTACTTTTTTATGTTTCTACACGCATAACTAACTCTGTCATTTTTGAACCGATTTTCAAAATTATTTTTTGTTTGAAAGGGCTTGCTTGCAGGTTGGTCCCACAAACTTGTTTTCAAAAATGGGCGAAACCCCCAAAATATTGATTACCGCATAACTCCTCTATTTATGCACCGATTTTCAATATATATTTTTTTGTTTGAAAGGCTTTGCTTGCAGTTTGGTTCCATATTTTTTTCAAATCGGTGGGATTGGTATTTGAAAAGGGTTGCTTGCAGTTTAGTCCCATATATTTTTTTCTTTTTCAAAAATCAGTAGGGCAATGTTGCAATTAATATGCGATTAATGATGATTATCGGATAAAAGCGTTTAAGCAAGAAAATAATATTATCATAATTTTTTAAAAACAAATTTAAATTTCGTTTGAATTTTAGTCAAACTATATGGCATAAATTATACGTAGATAGTCAACTGGGCTCCTGTCAACAAAAAAATTGACAACTCTCTTCACACCTATGGGTATTTTGTTATCCAACACACTGAGAGATGCAACTCAACACTCATCAGGGAGCGTAATTTTTTCACTTGAAAATGCACTAAAATTAATTTTTTTTGCACACTATTTTATATTATTTAATTTTTTTATTTGCCATATAACAAATTTTATGTTTTTTCTTGCTGTCATTTTAAAATATTTTTTAAATTTTGTTGACTTTTGTGTGTTGAAATTTATCAAAGTTTTCAAACGTTTTTTTCATTCAACAGTATTGCATTTTTGTTACTATTTGGGACAATTTTTTTTAGTGCCAAATAGAAAAAATGCAAAAGAATTTTTAGCGAATCAAAATTTTTTTAGCTCAAATGCATTAAAAATGATTCTAGATTCATATTTTCATTAATTCATGCAAAATTAATTGTATATAACAACTAAAAATTCGTGTTTAAAAAATATAAATTTTGTTAAACACTTTTTGTACAACTAAGTATGGGAATATTTTATTTTAAGCCAATACTGATACAAAATGTGCTACTAACATGTAAAATAAAGTTCGTAAATCATAACTTATGGGAAATCTATCTCTTGATAGGAAACTTTTTCTAGAACGAAAAATTTTGTATTTTTATCGATTGCATTATATACATTTTTTAATATCTTCTATGTTTTTTGTAATAAATTTAACAGATCTATCGATCTGCGCAATCTATAGGTGTCTATCTCATGGCTTTTGAGATATTACGAAGCCATTTTATTGTATGTATATCCACTTTTGAATAAAATTTAATGCGTTTTAATACCGTGTGTAATATAATTCTGGATATAATATAAAAACTGTATGAAAATTTACAATTAAAAAAATCATTCATTATCTTCATATATGTGAAAAAAACCTTCAATTAAGGATAGCCAGCTCTCATTGTATTAGGTCGTTTTACGAGTGCTACAAAATATGTTTTACGCGGCTTGCAGATGGTAGAACTTTTTCTTACGCAGCATCTTAGACTAAAAGCAGTTTAACTTGATTGCAATATGTTCTGAACATTTAGACAATTTGTATATGTATATTATATCTAAACTCTAATTTTAAAATTTTTATGAGTTAAACTTGTCCTGTATGCAAATTGAAACAGTTCAAATGAATTTTAGATTAGAACAAATTTCATTGGAGAAGGCGTTTGGCATACATTTTTTGCTTGAAAAAGGGCAAAACTTTAAATCGTAATCGAGCGATTAATGGGCTCAAATACGATTACAATTATAAGGTGCGATTAATAGCGATTTCGATTATAATCGCTGTGCAAACCCTATTTGGAGGGATGGAGTTGAGGCTAGCAGAGGAGGCTAATTACTTGGGTGTTTTCCTAAATAGTAACCTTTCATGGAAAATTCGCCCGGAGGAAAGGCCCAAGAAAGGGCTGGGGTCTGAAATCCAACGTAGTGAAATGGATTTACACATCGGTGAGAACCAGTTACTTCCTAGGGTTGTATGGTATTGTAGGAGGTACTGAGAAACCTATGACTCTGCTTAAGTCCAGAGGTTCGCCTCTTTGGTTATCATAGGTGCCCAGAGGAGCACACCTCAGACGGTCTTGGACGTCATTCTTCACCTGCTTCCCATAGAAGACTTTGTAGCGAGAACGGCGGCAATTACAATGGCAATGGATCCAACATCCAGATGTGTAATTATGAAAAAAACTGAAGTAATTTGAAAGGATGCTTATAAAAAATTGTTTTTTTTTTTGTTTGTTTTTAACGTAACTAAGCCACAATTTTAATTTTCTGATTAAAATTGTGGCTATGTAAAAATAAATTGTATCGAAAAGTATGCGCTTGTCATCATTCATAGATAAAATCTTTATATACATACGTAAATACTTTTACCATTGTCTAGTACTTTTGTACGCTATACGTTGTGCATATACTTTATGCTCGTACCAAAATATTGCTGTCAAAATTTTTTTTGTCAACGCTGTTTGTTACCATGATACGACTACGTTTGTTCATACATACATATAAATATGACAATATATTTTTATTAAAAATCAAATTCATGTTTCTCAATTGAACAAATGCACACACATCCACACTCACATATATATGAGAATCTGCATGGCTTGTTGCGTATCCTTGTTAAAACTATGATCTATTGTTAGACTATCCATAGACAAGCAGACAAATGAATTAAAAAAAAATCAAAAAAATATTAAGCGGAATATTCCAGCTGTAAAGGACATTATTAAAGACGCCTTCTATAAGGCCTTATTTAGCAGGCATATTCATATATTTTTTACACGCGATGTCAATGCGGACCAAGGCTTTCCGCGATCCCTGGTCTATGATGGTCTGTTAAAATGCAAATGGAGATACATTTTTTGAATCTGGGTATTTTTATAGCGGCTTCTATAATTTTTATTAATGTGGTTTTTTATTTCGAACTAATTCGTTCATCGAAAGTTCTCTATATAGCTGCGGCAGAATCAGGATAAATTATCCATAACACCAGCATGTAAATTTCAGTCTTATACAAAAATTACTTGCGAAAAAGGAATACGATAATGATTTTTATTTTACAGTGCATATTTTAATAAAAAGAACTTGAAATCAAAAATAGAATACTTCTTTCAAAAGAAGGGAAAACGAATGTGTATCGGATATTTTAGATACCTACACTATATTTTAGAAATCCACCCTCAGAAGGCAGAAAAATAATTAGTTTTGGATCTTATTTCAGGTCTTTGAAGACCTGGAAAAAGGCGTGGCTAGTGAAGGCGTCATAAATTTTACCGGTGAGTTGTTATCGCATAGTATGAATACGTACAGTTCAGCGTACATACCCAGGCAGAAATTGCGATTTTATGGAAAAAATATGTACCACCACAACACTGTAAAAACAAAAGTTTTGTGCGACTAAGGTACTGTATACTAGGGATGGGCAAAAATATCGATATATCGATATTTTTCAAAAATATATCGATATATAACGTCGATATTTTTAATTGCAATTTATCGATATTTTTTCAAAACATATCGAGAGTATCAAACTCGGAATTTCTTACCTTTGTTATTGTTTTCCGTTCAGTTTTCTAAACAGTTCATGTGTTCGAAAAATTATCTTTCTTTGATTATAATTTTATCGATGTACGTTCCATGAAATATTGGTGAAACAGTAACTAGTTCGAAATTAACTTTTTTCAGTTTCATTATTTATAAGAACGCTACTTTTTTTGTTTTATTTTTTTAACAAATTTGGGACTATGTATGAATAATCGATATACATATATTTTTCACTTGCCCGTCCCTACTGTATACAAAACAATAACAGCCTTATGCAAAAAAAAACTTACCTGAGGTTTGAAGTCATGTCAGCTACCAGCGACATTAACGCTAACATACCTATGTTAAAAAATAGTATGCAAAAACACTATGTTAGCTACTGTGTGCTTTAATAAATTTGACATGTTGATATTGGCAGTGCCATCATTCTCTCTTGTCTCTTTATAGTTAACGATTATTAATTCATACGGATATATTAATAGTGTTTTGTATAGTTTTAATATAAAATTAAAATTTTCTTTATTTAAGTTGTAAATTAATATTTATACTACATAAAAACATAAACTAAATACATTTATAGTAATGTTAAATAATAAATACGTAAATTTTTTGTTAAGGACTTAAAGTGCTTCAAATAACCGATTATTGGAAGTACGAGCTTTGTTTACTTGTGTTGATTGTATGTACATCACTATAAAGTTTTGTACTCGTAGATTTACATAATTTTGCCAAGTAATTTTTTGAGGATATTTTAAAATCAATGAAAAAAAGGAAAAGATCCGAAAATTGGAACGAAGGGGACAAAGTAAGTATAGTTATTGTTATAGTTGGTTAAAATTGTTGTTAAAAATACTTTTTAATACTTTGGATGACCACTTTGAAGTGGTCATCTGGAAGGGAGAAGCCATCAATCCTAGTTTTATAAGTTCGTTGCCAATAATAGCCCGCCAATTGTTTTATACGTTCTAAA
Source organism: Panzeria rudis (assembly GCA_956483635.1). NCBI lineage: Eukaryota > Metazoa > Arthropoda > Insecta > Diptera > Tachinidae > Panzeria > Panzeria rudis. The sequence continues at coordinate 42,641,905 of OY101449.1, read as the reverse complement.
TGAAATATTACACATTAAAAAATAATTTTCACATAAAACGAAAATTAGTTTTACCAATTCTGTTCACTAAATTTAAAGTATAAATTTTTTTATATCAATACAATAAATCCATACAATTTAAAATGTTTTCATTAAATTTTTCACAAAAACTTTATTCGTCAAAGTAATAAAATATTTTAACATCGCTTTAAAGTAGGTGGGTAGCAGATTTAAATTATTTGATTTTAACATCGGTTTACATGACGTGTGTTAAGCTAACAATGATATTTGCATGAAACTTTAAGGAATTTTGCTTAACATTGGTTTACCAACCAGTGTTAATTTTTTTTTGCATAAGGATGTAAGACTTTAATATCCCAATACTGCTTTCATAGTAATCCAATACCGCGACAACACTGCAAATTCAAAATTATGACCTAACTGTCGAAATCTCATATTCACAATAATTACGTACGACTACAATACTGTAAAACCAAAAATATAACTTTAGTTCCTGAATAAATTTAACTCTCTCTCAGATGCTTTCAGAGTAATTTGATGTTTACATTTATTTACAGGATAACCGTTGAAAATTTTTAAAAAGTGGCACAAAAAGGGGATCTTGACGAAAAAAGTGGCCTCAAAAAGGGGATTCTTCGAAAAAAAGGGGCAACTTTTTTAAAAAGGGAATAATTGAACCAAATTCCAATATTTAATGAATTTCTAGGGCATATAATACTTTTGAAATAAAATTAATCAATTTTGATGGTTTTTTTTTTCTATTTAAAAAGACCTATATGGCCTATAACCCAACAAAAATTCAGTTACCAAATCACCAAAAAAATAATTGGAAAAATTTTAAAAAACTCATTATATTTCTACTAGAAAAAGTACTTATTTTTGTTCTGGATGTCCCAAAACGAAGCCATTACGTTTCGGATGTTTACATAAAAAAATCTTCTTACTTAAAAATTCCTTAAAACTATTATATTTTACATTGTTTATCTGAAAGATTGATGAATACACATCTTTATGTACATACATGCATACACAAATAAATATATCATCTGAAATAGGCGCGCATTCTCCAGAAGATTTTTTGTCCAATTTTAAGTTCATATACATACGTACATACATACATTCGTATGTACATTTGAATGTATGCATAAACTCCCAGCATACAAAACAGGAAAACATTGATTTTTGTAGCGTAGTGGGCTTTTAGATATCTTGGAGTGAGAATCTCCTTCGTTGCTTCTTCTGGATTAAATCGATTTAAATTCATAAAAAAAATTTTCTTTTAAAAAATTTCTAACAAATAAATTTTGTTTTAATTATTAATTTACATTTTCAGTTTGGAAATAGAATATAAATGTGAAGAAGCCTACAAAATAATGAGTGTAGGAAGTTGTTCAAATTCAGATTATATACTAAATTTTTACTGGGAAATGGCGGAGTTCTGAGGGAGCAAACATAAAAAAATATCAACAAATTCATAGTATTCTCCCTTTGTTGGTATCGGTCAAAAATAATTTTTGCTTTTATGTATAAGAAATGTTGCGGTGTCACACACTTTTTAGTGTTTTTTAAGTTTTAGCACTAATATTAGTGTGAATGTAAAAAATTGCCATGGGTTTTAATAAAATCTTTCTTAGCTATCCTACAAAGAATGAATTTTGTAACATGAGTGATTATTTGCGAAAACCAAGGATATATGGGGAAACGGCTTATTAGTTTCATTATAAATATTCGTCGATCCGCACATATTTCATTTCAACACGTTATTATTACTTTTGCTTAAAGGTTATTTTAGTAAAAATGAATCTAACTTTCACTCAAAAATTTGCATGAAAATCACTTTCAAAATATTTAAGACTGCATGCCTTGCATAAAATTTTTTAGCAGCACGTTCTTGTTCGTGTAAGTGAATCAGGGTGTTAGTTTTTAATAATTTTAGTGCAATAATGAATACCTATAAACTATAGTTTTTTTTTCATAACGCTTATAAATAATGGACTCAAAAACAAATTTTTGCGTTAAGATTTTTTTTATAAAAACAGTTTCGTACCGTAAAAAAGCTCATCCTAAAACAAAAAGTATCACATCATAAGAAAGGGGCAGAAAGGGGCATAATTTTAAAAAAGGTGGCAGATTTAGGTAATTTAAAAAAAGGGGCACTAAAAGTGGCAAGGTACTTGAAAAAGTGGCAAATTGCCACTTTAGTCGCAAAACGGTCACGCTGTTTATTTACTTTGTACTGTTGATATTTTATATGGCTCTGTGGCTTAGTGGTATAGGCGTTTGCTTGTGAACATGTAGTGTAAAGGTTCAAATCGATAGTCATTCAAGTCGCACAATATAAATAATAGAAAATTTTAAAATCAACTATAAAACCCAAATATAAAGAAATGCATATAAAAAATAGCAATATGGTTTTTTTTTATTAAATGTTGTAAATTTGTATTTAAAACATTGTGCAAATACAGTACCGTAAATTTAAGTTTACAGGTTTGTGGCAACATTGAAAACATGAGTCGGAGGACGGTCATTCGCCATTATCATTTTAAAGTTATGAGAACACTAAAATTTTGGTAACCAGGATGTTGTACTGATGTTAGCTGTACCCTCAGACCATCGTACTAACGTCATACTGATTGCCTTTTTGCCTGGGTGTAGTTATATGTATGTATGCACGTATGGATTTACGTATGTATGAATGTACATATGCATGTGTCGATTATTTTGGCTAAAAACAACCACAACATAAATTATCATAAAATTTTCCTGCAGACAAGGTGAAATAATGGCCACACTTAGAAAATATTTTATATTACATTTTTTCCATGTAAAAAAATTTTATTTGTTGCGGGTTAAGCATACCTTCATTTACTTCATTGGTGTTTTACCAAATCATCAGTAGACTTCAACTTTTTTGAAAATTACAAATAGATTAAGGGCCATTATTACAACTTGGCAATAGTTAAAGGCAGGGTTTTGTTGGACGAATAAACGGTTTACCTTTATTAAAACTTTACTTTAAATGAAAGTGAGCGATAAGTTAAAGTCAGATGCATCCTACCATGTAGGTTAAAGTAATTTTGTAATAATGATAAACTGTTTATCCGTCCGACAAAAGCCTGCTTTTAGCTATTGTCAAGTTGTAATAATGGGCCTAAGAATAGTAGGCTTAGAAACTTTTACAAAACAGATCAAACATTTTATATTCAATACGAATTTGTTTTACATTTCTACACCTTTATGGCTGATTCTGATTCTAAACGTACATTTTGTTTTTTGTTTTATCAATGTAACTAAATGAAATATGAGAAGATAAGATTTTTATTATATTTTTTGCCTCATTCAATGGATCCTGAAATAATATTATATTTTTAAATTTTTTAACATTTTTCTGTATGGAGCGTTACATTTGCTTTCGTTGTTGTTCTGGAATGATTTCTTGCGAAAAAAATACAGCACTAAAAATGAGTATAGGTTTTGAAAGCACTATACATCTACATTTGTTTGGCGTCTTAATTTTCGATTTGGCGACATGGCGATTTATAAAGTAGTTGGCGATTTTGTTGGCTATTTTTGACGAGCCATAAATTTTTTTTTGAGAAACTTTAAGTCAATATGAAAAATTATATTATTTTTAGTCTGAATATTTTCAATGCATAACTCATCTGCGAAATGGAATGCAATATTAACTTCTGGACGCATTATTACGAGTTGTAAATTATATGAATGTAAATAACACTTTGTTCCACTTCCTCTGTATCTTCTTAACAAGTGCTGAATCAATTTAATTACCCTGCATGCTTTTAAAAAAGAAGACAATAATGAGGATGAAGTTATGTATAACAAGGTTATATATAACAAGGTTATATATGACAAGGTTATATATAATAATATAGGTTATATATAACAAGGCTATATATAACAGTATATTGTTCTAGATATGTAATAAAAGTGTAAATATATCCAAATTTTTTTGGAGTTTAGTCCTTAAGAATAGATTTTATATTCAATCATTTATATTTAATCATGAATTAAAAATTAAAAATGTAATTAAAATTCTAAGGTACTTCATAAAGCCCTATAGGCTAGAAATTGCATATAAACCACGGAAAAAATTAAGAAGGCCGAAATTTAAGACTGAAATATGGTTTATATTACAGGTAAAAAGGATGATATCTGTAAAATTATTATATACAAAGCGTACTTCCTAAAGCCTTAGATGACTGAAAGTCGGTATGTAGGATTAAAATTGCACACTAAGATATTAGAAAATTTCCTGCTCCAACACTCCGATAGGGTGGTTCAAATTATCGCAAATTTTCCGCTTAAATGTATGCTCATCATATATCGAAATTCCCCCACCAACCTTGGAGAAGGGGGCGTATACATATCTGTACATTCTTTTAGTACACAAGACATGCGAAAACTCCAGTCGTGTGTCGGAGCTGACACGCTCAATTTTTTATGGCTTTAAGTGAACTAAATAACGTAGTTTGTAGTAAATATTGTGCCTTTGCGTTCACTAATCATTTTTGCTTTGTTTTAAATAAAAATTTAAAAAATTTTATATTTTGGCGACTTTTTTTTATATTTTTAGCGAATTTTAGAGATTCGGACTATTTTTCTTTTTATTTTTAAAAAATATTTTGATAATTAAAATAAATTTATATATTATTGGCAAAAACTAAAGCCCTGTACAGACGGTTGTAAGATCTTACAATATTGTCAGATCTGCCAATGTGCTGACGATGTACTGACAATAAAAAATTGTCAGCACAAGGTATATTGTTAGTTCACACGGCTGTATCAAAGTTGTTAGAAAAGCTTACAATTTATTGGCAGACAATAAATTTATCTGACAATATTGTCAGTAAAGAAATTGGCAGTTCATACGACTGTCAGATGCAAAAATTGTCAGATCTGTTGTTTGGCGCAGCCAGACGCATATCATTTAACAGAAATCATCAATTATTTATCATCTGTGCTTCTGTTAACTTTAAAAAGTAAAAATATAAATTATTATTAAACCTTAAGAAGCAATTTTAACTATTTTAGCTGCATAATTTTTCTTATTTTAATTTTTCCCTAAAAAAAATGTATGCAGTGCTGCCAATATAAAAAAGTCTCTGACAATGACGCCATTGTCAGATGCAGAAACTTCGCACATCTGACAATTAAAAAATGTCTGACAATTGTCTGCCAATAATCTGACAATGGTAACGCGATGTGTTCACTCGATTGTGAGATGTCTGACAATTTTTTTTGTCACCAGTTAGTATTATAATCGACTGACAATGCTTTTTCTGCCAACGTTGTCAGAGACAAATTTTCAGTTCAGACGATTGTAAGAATTTTTTAGCACATTTTACTTACAATATTGTAAGAACTGACAATCGTCTGTACATACCTTAAGGAAACCCCAATTTGGCGATTTTGGCGATTTTTGACATTGAATTTGGCGAAAAAGGTCAAAATAAATCTGACAACCCTGATTATATATTCTATTCGTGTTTGCTGCGACAAAAAATATTTTTCTTTTTTCGTTCTTGTATGATAGTATGTATTTGTATTTTAGTGAATATGTACATGTATCACTAAAAGACATTAACGCATAATCATAGTCAAAACAAAGTATACTTTAGGAGTTTTAAACCATTATTTTGTTAGGCAATACTGGTTTTAAATTGGTAAAGTATACTTTCTTTAGGACTATGATTATGCGCCATTATGTAAGACAATGACCCAACAATTTTGAACTGAAAACAACAGTACAAATTATGGGGCTATTTTTCCTATTTTCGGCGACATTTTTTATTTTTGAATTCGAGGCTATTTTTTCTATATGTACATCTTTTGGGCCATTTATCGTTCTTATGAAAAAGGACCAAATGAAAAATAGTCACAAAATAGGACAAATGGCCCCAAACTAAAAAATTAAAAATGGTCCCAAAAAAGAAGGAATGTCCCAAAATTAAAAAATATAAAATGAAAAATAGCCACAAAATAGGAAAAATGGCACCAAATTAAAAATTGCACAAAATAGAAAAAAAGGTCCCTAAACATTTATTGTTGTTTTTAATGAAAAGTGTTGGGATCCTATTTCATTTTTCTGTTTGCGGCCATTGTTCCAACTCGGCTCATTGTCTGGTAAAGTCTCAGATTTTCTCTGATGTTAGACTTGTCGGCTAAAATTGCTTCCTGGGTTATATCAAAGTTGTTCATTTCACCAAACAATTGTTTGTACTCTTTATTTCATTTCTTTTTATACTCTCTATTAAGTCGTTTTCTTCACTAATACTAATAAGCAATAATACAATCACAGTTTAAATTTTGCGCATCTCTGGCTTATATCAAAGTTGTTCATTTCACCAAACAATTGTTTGTACTCTTTATTTCATTTCTTTTATACTCTATTTAGTCGAGAGCGACGAGTGTACATGCATAGAAGCTTTGTTGGTATTTTGCCACATACAGTGTGTACAACAAATGATAATGATGAAAATAAAGTGCTTTTTATTAGAAATAAAAATATATTTTTGAAAAAACTAAGGGGATTGGGGCAAATTGTATTGAAAATTTCTCCTTTTTACCAAGTAAAGAAATAGTAAATTCAGTGTGAACCGCATTATTATACCTTTTTACGACCAATATAATTCATGTGATAAAATTTTAATAAAAATCATTGCGTTTACTTTATCGTATTACTGTAGTTAACAATTCGCACAGCAATACAGCTGCAAAATATTTTTGACCACCAATGTTCTAAAGAATTGTCGCACGTATTGTTTCAAATAAACATTAACACTTTTGAAAACTCAAAACCCATTTAAATTATTCTCTCTTTCTACATTTCCCAGCTATTGCATGGAAGAGAGAAATGTATAATAAAACTCGATTTGTTTTGTCTGTAGTTTAACGATGATAAAATGAGACATGATTTTAGAGCATTTTCGATGCTTCGAAAGAAGCGTTGTTTTATATAAAAAACAAGAGCTCCGAAGCGGGACATCGCGAACAAAAATCATGCATGTTCGAAGCTCAATTCGAAGCAGTAGAAACAACAAAACTAGCTTCTCTCGCTTATAAACCTGCTTTGACCGAAGCAGTATTTTTTGCTGGGTATGTGCTGATTTTTGCTTTAAACACATCAAATATATGTAAATTTATTATCAGTGAGACAAAATCGGGTTGCCTAAAAACAAATTGAACCAGACTCGCGGCTGGTACGAAAATTTAAACTTAACCGATTTTCAGTAGGCAAACTAACTAACTACGATATGTTCCTTGTTGCATTACGATTGATAAAATATTATTCATCCGATTTTCAGATACATACGTAGGTGAATGTTTTTCTTATCTAGAGATTACGTACTATTACAAAAAAAGAACATAGAAAATATTTTCAGAAGTGTACCTATAGTGGAATCGATAAAAATAGAAAAAAAAAATAAAATAGGAAAAAAAGACACACTCTTTGATAGAAGAAATTCTATTATATTTTGTTCTACAAAAAGTTTCCAGTCAAGAGAGATTTCACATAGTACTGTTTTTGATACTCTGACGTTATTATTTCCCAAAATTATTTTAGTTTTAATTAAAATTATTATATATATTTTCTTGCTTAATCGCTATTAGTCGCATATTTTTTAATCGTAGTCGCGATTATGAAAATCTTAAGATTATTTACAAACTCTCTATTAATTTCTGTGTAAAAGTTTAAGAAATACATATATTCTTTAATTTTCTACGAATCGCAAAGCGAATAAAAAAATATTTTTAAAATCGTTTGTTGTTGAAAACTTTCACAAGCATTTTTATAGCAGATGATTTTAATCTTGTGTAGGTCTTTATAAAATAATTTATAAGCATTTTGCAGCAATAAAGTATTATATTCAATAGTAGCAATGTTAGATTTTGCAAAAACTTTCTGTTAAAACATTTGTAAATTCTGACTTTCCTTGCAGTGTATATAATTTCAAAGCAAATTAACATCTTACTCACACTTGATCTGCTGAATATTAGAATCCCGATAATAATAAAACTGCTTGTCATCGAACACTATTGAACAATGAAAACAGATTGTGTCACCTTCGATTCATTATCAAAGTCATCCATATATTAAACACCTACATTCACATACTCTAACGTTAATGGAACCGTCTGGTCATTTGACATCAAAAGCAACAACAATAAATAAAAAGCCAGTATTAAAAAAGGGAAAGTACTTTTCATCCTTCTTTTGCTCACTATATTCAGACATTTGTGTAGAGTTTTTACCCTTTGCAATTGTAAGTTGTTTTAATGATTTCACAGTTAAGGTTATCGATAACATACAATTAATTATAATTCAATGGTGACTTTTATTTTTTCAGATTTTTTGTGTTGTTTACTAAAGTCAAAACAACACATTGAAATTTTGAAATACAACCTTCTGCTGCTTGTACCCTTAAACCAGTCACATAAATAAATTACAAGGACGAAGTCAACGGGTGGTAAATTTTGTGAAATACTTTCGTATGAAGTGTATAAAGGGAACTTCCAGTGAAAATATATTTTTAAGGAAGATTTTATTTAACTTGGTTTCCTTCATGCACGAATGTTGAAATGGAAGTATGTTTATATTATTTTTGGTGTAAATATTAGTAAACTATTTACAATAACGCAACATGCATCAGACCACACACTGTTTAGTTCAATGCGTCCTTTTTAAATTTTTTATTATACATACATACATACTTGCTTTATTGTACAAAAAGGACTTGTAGTTCAATGATGGTGCAAAAATTTCTGGTCCTGCCGCAGTTTTTACTTTGTTTTTCCTGTTTGGTGTTGCTTCCTGTGAAGGTTTTCGGCATTTTCATTTCGTGTATATATTTCGCAAACATTTTAAGCAGTTTTAGAAGTTTGTACTAAAAACAGTGCTGTCGCCGCCCAAAATTATAGCACACTCCAACATGGCCTCTTTTGAATACTTCTCTTTTAACTTAAGACCCAATAGACAATTTAAAGCTACATATATTTTTGGCCCCAACCAAAAAAGAAGGGTGTTATAAGTTTGTAGATTCATCTGTGAACCGATTTGGACTTGGTTTTCTTTTTTGTTTGAGAGTATTCTTAGCTAAAGTGAAGAGAATCAGCCCAGCCATTTAAAAGTTATCTCCTTTTTTCTAGCTATATCCTCTTGAACTTGTGCGTTTGTGTTATCGTAGCTCGCGAACGCTTATATCCATTTTAATTTAGTTTTTCTTTATGTGACTTGATTTAAAATCTTGACTTAATATAAGATATATTTTAGGAAAATCTGCTCAGCTATTTGAAGTTATCATCCATTTTCTTCGGTGGTTTTTGAAATTGTTACTCTTTAATATATTTTTACAATACGAAATTAGTATAAAATAAAATAGAAATAAGTAGGGTTAAATATTCATTAGCCAAGTATGGAGTACACAGAAAAAAATATCATCAAACTGCAACTAACAATTCGAATTGTTAATATGTAATTTGAATTCAAAAATATATTTAGTTAATATAACAAATTGAGTTGTTGATACGACAAACACAGAAATTTTTTTCAACAAACTGAAGTAACCAAATTTTTTGTTATGTATGGCGCAAAAGTTTAATACTTTTAGAATATGTTATTGATTAAAAATGCCAACTAAAGTTTTTGTTGAAACTTGTGAAAAAAATTAACCATCATTATTGTTGATATAATAAATGAATGCAAACACGTAAATGAAACAAAGCAAATCAAGTTTTATGTGTACCTATTCATTATTTGCGTATTTAATAACAAATTGCTATGTAGCTGAGAGGTAAGAACAGTAGTCTATTAGTCCAGAGGTCGCCGGTTCGATTCCGCCCAAAAAGTCGCTTCGATGGTTTTGATTGTGTATAAAAAATAGTGTTAATGCAACAATTATGATAATTAAAATTCACATTGTTGATATAACAAAAATTTTAATTGAAATAATTTTGAAAAAAAAAACAATATAAAATTGTTAAACAAATTTTCTGATTTTCTTTTAACTTACAATTTCGTTATTGTATTTACATATATTAATTGTATTACAAATTGTATTACAAATAATTGTATTTACAAATATTGTTTTCTGTTCAAATATCCCGATAATTTTTCCTCACATTTTTGCGGTCTAAAATCTCTTTTATTTTTTTTTTATATTTTCTTTATATTTTGTATAGAGTTGGCAGCAACTATACACCAAATATGCTTGTTGTTTTTGTATTTTTTCAGTTATTGCCGCAGTTACCTTACACAGTGGGGCGGAATCAAATATTCTGGAAATAAATCAGACATTACTAAACAAATAATTCGATCAGTATAAAATTTCACACAAACATAGCAGAGAAATATTCCTATTTAAAAGATGAGCACCTCATATTGCTTAGGAACAGAGTTACGAAGCCCTTAATTATAGCACTCCGGACATGTAAACTGTTTTTAACGCTGGTATACATATTTAATAATTCATATTTCTTAATTTTTCGAAACCTTGTTCCAATAGGTTTGCATTATGTCACTAGAGATTATGACATGCCACCCAGTAAAATTGTACTTTTTTCAGTACAATTTGCATTGAAAAAGTAACGCTGTACTCCAATAAGATATTAAGTACAATTTTAACTATTTTATCTCGCATTCGTTGGATTGGACTTCCGCCCTTCATCTAAAATTTGTCATTGAAATATTAGGTTTGATGTCATCTTGGCGATTGTGGAAGAGATTTTTTATAGTAGAATGTAATGAATATAAAGGAGAAACCCCATCTTTATGAGAATATAGGTAGTGCCGTATTTACCATAAGAGCACACGGGGCCCGTGCCCAGGGCCCCTTACTTCACGGGGGACCTTACTGTGAAATAATGTCATAAATTGATATGTATTTTAGTTCATATTTTTTATTACTATTTTTCATGCAACACATTTGAAAACTAAAGTAATGCTGCGCAATTTTTTCAAGCCTAGGCGCAAGCACAGCTCTAGTAGCTTTCTGTATAAAGAGTTCTATATAGCAATGCCTAGTCAGCATTCTGTCAAGAAAATGACATAAATAATTGGTATCCATCCATACCAAAATAAAGTTTGCTCCTAAGAGTGAAATAGTGCACAAAACATCATTCATGACGTCTAACACACCGACCACACGAGCAATTGCAATTGCATTAATACAAGCAATAACGCCGGCAGAACCGCGACGTCAATTGCCAATGTTCTTGCTTGTATATCTTGGTAGCGAACACGTACAAATTTTAAAACATTAAATTGACAATTTTGCTGTAGAAGATTGTGGGTTGTTTACACTGTTTTCTTTTATGTATGTAATTTATAATTATATAAATAATAATTTTTTACATTTTCCAGCGATGTTCTCTTCAAAATTAGCTTTATTGTTAATTTTTTTCACTTTTCACAAAAAAACAACTCAAATGGCAATTGAATTTGACAGCTTGTGTTAAAAGATTATTGCTCAGCAATGTATTTTAACATTTGTTGCTGAATATGTATTTGAACACATATTCATACGGTCCACACGCAAACATCTTGTGTCGGCAATCGAATTTGACGATTGCCAGGGCAATAATTGCCAAACTTATTGCTCGTGTGGTCGGGGTGTAAGAGAACACAGTCGAGTTTACCAGAGTGGGGATAGAGGATAATACATAAATATGTAGCTATTTAACTAATTTTTGCCACGAAATAGAATAGAAGACTTTTTTCATGTAAATTCTTGCATTCATTTTTATTGGGACTAACTTATGGCATTTTCTTTTCTACAAAAGTGTGTTGCACTATTTGTCCTTTTTAATGAAAATTTGCAAAATAATCATGTTTCGAAGAAGTGAATTTATTAGAAATTATTGCATCATCCCTTACGAAGGGAAATTTTTCCTTTAAAGGAATGCTAAATTGCAATTTTTTTAATAAAAAGTAAAAAAATGTCACATTTTTTTGTAGAATAGAAAACGCCATTAGTTAGCTTTTTTATTTTTATTCTATTTTTATTTTTGAACTGAATAACTATAAGTCTGAAATTTCTTTTTTCGGCTTTTTAGTTCAATATTTGAATTAATGTAAATTCAAATTGTTTTATTAAGAGTGGGGTGTTGGAATACTCAAATCAGATTAGCAGAACGGATCAGTACTACTGATTTCGACAGGCCGTTATACCGTCTAATCAGCGTTCTTGTTCACTTTTACCACTTATGAAGGTGGGTGGTTTTTACAAAGCAACATCAGCTATTTAACTAATTTTTGTCACGAAATAGAATAAACGATTTTTTCATATTAATTCTTGCATTCATTTTATTGTAACTCAACTTAGTTAGCCCAAAATTTCCCCTATCTGATTTAATCCAAAACTCACCAACTCTTTTTATTATTTTTTATTTTTCGCTTTGATGGGCATTTTTATCAAGACCTACAATCAAAGCTTTCAATTTAATTTTTTTTATACATGCTTAAACTGGCTTTCTTAGTTATTTGTCTGCTAGTTTCAGGCAGTCAACAGATAAGTTAAACCATGGCATATTGAACAGGTACGGGCATTACTAAAACAATAAAAAATTTCTTGTAAAACTACCTTAACAGATGTCAAAAAACGGGTGGTATTACCAGCGCCTATTTCTCTTGAAACAAATTTCAAACACCGCACAGAAGGAAGTCTGCATATGGTGTTTGATAGTTTGAAGGTAGTGGTGAATCATGAGCAATTCATCCGCACTACTAAGTTTGACGTTTAATCAGGCGAGTCAGCTGACCTAGTGATCTCACCTGTTAGATATCCCTTGAGTTAAACATGCATATTAACTTTTGCGCTGGCCGATCGCATTTAATTATGGTAACCTAGATAATTATTCAGAAATACAGTAATTAAATATTAAACTATTTTTTTTTTATCAAAAGTAGGCATTTGCTGGCGCTATAGTAGTCTTGGCCAATGAAACCGTCTCGTTTAGTCACTAATTTGATACAGCGCTCTACGGCTTGAGTGTGGCAGGGAAAATTTTAATTTTTTTGACAAGTGCCGAGACCGCTTTTAACAGATATATCCATAGTCAGATATGTCACAGTCTCGCCACGTCATAATGTTGGTATAATCTTCTGCATCGAAATTAAATGAAGGCACCTTAAACGTTCCAAGTTCTGGAGTTTGCGCAGTTCTTGCTTTTAAAATTCGTCGATATGCCAGATCTCGTATGATTTTTCCGTCATCTTCAAGCATAGCAATAAGAAGATTTTCTAGGTGACCGAAGTATCCATTTCGTTTGATTACCTTGTAAATGATCTTCTTCAAATCGGCGTTCTAATAGCGACTCAGACTAATTGTTTGCCACGAGTGCTTAGGGATTACACGTGGGATTACGTTTTATTGTAAAACACATCTAGAGTTTTGGAAAATACGTATTTGAAATAATTAAATTCAAAATACAAATGGTTTTTTATTTTTCTATTTAAAATAGAAAATACAAAACACATCTTTTCAAAATACCTATTTTCAAAATACATTTTCTTTTATGATTTTCATTTCGAATATTTTAGTGTTTGTTTCCAATTTTGAAACTTCTCGCGAATATTATGGCTTTTTTAAAATTCGGCAATTTTTCGAAAATTTTCGCCATTTTCGCGACAGAAGTGATTTTCCAAGGTTTTTGGCGATATTACAATTTTAGGGACTTTAAATCAATATTACACTTTGATATCTTTCTGATTTTAGCCAGATTTAGCGAATTTCGTGATTTTCTCGATCTTGTTCGAGTTTTTGGCATTCCTTAGAATTTTAACGAGTTTTATTTAGTTTTAGATCTTGTTTCCCATTTGGAAATTTTTTGCAAATTTTCGCCATTTGCAGGCGTGATTTTTCTTTTAATATTTTTTCCTTTAAACAGCTTGAGAGACTTCTAATAAATTTTAGTGGTTGACATCGATTTATAATATATATGCAGATATTTAGTAATTTTTCCAAAATAATCAAAAAACTGTGCAAAAATAACAAAGCTACTGTTTATAATTGATGGAGCTATTATTTACTAATACTTTACTATTACTTTTCGATTTGTTATTTAATGTAGTATATATATCAGGCTTGGGGAGTAATGATTACATTTTGTAATTAATTACATGTTCAAATACACATTACATGTAATTTGTAATTGGTACACTACAATTACAATTGCTTGTAATGTGTAATTGTCTGAAGAGCTATTACAATTACATGTAATTGTAATTGAGGCATGAACAATTACAATTACATGTAATGGGTAGTTGATATATAGCAATTACAAATTATTTTAATTCTAATTGAAGATTATCAACTACAATTACATGTATTTGGGCAAAAGTAATAGTAATTGCTCATAAAGTGGTAATGATTACTTTAACAATAAAAATTACTATAAATGTGTTTTATTACAAATAAAATATATTCTTTAATTAACTGGACATATCTAGAGCTCTAAAAGAAGACAAAAAGTAGAAAAATTACTTACAGCGCAAAAATGAAAAATTTTTGCGAACAATTTTAAACAGCCCCCTAAATTCATTAAACATCGTTCAGTACACATTTGTCGCGAAAATCGCGAAAATTGGCGAAAAATATAAAAACGGCAAATGGCTCTAAAATTGCTTAAAAATAGCTAATATTATACGGAATGCAAAAAACTCGGCAAAAATCACGCAAATGACCAAAATTCGCAAGAACTTGCTAACATCGAAGAAACAATACAGTTTTATATGAACTAAAATTCGGTAAAACTGTAAAAAAATCCAAGAACTGGTAAAAAATCACTATTATCGCGAAAATAGCGAAAATTCGCGAAAAATTAAAAATTGCAAATAAGCTCTAAATTGATTAAAATAGCTAAAATTGTATGGAATGCAAAAAACTATGAAAAAATCGCGAAAATTACGATAATTTTCAAAAACTTGTCAACATTAAAAACATAGAAAAGTCTTATAGTGATTAAAAATCGATAAAACTGTAATAAAGCCAAGAACCGGCTAAAGAAATCACTTATCGCGAAAATAGCGGAAATGTGCGAAAAGTTGCAAAACTGCAAAAGCGCCTTAAAATTGCTTTAAAATGGCTAAAATTGTAAGGAATGCAAAAATCTCAGAAAAAATCGCGAAAATGAGGCAAATTCGCAATATTCGCGATAAAAGTATTTTTTTCAGTATTTGGTTTTTTAACAGTTTTACCAATTTTTTAATCAATATCAGACATTGATATATTTTTAATCTTACCAAGTTTTTGCGAATTTTGTTAATTTCCGCGATTTTTTCCGAGCTTTTTGCATTCCTTACAATTTTAGCTATTTTAAGCAATTTTAAGGCTTGTTTGCAATTTTGCTGTTTTTCGCGAATTTTCGCTATTTTCGCGAATTTTCGCTATTTTCGCGAAAAAAAGTGTTTTTTTAGCCAGTTCTAGTATTTATAACAGTTTTACCGATTTTTAATCACTCTCAGACTTTTCTATGTTTTTAATGTTAAGTTTTTGCGAATTTTCATCATTTCTGCGATTTTTTCTGAGATTTTTGCATTCCTTACAATTTTAGCGATGTTTAATAAATTTTACGGCTTGTTTGCAATTCGGCAATTTTTCGCGTATTTTGAGAGTAAAAGTGATGTTTTGCCATTTGTTACTGCTTGTGAGTATAAAAAATTTAAGGCATTGTTTCTTATTCTCACAATCTGTAGAAATTTTTCTTCATTTTGGCTATAAAAAGTCTTCCTAAAATCTGAAAATATAATTGAATATATTGTAATTAAACTAAATTTTGCTTGTAATTGTAATTGCAATCATGCCAACCCAAATTACATGTAATTTCAATTGGTATGATTGCATTAACAATTACAAGTAATTTGTAATAGGCGTCTTACAATTACAATTATTTATAGTTGTAATTGGTGCTACAGCAATTACAATCTGAAGTAATTGTATTTGGTAGCAGTCCAATTACAATTACAAGTAATTTGTAATTGCACCAAGGCAATTACAAATTACTTCTATGTAAATGAAGTGAAAATGTAATCATTACTCCCCAAGCCTGTATACAGACACTTTAAATTTTCAAAGTGAGTGTTAATTAGTGTAGTCTGTAGAATAGACTACACCAATTAACGCTAATATTTAAAACAATAAAATTAAAGGGTGTTCTATCAGTTAATGTAATTTTACTATGTAATTTAGACAATATGCTGTATCTTGGAACCCGTAAGAGGTAAACTCTTGAAATTTGCAAAACCGGCTAAACTAAAAAATTCCAAAATTAAAAAATGTTAAAACGAAAAATCGCCAAAATGAAAAAAAGCACTTAAAGGAAAAACACAAAAATGAAAATAAACGCTGAAACGCAAAATACATATCACCAAAATTAAAAAGATCGCCATAAAACTAAAAAAAATGCCAAAAACCGAAAAAAGTTGTCAAAACGAAAAATAGCTGATATATTTCCAAAATATTTCGATTCTGCACCATTCTGCAATGTTTATTTCAATTTAGCTTATTAAAAAGAACTTCTTCGCTTTTCATTTGATGGAGTTAATTGAGCTGTGGAGTTAACCATCCATGTAATTAAAAAATCAGTTCAACATAATAAATCGTCTCAGGCGTTGACCTGATTGTGTTGATTTCAACGAATAGATCTAGCCAGCAAATAGGTCTATCAGTTATCTAGAACTTTCAAAAACATCGTCACATAAGCCATTCAATTTAGTATTGCTTCTTTTTTAAATCCCACTGTAAACTCTCTGACAATTATTCTTAAATAACTGTGTAAGGTCATGAGAAATTGTATCTCTAATTGTTCATACCCAGCAATGGACAACTAAATGGACAGAAATACGAATAACTATAACGAGTATTTATATGGCATTTAAAAATATTATAATTAATCATGGTTCATAATGTATTTCCGATTTGGCTCCGTATAAAAAGCAAAAAATCGTTTGAATAAAATTTAATATTGTAATTTATACGCTCATCACAATAGTTGCAAACTGAAATAGCGTTTCTGTATTTAATGCAGTTAAGAATATACAATTGGGGGATTCACAATGTAGTAATAAAGTCATATGTTTTAAAATAATAACTCGAAAATATATGACTGCTGTGAGCAACCCCTCATAAGTTAGTCTGCTATTTCAAATTTGTATCAGCTGATAAAAAAAAAGCAATTATAAATACTTGAAATCAGAATGCCAAGAACAAGTGAACATATTTAAATAATAGCCAGTTTGTTGTTCAATTATTCAACCTGTTAATAAAGTAAATAAAGCCCAGCTATTATCTCTTAAACTCTTAATTTTTAATTAAAGTAAAAACAAATTTCAACGCACACAGAAAATGAAATTGTTCAAATACATAAACGAAACCAGCTGTTGCTGGTGACTGAGCCGACTGATTTTCCACGCCGCTGCTAGTGGAAAAACGCTCGTTGGCTGCCAGCCAGCTAAAGTATACAAACAAAAGTTTCTCACTTGCATATTTTTAAATGTCTCGATTTTTTATTTTTATTTGTTACACAGCTGTAAAAATATAATCAAATGTGAATTTATAAAACTGTGAACAATTTTAGGACATACTTTACTGCATATTACATACATTCATTTATATCAACGGCGGCGGATTGTATACATTATCACTGGCTCCACGAAAGAGTTTCGGCCGTTCGGCTCAGATTTTTACTGTGTAGTTATGACAAAATAATAAACACAGCACAAAAAGTCTTATTATTAGAGGACTTTTTTTGTTTGAAGCACAACAACAATGTTTTTAAACTATCTTAAAATATTAGCACTTTATGACATGATAAGACACCTTGTGAATACCCCAAATACATTTTATATGACAGAAAACATTTGCAAAATTATGAAACAATTTTAAAATATTTCAAATACACACTTCATTAAATTAAAATACATTTCAAAAAATTCATAGCAAATACTTATTTTAAAATCACATTCATATAAAATTTTCGTATTGCAAAATCATCATCAACATGCGTGTAAAAAATATTTTTTGCCATTGTAAGCATATAAATTTAGTCATGCAATTGTTTAGTCCTTTTCGTCCAGAGTGATTTGCATAATTGATCTAAACTATTGAATTCAATTTAAAATTTAAGTCTGTCAGAGAAAATTAATGGGAAATGTAGAAAATTTCATTTGTTTATAACATGTAAGGGATTATTTTAAAATTTTGAGGACTTTGCAAGGTGGTGTGCTATTAGCAGCGCGACCATTTAAAATTTTTTTCCAGCTAAACTTAGCATTTTTTATGTTGATGTAGCAGCAAATTTTTCATTTAGCAGTTAGCATTTTTAAATGGTTTTATATAACTTATCCTGTTTGTGGAGTTTGTCGCGTTTGTGTCGTTGGGTCAAATATAGTTATTGAAAATTTACCCCCTTCCTGTTGACCGATTGATCTGAAATTTTTTTGTACGCCTTTAGCTTTAGTGACAATTTAATACGCTAATTAGAAAAGTGGGCGGCCCCACGCCCATAAAAAGTGGTATGTAGTTTTATTCCTTTCGTTTTGTAGTTAGGCTCTTAGGTCTAATTGAGAATATCATTTTACCATTAAAAAAATTGACTCACGGACAAAAACAATTTTTACTGCGTTGTGTCTGCACCGATTTACAATTTTTAAACAGTGTCGAATAGAAGAGTACTTAAGCTTTCCGTGGATATTTAAAAGATTTTGCTTTGACTTATATTTCATGGAAATATCGTCAAAAGAAAAATTTTATTTATTATTTTATTCCGATTTTTTAAAGTTTTGCGTATTTTTTGCAACAATTTGCTTGAATACCTACCCATTTTTATATATTCATATAAAACGTATTATATAGCGATTACAATAAGTATCGTGTTTTTTTTTCTGGGAATAAGATTTAAAAAACAACGAATTGAATTTGAATTCATGGTAAAATTAACAAAAAATAAATTATTTTTTACAAAATAACAGCGGTATTCTTCATTGAATTATGTAAGAAAATAAATTTGCCTCGGTAGCTTAGTGGTTAGTGTTCTAGACTACCATGCGGAGATCTTGGGATCGATTCTTAATTCACTACGCAAACAAAAAGTATTTAATAAAAGTAAATTGTAGTGTAATATAATTTCCAATTGTATTTGTACCATTTAATACATAAATAAATATAAAAACAACATAAAATACTGGCAAATAAAAAAATTAATTCAAGTATAAAATTAATTCAAGTATAAAAAATTAATTCAAGAATAAAAAAGACGTGAAATTAGTGCATCTAGAATGCGCAGAAAGAAGCTCATACCTTGAGACCTACCGAGTGGGACATCCCGTACAAAAATCATGTAATACCGAAGCAGTTTGGCAAGCCATTTTTTACGATATGACAAAAAACGATATCACATACTGTGTTGGCATATCGTAAGTTTTTTACGATATGACAACACCGTGTATGGCTATCTTAGGGATCTACCTAAATAAGAGCGTTGTGACGTCGCGTTAGCAGCAGTGTTCGTATTTACTATATATTTCAACAGATAATTTTTCATTTCAATGTACGGTAAATACATACCCTGCTGACGTCGCGTTGGCTCAACGCTCTTATTTGGGGAGCTCAGTTAGTGTTGTCATATCGTAAAAAACTTACGATATTATAACATAGTATGACATACCGTTTTTTTATTATATCGTAAAAAATGGCTAAAATTGGCATCGCTGATGATGACACCTCAACTAGCTCTAGTTTAAGGTGTGTGAACCCAACCTGCATCAGTACAATCAATGGACCTGTACAACAAAATAAACCTAATATTAGACCTATACCAAAACAACAATAACTATACCTACACATGTATGAATGTATGTATGTACTTGAATTTCCTTTTAAAAATTTTTAAATAATATGATCACGTCAAAAGATTTACTTCAATTTGAACTAACTAAATATCTAAGTTCCTTACTATACCATTAACAGGCAGGTGTACGGATAACGGATTAACTCTGGCTTTATTTTGACAGACTAACCATTAAGAATCACAACAGGTACATTTAGACTTTAATGTATTTTGACAAGACCTATCACAAAAAAGGAAAATTTCCATTACATATTTATGTGTTATATGACAGCTATTTACGTTGACTTAGTCAAGTAATCTTTGACAAAACGAACAACAAATAACGAAAAAGAGACAGGTGCATATATAAACAACATAACAACAGCGTGATTAAGGCGACAAGGTTGGTCTTAACTTCAATATATGTAGTCTGCTACGATTAGTTATGTGCGCACTGCGTGCAAATAGTAGATGATGTGATTTCAAAGCCAGGTAGACAGATTTTAGTTTTACGAAAAATGTGTTTTGTATTAATGACTTAATAACTGCCTATGACTTATTTAACACTTAAATAAAATACATATGTATGTACGAGTAGATTTTACTAAATTTCTGATAAAGAATGCGAAGATTAATGAAAATATTATGTACATACCCAGGAAACAATTTTGGCCGACATGTCTAACATCAGAAAAAATCTGAGACTTTTCCAGACAATCAGCCGAGTTGTCTAAAATTCCCTCAGACATTTGGCGGAACAGTAGGCAGTTTTCTGGTACGACGTTTCTGCACATTGTCTGATATATTATCCGATTAATATCAGAATAGTCTGCACATTATCCGAAGGCAATTTAATTTCCTTTAAGGCATTTAACATACTAGTCTGCACATTTTCTGATCTACGTCTTACAACTTTTAGCAGCCACTTCTGCACATTGTCTGATTTTAGTTTTCGTTACAATTCTCATTTATCTCTTGAGTTTATACGCACAAATTTTTGAGTTTTTAAACTTATAAAATATTGGTAAATGTTTTCTGACGAGCTGCCATAAGCAGCACAACAATGCATGGAGAATTTTAAAGGACATTTCTGATAAATTTCTAATTTTAGCTCCGACTTTTCTCTGATATTAATACGCCAGGAAGTAAAACGTATCAGATAAATCGAAAAATTTTCTGATGTTTTGTCAGACATTTTTCCGACATTTGTAAGACATATCAAAAATTCCTTTAGAATTTCCCTAGGAAATTCGTCGGAGTTTGTACAGAATTCTGTTAGACCTTTCGGTATAGTTTTCAGAATTTCCTCAGATAAAGAGATCAGGTTTCTTGTCAACCACTCATATGATTTTCGGTACGTTTTCTGATCGACATCGGATACGAATTCGGCATCTTGTGCAGACTTTCTGACCGACTTCGGCCCGAAATCGGCAAAAATTGTTTGCTGGGTATATAGTACATATGTATATAAACTGTCATATCTTTCCCTATAAATAGAACAGCTATTAATTAAGTCATTCCACTAGTAGTAGTTGTTGCATATTTCCATGGCGCTTCTAAAAGCCACAGATAAGTTACAGACAAGTTTTTAGAACGATATATCAGATTGTTTGCGAAAAATCTATTATGTAGTGAGAAATTTTATTCAATATAAACTTTCCAATTAACTCTATTGAACTAACATTACATAACACAGAGAAAACTAAAATTCGTATTCTGTTACTGAATTCATAATTTCAAATATTTTTTTTACGGAAATAAAACCTACCACAAAATTCGTAAAACTACTAGTATATTCATATAATCGGGCTTCGGCTGTAATCGGTTAATCGCTCAATTCATTCATCGAGGTTTTGGTTAATTTTATTATTAATCGGTTAACCGATTAATAAAGTTTTTTCCTAAATTAAGTTATTTCAATAAATAAAAATGCACAAATTATGTATTAAGTTTATTAGTAAAAAGAATATAATAACAAGGCAAATATAACAATTCTTAAACTAAATCAAACAAAAAAATAAAGCATTCATACATATGTATGCACATATTAATTAAAGAATAAACAAATTTGTGGCATCATTTTTTTTTAGTTATTGCAATAGTTTAAGGAGTTCTTCCAAAATAATCTTAGCAAAATAATTTGGTTTACATGTTTAGGATTTAAGCGATTCTTTTCTTTAGTTTTCATAAAACTTGAAAAACATAAGAAATCCTTTCACTTATCGTAGATGTTGGAGAAATCGAAAGTAATCCATAATACAGAATATCTAATTTCTCAGTCTTTTTCCTAAATTTCTCTAAACATATAAAATCTTTCATTAAGCCTTTAGAGTCCTGTTTTAATTTTTTTTTAATTCTTAACAGTTCTAATTGTTTCGGTTAATTCTGTTATCAAGTCAGCATTTGACTCATCCTGGCAAAGCCTTGCACCGAACATTCCGCACAAAGAAATTATTTCCGAATTCTTTAAACTCTGTTTTAAAACACTGTTGCTAGAAGGAAATATTCCTGAGTGAAGGTATGAAATAAGTTTATTTAAAGCTTGAATTCGTCTCTCATTAAATATAATCCTTAGATTTTTAATTTTCAATAGTAATATTGGCTTTTATTAAGTTATTAATCAAAAACTTAATAATTCCCTCAAGCTCAATTAAAGTAAAAGGGTCTTTACTAAGCTCTTTTATAGCCACGTCCAACGGTTTTAAAGTTTTACTTAAGTTAAGATCACTGAACACATAATTTCATAATAATAATTTCTAAACATATATCTTTTGTATATAAGACGAAACAAAGAATTAGACACATAAAAAATACGTTATGACCAGGGCTCGGACTTTCATGCAAATACATGTTTTTTGTGGTGATAGATAAAGGCGTATTGACTAATTATTTATTCGAATAATCAAATTTTCAGTAGTTTGGCATCGATTTGTAGTTGCGTATTTTTGCATATTTTTCATATTTTTAGCAGTAAATGCATATTTTTGGAGTTACAAAACTTTTTTAATGCATACTTCTCAATTTTTTTCAAAACTGTTAATAGGCCGATTATGCATGGCAACCGAGCCCCAGTTGGGTTGTTAGTAACTGAAAATGATATTATTTATGGCAACTGGCAACGAAGAGCTTTCAATATCAGTTGCTACTTATTGCCTTTTTGGCAAACATTAATTTTCAGTTGCCGACTGGCAACTCAACTAAAGTTCGGTTGCATCAAATAATAGACCTAGTTATGGTTGTTTTATGTTTTTTGCTCTAATAATAATAAACAAATAAAAAATATTGTTATATTATTTTAGTTTTTGTACTTTGTTCGTAGGTAAATGCAAATTTTTGCGCATATTTTTAATTTTTAAGCGCTTAAAATTAATTTTTAGATGTATGATAGTCTGAGCCCGATTGAATACCTAAAAACTCAAATTCGTAATTATTTAATAAAAAAAACTAACTGCCTGTTTTGTAAATAAAATAAAAATTTTCGTTAGGGACTTTGAATTGAAAACAAATTTGAGTTTTTTTATTGTTGTTTGAATATAAATTCCCTAACGAAAATTTGTATTATATTTACAAAAACAGGAAGTAATTCTTTTCTTTTAAAATATTGTACCGCAATATTTAAAAATAAAAAAATAAAACAAAACTTAGGGCCTTATTTTGTAAAACACAACGCCAAGCGTTGATAAATTTTGTATGGAAAAAACGTAATTTGCAAAAACAATACACACACAAAATTAGTCAACGCTTAGCGTTGCGTTTTACAAAATAAGGCCCTTAATATAAAAATTCAAGCACATGTACAGTATTTATCGGTTATATGCATTTCCAAATTTGCACGATTTTTAGTGCATATAAGCGGGAAATGCTTATATAAAAAATATTTGGGTGTATTTTATATAACAAACGCATATTTAACAAGTGCATAAAAGCGGCAAATGCTTATAACCGGCGTGCATATAACCGATAAATACATTATTTCAGATATGTACATGAGCTTCACTCAATATTATAAAAATACAATATAAATTTTAATTGGAATTAAATTAATATATTTGAAGTTATGAGGCAAGAAAGCAAAATTTTATGGTTTTTCCCAAATTTGAGCGGGCTTGCCTCAATCTATTTACCTGAAATTTTTTCAGGATGATTTTTTTTACCAAAATTCACCAAACTTGGGAGTGAAGTGAACAAAATATGCCCAACAAAATTTTCCACATAGCTAAGGGGACCATAATACATATATTGATATTGAATCAATACCAATATATGTATTAGGCTAATACCCTCCATAATCAATACTATTGATTATGGAGGGTATTAGCTAGTTCCTTTTGTTAAAAATTTTGTTGTACTATTTCTTATGGCTTGATACTAGTTTTGTTTAATTTTTGTACTATTTTTTGTTTTTTTTTACCCCTTTTAAAAATAACGATTTATCTTCTCTTTTCCTCCCGAAAAACAACTTATGTTGTGTTGTAGCCCAAACAACACAACATTTGTGTGTTGTAAGCGCTAATAGGCGCCTAACATTAATTTACTTACATATATTTTTACAAAATATCCAATTGCAGAAAAAAGTAAATAAAAAAACGACGCTTTTAGCTACTTAAGTTATTTTCAATAAAAAAGCGACAGCTCTTAGCTGCTTCGTTTATTTCCAATACAAAACCGATAACATTGGTTTCTGTGACACTTAAAACCGACACTTATTCCAGTTCGAACATGTAACCAACAATATTGGATTTCTTGATACCAAATTAATTTTTTTGTCGTTTTCAAATCCAATACCGACAAGATTGAATTCTATGACAGCCCCGAGTAATGCAGAATTATTTCCCATATCGTTCTTTGTATTGTGTAACAATTTTGTTCAAATACCTTATGTAGTCACCCCTTGAGAGGAAAATATAATTTTAATTTTCTATTGGAAACTTTATAGAATAATTCTGCATTATTAACTTTTCTGTAAAACTAGTTTTTTGAGTTATGACGTTGTTTGAGTAAATGAGCGTTATGTGCTTATGCATAATACCAAATTTTTATTAAAACCAAAGGGACAAACAAATCTTATCATACAAATGATCTTTCGTGTGACCATAAAAATATCTTCATCAGTTAGCAATTTCCCTTACTTCTACGTACATTTGTAGACATTGCTTTTCTCATTAAGTGCACACTAACTCAATAGCATCCACATTTTAAAGTTTTATACACGCTATAGAAATTGCCCCTAGCACTAAAACAAAATGAACACTCTCGTAAAATGCTACATTCTCCCTAATTCTCCTTTTTTATATTTTAATTAAACTCATAATACAGCCATGTGAGGGCGCTGTTGTTTAACATATATGTGTACAGTGATTTGTACACCATAAACTTGGCAGCACTGTCGTACATTATAGACGTCAGAATTGCTAAACGAGTTTGTGAGTTTTTAGTTGACAGCTATAATTCAAGAGTGCAGGGTGTTTAATACTGCGCTTGTTCATAACAATAAAAATTATTTTACATATAAATTTTCATTACAATTTTTTGACATTTCGTGCGGGGCTATATTACAGAATATTGTAAGCAATTCTTTAGCACAAAAATTAAGTGAATTTTTATTTAGAAAAATGTGTTAATTTTAAGAAAATTTTGTTACATTCTTTCATACACATTTACTATATTTGTTGTTTATATTTTTGTTTATTCACATTTTTCTGTCTTTTCGTATACACATTGTGGATAAAATATACATATTAAATGCAGGAAGAAGCAGCTTTAAAATATAAAGAGCATAAGTAAAAATAAAGAGAGTGAGAGTAAAACAATAATAAAAGAAATAAAAAATATACATTCAAGAATCAAATTGATAGTAATATTTTAAATTAAACTGTGATTTATTATATATGAGATTTAAAAATTTTAATAATTAGACAAGTGCCAATTATTTTATGTTAAAAAAAATTAATTAAATAAATTGTTCATTAAGTACAAAACATAAGCTGCCAGTTTATAATAAGAAAATAACATACGAAAAATTTACCAAAAAGAAATAACAAAAATGGCGTGCTTACACTTCTTACGGTCAAAGACAAGAGGTAACAACAAAATACAGCTGCACTGGCGGCAGTCATTAACAATGTTAATTGTGCTCTCTATATTGGGCGGCTGCTGGGGCCATCTCAATTTATATCTAAATTCTCAGGAAGTAATGCGTTTATTAGGTAAGTTATTAAAATAAACAAGTCTTATTACATAGATTTTAAATCATCAACTACGTGGGTAGCCGAAGAAAAAATTTTTCTTTAATATAACATCTTTCTTTCTATGTTGTCTATTGTAGTTTTTAAGAAGAATTGACAGATCAATATTGTTTTCTTTAACTCTTTCTATTTAATCTGTTGTTCTTGTTGTTTGGGTATATGCTGATAGTTCCCAGAATTCTTATTTTGTTTGGTTGTTGTTACTAGCATAAAATTATTTTTGCTGTCTTGAATTGTTTTTGTATGTTTTTTAATGTTGTATTTACCCACTGTGTTGCCAGTCAAAAAAAAAATGTGTCCCCACACTTTCATGTGTAACAACGTTAGCAAATGAGAAAAATAAATAATCAAAGATATATGCAAAAGTGTTTCATTTCCAAATATCGAACTTCCGACATCATTGTCAACAAGACATCTTGATAATGATGTCCGTTAGAATATATTAAGATATATTTTAGAAACCCATTATCAATAATTATGTTAAATAAATGTATGCAATAAGTAATCGTGGTTCTGCAAATTCGCGATTGTAACGGGGTGTCTGGATAACCCTCGATAAGGATGAACTTTTTTTTCTGGAACTTCGAACGGACAGAGTAAACCTTTCAGAATATTCCGCAACAGTCGACACAAATAAGCTATGGTGAACTCATCGATATGTGTAGAAAGAATTGTGTGTCGGAACGAATTGGCAACTAAAATCACAAATTACACAAGTCAACACGATTTCTAAGACCCGTATTTTCTTAGTCAATAACAAAATAACCTTTGAATTATATATGTATATATATATGTTCCTTTAACTCCCATTGGAGCATAGGGCGGCAAAATTTAAATTACGTCCCTATTAATTTTTTATAAGTCTTAAAGTGTCAGAGATATTCAGAAAGTTTTATAAAAAAATAAATGTTTCAAAAAATATTAAAAAAAATTTTATTTTTTAAACGCATTAAAATTTTAAACTGAAGAAAATGTTAAATTCTATTCTTAATTGTGATAACTTCACATGTTTCAAATAAAATCAGATAAAATGCAAGGTTTTAGTGCTATTCGAAGTTGAAAATTGCAAAAAAATTCTCACGCTCTACCCAATCTCTCTGAATGTACCACTAATATGCAACATATAAGACAATCTAAGTTAGTGCCAGACGAATTGAGAAAACAAATTGCAGGAGGCGGTTCTAAAGTCTTTCATCATAATTGTATGTAGTCCTGTATATATGGAGAAAATATACAAATTCTTCGAGTTGTATACAATGACAAAAGAGGAATGGATGTACAGTCAAATCCCGATAATTCGTACCCCGATAAATCGTAATTCCCGATAATTCGTAATAAACTGTCGGTCCCTTGAAAAAATCTCGTTAATTCGTAAAATTTCCATACATTTTGGTCCCCTCGCTAATTCGTAATTTTTTTTTTAAATAAAATCTTCTTTACGTCTTATAAATCGTAATTGTTTGCTAACTACCACTTATAATTCGTAATAAAAACAACAGAAACATGGAAAGAATGATTTTTTGTTTTCCGAAAAATTTTTTTGCGTAGGTTTTTGCTCTTGCTGGTGTGTGTGTTTATTTTCTTAACATCAGTTTGTTACATGAATAATAAAGAAAAATGTCAAAGCGCACGCATAAAACTCTGTCGGTGTTACAATAACAAAAAATTTTTGCAGCCATTGACAATGGAGAGAGAAAAAATAGACGTTGCTAAGCGATTTGAAATTGCTCCATCAACTCTTACTTCAATCCTTCAAAAAAGAGAATTTACTATTCAAATATCTTCAAGCAGTAAGCTAAAGCGCGAAAAACTACCTGAATATCCAGTTTATGTTTTTTTATCTTTTTAGTAAATAAATTGAAAAACCCCGTTAATTCGTATTTATGTTATTTTAACCCCATTAAATCGAAACCCCGCTAAGTCGAAAACCCCTATAATTCGTAAAAAATGGTCAGTCCCTTGCGATTACGAATTATCGGGACTCCACTGTATTACCATAATGCTCTTCTAAAAGTAAATCCAGTTAGTTAGGGCAAAAAAGTAAAAGTTCTTAATACATAAACATCTTTTTAAGAGTAAAAGTCTTTTTATCTTTTCGAGCCAGTAAAAACTTCATAAATAAGATAAATCTTCATATATGGCAACATTGGTTGTGTTATCGCTTTTTTCTTGCTATTGCTTTATATACACTAACAAAAACTTTGTAAGAGCGAGAGTTGCAAAATAAAACCCATACAAGCAAAATGTATTAGTATGTGTTTGCCGGTTCCTGGTATTTACATACATGCATATGTATATTGTTTCGTTTATATAAAATTTAATTAAATTTTTTATTTTATATTTAATGATTTTTTTTATGCAATGAAACCCCTTAATATTTCTGGCAACCGGTTAATAGAAATTTGTGTAAGAGTATTCTAAACATTTAATACATTTTCATGCAGATACCTTTGAAGTGTGGAGATGCTTTGAACGGGATGAAAAGGACAAAGCAAGCTGCCATAAGTGCCCTAAAATGCTAACTTGCAAAGATTCTTCGAAATCAGGACTTATTAATAATCACTTTCAAATAGTCCATAAGCTGGACATAAATATGCACCAAAGAAAACTTGACTCCGTTCCAAGGCGATGGCAAATAGTACTTTACTGAAAGATGCTGCCAAAAATTAATTATTGTGTGAAATTTTAGCTCATTGTGTTACCGAGGACGGTATGTCCGTTAAGGCTCTGAAAAAATCTAAAGTAGTTCTATCATATTTTCATGCTAAAAAGTACAACATGGCGGCGGAATCAACGGTATGGGAAAACATTTACGAGTTTTATTTAATAAAACACCAAGAAATAAAATTGGAGAAATCAAACAAAGTCATGAACCGTTTAAAACCTAATAATTTTAAAAATTTATTGATTGCGTGTCTTAAAGGATTCTGGTAGTCAAGTTTGAAATACACCTTCCTTAAATTTTTTTTTAATTTCCCGATCGGAGCGTTCTTAGTTCCGTATTTTTATTCCTATCGTTTTCGTTTTACCATCTTTAAAGATTCAATTCTAAAGCGATAAAGCTGTCATACATCAAGAAGGTCCTTTAAACATTTTTATACTTAAAGCTAGCACTAAGCTTTACAATCTGCAGCATACTGCTAAAAAAATTACACTGAATTAATTCAGAGGTAGACAGAGTGCGTTATTCTTCTAAAGAAAATAAAAATCTAAATCTAGAATCGGGATTTTCCTTAGACTTATTAATTGATTTTGAAAAATGTAAATATAAATCCAATCGATATGAAATGTATATCTTGATATTTAATGGATCAATAAAATAGCTCATCAGATGATCATTATAGAATAGAAAAGAAATCATTAATTAAAAGACAAAAAAAAAACTCAAAACATACTTAGTCGGGACTATGGATGCTGCTGTGGCTGATTGGTAGCAATACTACCCTGTCTGTCCAAAGGTCTCGGGTTCGATTTCCGATATAGACCCTGGGTGTTTTGGCTACATAAATCGTTTGCGGATTATGTTTGTGAATTTAAAAATAAAAATAAATAAAATAAAGAGAATTTTATATGAATGTGAAAATTTTTTTAATTATTGGCTCTTTCTTTTGTAGAGAAAAGCTATAATTTTTTTCTGTGAAAAATTGCAATTGAATGAATTTTTGAAATACTGAATTTATTACAAATTATATCACACATAACAGGGTAAATGTTTATCTTAATAGAACGCTAACTTGCAATTTTAGCATACAAAATCAAAGAATTTTTAAAGTTTGCCTAGAAAAGAAAACGGCATAATCTAAAGAAAACGAAAACTCGACGAAACTTTTTTGATATAGTAGTTTTGTACAAACTGCATTAAAACCCTTTTTAATTATGCATAAATATATTCTTAAACTTACCAAAAAAAGAATTAGTCTACTATCCTACCAAATGAAAAAATTCTTACCAAAGTTGGTAGGAATCTACCAACAAAGGCAACCTTGCTGCTTGCCACAATTCTTATACAGTAATTTTGATTTAAATAGCTGCACAATCAACTTTTCACGACTTTTTTGTGCAGATAAATAAAAAACGCTGTTAGCTTAAATGTACTTATCTGCCTTAATGTGCACGTACACACAATTATTTAGTGTGTGCAGCTAACTTTGAGTTTTTTATGAAAATAATTTAAAGCTGCAAAAAATATGTTAATTGAGTAGGTATAAAAAGTGCACTTAAAAAAGTATTTTGAAGAATGATCGCAGAAAAAATATATTTTGTGCAGTTAAGTCAAAATGCAGCTAAGATTAATTTTTTTGTATGGAAATAATTTTAAAATGCCAAAAATTTAATGCACTCATCTTAAAAGTGCAGGTAAAAGAAGTACACTTAATAAAGGTATTTGCATGGGGTTGAATAGCGATACCAATTAATACCTTTGTGCAGTTAATCTTTTTGTTTCAAACTTAAAATTTTTTTATGTTAGTTAGTTACGCCTTTTGTAAATTAAAGTAACGAGATATTTCATAAAAAAATGTTATTGTTACTATGTACTCGTTTCTATAATGCTGGAACAAAATCATTTGATATATACATATAATCTTAGGCTTGAAGAAATTAAAGTAAAACCAACTGCAAACAACGTAGAATAATTTGAATAATACCGGTTACCAGATTATTTTTTAAATGATTAACAGAAAACCGGGGTTTTAAGACAGCAACTATACGGAATAAAAGAATACTGGTTAATTGAAAAAGCCGAATAATAAAGCCGAAATATCGAATTATTTATTTTTTGAAATTATCTGTAAGGAATTTTCCGTGATCATATAAAAACGTAATTCATTTCTAAAGGCAGAATTAGCGAAGCGCATCTGCACCGTAATGTATCAGCTCTTCGACTATGATATGGTAAAAGCAATGCAATAGCTTGCCGAATTTAAATGCACCATAGTTGGAATGTACCAATCTGTATAAAATAGGAATTCCTAATAGGAATGTGGGCATTTTTCTATGTGAGAAAACTATTTAATATAATACATATTTGCATACGTATGTACATTAGGGCAATGACTTTTTTATATTTTTGCGAACATTAAATTTTACATGCTCTAGCCAAAATGGCAATCAAAAAATATTATGAGATGCCACTTTCTTTTTCAAATGCATGTACCTGGAATAAATGCTCGTTCATAATAAATATGCATCATCAATAACAAATTAAGAAAAACGTAAATGTACAGAGTTATTTTTATGGTATACATAATATACATATGTACTTATTTCCTACATGTTTGAAGAAGACACTCATTCTTTATACAGTAATTTTGACTTAGCTGCACAATCAACTTTTCACAATTTTTAGTGCAGATAAGTCAAACAACTTGTTAACTTAAATGCACTTAGCTGCCTTAATGTGTACGTAAACACAATTATTTAGCGTGTGCAGTTAACTTTGATTTTTTTGTATGAAAATAATTTAAAACTGCAAAAATTATGTTAAGAGCAGGTATACAAAGTGCACTTAAAAAAGTATTTTGAAGAATAATCACAGAAAACAAATATTTTGTGCACTTAAGTCAAAGTGCAGTTAAGATTGATTTTTTTGTGAAAATAGTTTTGAAATTCCAAAAATTTAAGGCACTTATCTTAAAAGTGCAGGTATAAAAGGTGCACTTAAAAAATGAAAAAAGAATAGTGACACAAATTTATAATATTGTGCAGCTAAGTCAAAAGTGAGCTTAAGCAA
The DNA here is from genome assembly GCA_956483635.1 of Panzeria rudis. Classification (NCBI taxonomy): domain Eukaryota; kingdom Metazoa; phylum Arthropoda; class Insecta; order Diptera; family Tachinidae; genus Panzeria; species Panzeria rudis. The sequence continues at coordinate 42,610,087 of OY101449.1, read as the reverse complement.
AAGGCAGTTAAATCAAAACTACTGTAGCAGAAAATGATAGTTTATATCCTAGAGGTACAAATATCCTACCAAGAGTAAGTTCCGCTGTTATAAGTAATTTTCACTTCATGGCAACGCTGGTTTATATTGCAGTTTTGGAATAATGTTATATTTTTGTATTTTTTTTATATTATTATTGTAGTTTTGGTTCTTTCTTTCTCTTATCTCTCTCTCTCTCTCTCTCTCTCTCTCTCTCTCTATCATTACGTTTGGTGAAATATTATATGAAAATAAAAATGTCGTTTCTGCTAAACTTTAAAAATTTGTTTATTGATTTGTGTCCTATGAAAATCGGATAACCCTTCTTTTGATTTTGCAGCAGTTGGGTAAAAAACACATCTTTGAGAAAAGAATAATTGTTTAATCTTGCAAACTCTTGTGAAAAAATTTCATACCAAGTTCTTTAAAAGTAAATATGTAAAATGAATTCTCATATAAACTTAAAAATCATTATTACTTCATATTCTCTCAATTGTGTTTTCACAATTGACACAAAATTATAATATTTTCACGAAATAATGTTAAATTTAAGCAGTTACAAATAATTACAATGACAAACAATTTAAACGACAAAAATTGTTAAAAACGTTTTCAGAATGAAATGAGTCTCTTTTGAATAAATGAAATTAACATAAAATCTAAATCAAATAGAATTGAAAAAAATATAAGAATAATATAAATTAAGCAGGAATTGCTTAATTTTCTTTTTGTCATTTCGACAGACATTGTATTAACAAACATCCGTATAATCTTTATGCCATAATTTCTATAGCTTTCTCGAATAAGCGCGTATGTCTAATCCAGTGGTTGCCATTCTCTTAATTTGCTATGCTCGCGAGCATAGGCTGTGTTGTTACCATCAACACACGTACACTGTGTGTGAGATTCACTGCCTATCTATTCCGTCGGAAACGTAGTTAACTTTAAATTAACTTTAAACTAGTTCTGACTGACAATTGGATCACTTTCCAACAGTGATGCCATTAGGATACGAAAAATACATTTTTAGTATCTTTTGATGACTTTAGGTACCATGTATAATCCTGACATATTTCGTATCTTTTGAATCTGTACACAAAATGTACAGAAATAAAATATTATACTTTCCGTCTCTGACAAAGTTTTTTTATGTTATCATTTCGTTATGACTACTAAAAAACGCCTTTACTCGTATATTAATTTTTACAAAAATTATTTTGTTTTGACAACATCCAGAGATAGTTACATGTAATTAATTTTAAAGTGTGCTTACTGTATTTATAAAAATTACATACCTAATATTTATGACTTAAATAAATATAAAAATGAATTTATATGATATCATTTTCTTTACAATATTCATTAAATATGAAATAAAAATGTTATGTTATATATCAACCCCTTTGCGGAAAATGATCGTAAGCGACATTTTGTAAAATTTTTTTTTTATTGAAATCAAAATTTTATGAGGATACCCATAGTTAAAAATTGTAAAAATATCAAAATTTTTGATAACTTTTGAAATACAGGCTATAAAATTTTATCGTAAGCGACAGTTTATGAATATAAATCATGTTTAAATACAATAAAAAACCCTCCTCCTGAAAAATTAAATTTTTGCCTCTTACGATCATTTGGAGGTAAGGGGTCGATATGTTAAACATTAAAAACGGATTTTGAAATTGTTTTCACAATGTATCTTTTTGAGAAAAAGTGTATCTTTTTGGAAACTAAAATGTATCTTTCTCGAAATTTCCCTGGCAACACTGCTTTCCAATGGAAACAACTAACTATTTTAACGTTGTGATGTCCTAGGCACTAGTCAATTGTCCCACTCTGCACTACTTTTCAACTAATTTAAAGCTGACTTTATTTAAGTCACCTGATAGTTAGTATATTTGTAAAAAGATGTTGCTGGGGCTCGAAATATTTTTACCCTTACCAATATCTAACATCTACCATCAATTTGCGAAGATGACACCCCATAAGAATTATAGAGGGCTAAAAAGCTACATCTGTAAAAGATGTTTTTATCTCATTTTGTTTATTCTTACATTTTTCGATAATTTTGGTGTCACCAATAGAAAAATGGCGTTAAATTTGAACGAAATTAAAAACATATGAACTAGGGATGACGAAGGAAATGTTAAATTGTATTAATTGTGGTCTAAAATTGCAGTTTTTAGGCTTGCGTACACAAAAACTGTAAAGGTACCCTATTGTTTTCGCTACGCTGTCCGTTCCTCTGTCTGCCACAGGCTGTTTTCTCGGGAACCGTAAGAGCTACGGACCTGAAATTTTCATAGGATATGTAAAACTTTGGCCGCTACAACAACAAATATATACCAGTCTGTAAAATAGACTACACCAATTAACACCGATATATAAAGCAATAAAAATTAAAGGGTATTCTATCAGTTAATGTAATTTTGACTATGTAATTTAGACAATTTGCTGTATCTTGGAAACCGTAAGAGGTAAAAAAACGCTAAACCCAAAAATTCCAAAATTAAAAAAATCTCGAAACGAAAAATCACCAAAATTGGAAGGTAGAACAACGATACACAGAAAACATTATAAGTTTTTTTAACAAACATGTTTTTTAGCAAACTGATTTTAAATTGTTATTATTGTCTCTATTTTGTTTGATAAATAATTTTGTTTGCCTTATTATTTAATTTCATTATTACTGTCACCAATGTTGGCAACCTGATAAAATTAGGAAACTGTTTGATTTGTTCTTTAAATTTTTTTGATTGCGAAAATTTTTAATTGAAAAAATCAATAATTTCTTAAACACATTATTAAAAATTTTTGCATTCGAATTTACAAATTTCTTTATAGGACCCAAATTGAGCAAATTTAAATTTGATTCAGGGAATTCGGTGTTTGAATTAAAAAATTAATTTCTTCCGTGTATATTCTCAATAAAGATCCGTAATCTATGCCTTTGCTACAATGCAAATAAATTTATAAAAATACTAGCTTTTTTGGACCCGGCGATGCACGGGTTATTATGTTAGTATATAGTGAAAACTTGTGGAGATCCGTACAGGGAGACCGAATTCCCCCACCTCCGCCCCACCCCACTCATTTTCACAAAAAAACTTATGGCACCGAACTGCAAGCAAAACCTCTCAAACAAAAAAAGACAATTTCAAAGTCGGTGCACAAATGACAGAGTTAAGCATTGGGGAGGGGAGGGTGTTTGGGGGTCAAATATATCCACCGATTTAAAAAAAAAAATATAGGACCTAAAGGAAAGCAAACCATTTCAAACAATAAAGAATTTTCAAAATCGGTTGACAAATGACAGAGTTATGTGTAGGGGGAGGTTTTGATCCATTTTAAACCATCCAGGTCCGAAATTCGGCAAACAAATGCAGTCTATATTAATTGTGGGCCAAATATTTATCTGTGTACCTAATTTCATTTAAATCGGTACAGCCGTTTAGGCGTGAAGGCGTAACAAATGACAAATGCCAGAGTTATGTGTGGGGCGGATGTTTTAACCCATTTATCCCCTCCCGGTCTAAAATCCGGAAAACACGTATAGCCTATATTAATTGTGGGCCACATATCTATCTGTGTACCAAATTTCATTTAAATCTGTTCAGCCGTTTAGGCGTGATGCCGGAACAAAAATTTGCAAACAAACAAACAAAAAAACATACACCTCATTTTTGTATAATATATGGATTTAGAGACGGGTAACAATAACTCAAAATCGACAAAAATTGAGAATCCGCGCTTATTCAAAAAAACCTCAGAATTATGGTATGTTTTTATACGCGGAGAAAATGGGCAGACGCGTTTTTTTTAATTTAATGTTACTTAAGAATTTGAATCGGAAATACATTGAACAATTTGGTACAAGACTATAGATTCGTTAGTTATCCTCAGCGTTCGGAAGATCCTTTCCAACTGCGTATAAGGGACCATGGCATCTATAAGGATCGAGGGTTTGGTGTTCCAAATGAATCTTGTTGATATTAAATAGGGACTGATTAACTTATAGATAGCTTTTCCAATTTTTCTGAAGAATATACAAGAATTTAAAAACTAGGCCGAGCTCTTTTTTCTGCATTGCTGTCGATTCTTTTTTCGGCTAAATCGTTTTAAACACTTTTTCCAAAGTTTCAGCTTTCTATCATGTCTCGGGCAATTGTCTTTCCTTCATATCAAATATTCTTCAAGCAATTTCCAGTTTTATATGATTTTAGTATGAATGCACTACTTAAAATGCATTAAGTTCTTCTTAGACGAACATAATGACATACTTACAACCAACAAAATTTTCTAATGACTTGCGCTTCTTCAATGAAGCAGCCAAACAGGCAGTCAGTCACTTTTCATAATATGTATACGTAACACACTCCAAACATACCCAGCAAAAGAATTGGGAGTATTAATCAAGCCCAATTCTTTCTGAATTAAACGTTACGAACCTTAGCCTAATAACCAATTAGTATTCAAATACTTTTGAATTTTTGTAATTGGTAGTACTCTTTTAATGGGCTACAAAGTAGTGATTGGTACTTATTTATATTATTACTATGCCCCAAATTAAAGTTTCCACTAATAAAATTAGTACGTACTAATAAAATTAGCACGTATTTATCTCATAATCTGAAAGTACTTAGTTACAATTTGTTGTTATGTGTTAATAAAAGAAGTAGACAAACACTTTTTTAATTTACCGTCTGTTTGTACATGAAAACTAATTTTTGGCGCTTAAACTTATAACTAAGTCAAAAATAGCTGAGTGAGTCAAGAATTTGTCTTCAAGTCTGACATACCACGGTTCATATCCCAGTCGGATCAAAACAAAAACCAAACTGTAAAAAATATAAATAAAATATGTATATAAAAATTTATTTTAAATTTTATGAAGTTTATTTGACAACTTATTTTTTTAACTTCAAGTAAGTTAAATACTGTGACAATTTAGAGCCGGAGGTACATACCACGCCTTACGCGGCAGCCCTTTTGTTGCTTTTTGAACTTCCCTACGGTAAACGGAACTGATACAAAACAAGCCACATGACCAGTCCCCATTTGGTAGGGACCAGTCCGAGTTCTAACACTTCCTATTAAGCGGACCAGCCACTTTTACATGGGGATGGCCTAGGATGGGGTTCATTGATACTTTGTATGCACCTTGTAACTTGTCCCTGAACTATCTTAGAGTCCTAATCGGTGTAGAATAATATAGACTATATATAAATATTATTCCAAAATTCAGCTGTAATTATCGATTAATTAATTTTTTTATTTGTTCAATTCACAAGCTCAGTCGTATGTCTTATCGTTTAAAAAAAGACGACACTTGTTTATGTGCTTGTGAACAGACAAATTTGTTGTATCGTTATTTTGTCGTATCTTAAATGTCAATTTTATTAATACCAAGGCAAGGCGAATTAATACCAGGTGGCCTCGAGAGATCAGGTGACTAAGAAAATGTTTCTATATTTAAACTTTCAACAGTGTTCATATATCAGCTTTTTGACATTCCAAATATAAATTCGCCGTGCAGAATTTATATTTGGACTATCAAAAAAGCCGATACATTAACACAGTTGGCAGCTCAAATATGGTAAACAATTCGTAGTCACCTAATCTCTCGAGGCCACCCGTTATTAATTCACCTTGATTTGATACCATGAAATGAAACCAGGCATGTGAGTTTTAATTTGACGCCAAATAGAATAACTTTTTTCGCGACAAGCAATTTTGATTAAAATAGTTTGAAAATTAAATTGAAATGAATCAATTATATATTTATCATGAAAAAGAATGTATTTTCTGGTGTTACTTATCACATACATAAAAGATTTTTACAAATTAATTCAACAAATAGAATATTCCCAGACCTGGCCTCAATACAACTATTTGAAGAACATATAAAATTCAATCGTATAATTATAACGCGCTTTTGTATGAAAATTGTCAACAACAAAAATACAATATTGTATAATTAGACGATTACACAACACATACGACGTTAATACGAGCTTGTGAGTTGAATAATTGTTACAAATCCAAGTAGAAATTGAATTTTATTTTTAAGCGGTGTCTTTGATAGGATTCGAACCGACAACCTCCGGCATGACAGGCTAGTACACTACCTACTCCACCACATGGGAACATATATTTTAATGTTATAAATACCAGTTAAGCTGGAGTTAATATCTAAATATAGTTGCGGAACAGGTTCCTGAGTGCCATGGCAGTCTCATTGAAAGGAGGCAATTAATATTATATAGATACTATGTGATAGGCCTTAGATCCAGGAGAATCGAATTTGTTCAGTGTCGTTTACGACAATACTAGCCGGAGTACCAACTAAATTAACTGAAAATGGTTAATATGTGACCATTTACACAACATGTCTTTTTTCACCATTCATTACTCCTTATTTTTGGTACCAGTCTCATTTTCTCAAGTCATAGGACGAGTACTTTTGGATCATTTGTCACCGAATTTTCCGCAGAGTTATATCGCTTTAAAAATGGGAAGTTACACACCACGCTTTTTATGCTTTTTGGTTATAAAATTTCAAGCATTTGCCGCCTATTTTTGTCTTGTCTTTAGGTTTTATTTTTCTTTCTATATTTAATACATTTTCATCAATTGTTAAAAAAAATTCTAATCATTTATTTCCATTGAACACAAATGTTAGCATATGAATCTAACCACACTACCTCTCATTTTGTATACAACACGTGAAAGTTGAAGATTATTAAACTTTTTGAGAGGTACCCGCGTCGCAAACTTACCTTTGTAACTTGCCTTTTGGAAACACACTATTTCAACTTTTTTGACGCAACTTTTTGAACGCACCTTAAGTACATTTGTAAGGAGTATCCCTTATTCTTTGAGCTTCTCAAACAAAAATAAATAGTTATCGAATTAAATTATAAGTAGTTACGACTTAAATCCTCATATACTTTTTTGCCTACCAGTAAGCAAAGTTTTTGCTGGGTACATATATTCCATTTACCAACACACCTTAGCATTTGAGACAAGTTTATATTAAAAAAAATAAATAAATGAAACTTAAATCTGAAAACAATCTGAAATAAAAGCATTAAATATTCGTACATATGTACATACATGCTTACAATTCTACTAAAAGAAAAAGAACTTTAAATGTCTCTTGAAGAATTAATATAAAATTACATGTATCTCATTTAACCTGAAAATGTATGCGTGTAATTATTTTATCTGTTTGTACGTAATTTATGACTTGTAATAATTAAATAAATATTGTTTTTTTGTTATATGGAAATTAACATAAATATAAAGTAAAACATTTAAGAGTAGTAAGTATCAGAGAAGTATTGACTATTAAGGCAATTTTAAACCTCTTTGTGTCCCGAGTTGTGCTCTGCACACTTTCATAAGATATTGGATAGCTCTGTGAAAAAAACTCATTAATTTTTAACATGTTTCTTGAAAATTGTAAGATTATTTTTCAGTTTCTGTTGCTGGTGCTTATTTCGATTTCTTGAATCTGTTAATGATGTTTTGATGTATTGCTTTGAGTTTTTTTTTAATACAAGCGATACATTCATTCATCTATGTGCAAGTAATTATTTATATGTTTTTGTAGGGTGATTTTTTACGCGCATAGCTTTTGTATGACCATGAACATGTATGGCTTAGCTTGTCTTGTGGGTCATTTGCTTTTAAAAACTTCAAATTATGCTCCTTAAGACACAAAGAGGTTTACCGTCATACAGTCTTACAAACACACAATGGACGATACATTGTATGCAGATGAAGTCTGTAGCGGCAAAGAACATTTATTTCATTTAGCTAGCTCCCTGAACTAAGATTTGGTTCCGCCAAACAGGTCCTTTATGGTCCTTGCAACCGAATTGTAGTAGTCATGGTCAGCATATTGCAATCATAACTACAACCACTGCGTTGACGGCGCTTTATTCTTTAAGCTGCCTAAATGCCTGGTGATCAGCGGTACCACTGAAATAAAATTTTTCCTGCCAAATTTTCCTCAAAAAAATACCAAAATCTTTTAAAACCTAAACTTTTTTTAAAATGTTATGATACCGTTTTTAACCATTTTGGGTTCTTCTTAAAAAAAATTTGTACAAAACTTATTTCAGTTCCACTTTGAAAATTAAAAAGGGTTGGACTATAAGGAAAATTTTCATTTTCTGAAGAAGCTAATTACGGAATGATATTCTGTGATATGATCTTTTAAAAGAAGACCTAACAATTTTTTTAAAGAAATGTCTTAATGAATTTGTTAGAAGTTATTGCAATTTTCTCCTTAAAAATCTAAAAACAAATTTATATTCTTTCTAGAAAAGAAAATGCCATAAAGCAAAGTAAATTTAATACAAATTTTACAAGATCGATGAAATTTTGTTGACTTATTTCATGTGATTTTTTTTTACTAACTGCAATAAAAATATTTTTTTGATAAATATTCATAAATATATTCTCAATCCTACCAAAAATGTATTTAGCCTACCATCCTACCAAATGGAAAAATTCCTCGGAAACTACCAACAATGGCAACGCTGCTGGTGATGCAAATTGGACTGTTAAACATTGGTGCAGTGGTCGCCATGTTTATATTTTAACGAAAGAGACAATTTCTTTCTTTTAGTAGTCCAGCTTGAGCTTCTGTCATTTATTTTTCTTTCTTTTAAGTGTGTTCCCTAAAAACTCACCCATTTATAAACCGATTTTGGATTTGATTTTATTTTTCTTAATTTAAAACCTTGTACTTCTAGATTGGTCCCCTTGAACAGTGGACAGTGTCACACCAACGCAAAGAAAATAGTTTTTCATTTTCAACAATTTCCATTAACCGATTAACCGATTATTATAAAAATTTGTACGTGCATTAAGTACCCGTTACAATACTATATTAAGACAAAAAAATATTAAGATAAATTAAGCGATTCTTATGAAACTTTGCTCATCCATTTAGTTATTGTAACAATACAACATTATGATTAGAAAAGTAGGCAGTTCCACGCTCAAATATTCTTTTCATCTACTTTTAGTTAACCGACTTTTATGAAACTTTGCGCACACATCCCAGAACCATGTAACACTATAACTATAAAAGTGAGCAGTGCTATGCCTGTTTTATTGTTGGGTTTTTTTGTAAAAACACAAAATTACTCACTTAAAAAAAGTCGTAATTATATGATTTTGTGTGACGATTAGGGTTAATTACAAGTATTCAATGGGACTGCGGTCCAGGAGTGGTCCCAATGACTATTTTTATTTTTGTATTTGCATTATTTGTCATAATATGTAAATGTGCCAAAATTAAATGCTGTAATAATGCTTTTAGAGTTTATGCAAAAAAATTGATTTAGAACCAGTGTGCATCATTTTAAAATTCCAAGTCACTTGAAAGGTTATTTTTGATACTGGAAAATATCATGTAGTTTCTGATTCCTTCTTCGATAACTATATTACCCAAAAATGCAGATATTGCCTGCGTGAGCATGCATTCAGAGATAATCAAGAGTTCTTGATTAACCATATCATTTGTATATTGCTCATCGCTGTAATATCCGGCAGGTTCTAGCTATCACTAAACGAATACGAGTCGCAAATAGGCTGTCATCTGGAAATGGATAGAAATTTGAAAAAGGTCATTTAGAAGAATAACAAATTGCTTAGAAGAAAGAAGGAAGCCTCGCGTTATCCATACTGATTTATGAGCTTAATTCCATTCAGTCCAAATAAGAGACACCTAACTATTATGGGTACTAGCTAAAAGAAGACAAAATCTCTCATCATTATGTGTAAGAAAAATATAAAAAAAGCAGCTGTGATCGTACAGGGCAACTGTAAACATGGAGCTATTTATATTATTTGCTGAACGCAAAGTAAGTCACAATTAGTTGGGCGTTTTTTAAGTAAGGAAGAACTACTTACTACATACTACTTTTTTTTAGTAGAACCTTCTACTTCAGGTAATTTAGCGACGTATAGATGAAATTTATTAAAAACACATACATATGTCAATGTATTTATCCATTTCCCTCGCGAGGGCTTTAAAACAAGATTTTTTTCCATATAAGTGGATATATATACTAGTGAATTCCGCAAAATTCCATGAAACTATTTTCGCATCTGTGAAGAGCGAATATCAATGAAATAGTTTCAGAAAAATTTTTTATGAATGGAATGGCACTTTTTTTGAAGAGATATGCTAGCATTTTTTTCTCAACGTATTCATCTTCTAGATCGATACATTCAGTCCATCATTTATCTAATATTTTAATCCTTCCTAGATAATAGGTTTTCTGAAAGTGCTTACAATAGTCGTTTATCTAATAATGGGTGATTTTATAAGAACTATCGGAAAGTAAAAAAAAAACACATAAAATTCAGAAAAATGCATGAAATATTTATTTGGATCGATAGTTGGGTCGATATAATTTAATGTTTGAAGATTATTTCATGCAAATGTTGGCCGCGGCTGCGCCTCAAATGGTCCATCCGCTTAGTCCAATTTTGGCATACTCTTTCCAACATTTCGGCCGGTATCTCACGAATAATGTTGGCAATGTTGGCTTCCAGTGCGTCAATCGAAGCGGGCTTGTCGCTATAGACATTAGCCTTAACATAGCCCCACAAAAAATAGTCTAGAGGCGTTAAATCGCACGATCTGGGCGGCCAATTGGCTGGTCCCAAGCGTGAAATAAACTGTTCACCGAACTCGCCTCTCAATTGGTCCATTGTTTCGCGTGCTGTGTGGCATGTGGCACCGTCTTGTTGAAACCACATGTCATGCAAGTCAAGCTCTTCCATTTTGGGCAGAAAAAAGTTTGTTATCATCGCACGGTAGCGCTCACCATTCACAGTAACGTTGTGATTCGCATCATCTTTGAAGAAATACGGCCCAATGATGCCGCCTACCCATAATCCGCACCAAACGGTTGTTTTTTGTGGATGCATTGGTAGCTCTTGCAATGCTTCTGGCTGCTCTTCACTCCAAATACGGCAGTTTTGCTTGTTCACGTATCCATTCAACCAGAAATGAGCCTCGTCGCTGAACACAATTCTTCGATAAAAAAGTGGATCTTCATCTAACTTTTCAAGAGCCCATTCACCAAAAATTTGGCGTTGTGGTAGGTCGTTTGGCTTCAATTCTTGCACCAGCTGTATCTTATAAGGCTTCACACCCAAATCCTTCCGCAAAATTTTCCACGTAGTGGAGTAACAGAGGCCCAATTGCTGCGAACGGCGCCGAATCGATAATTCACGGTCATCACCAACACTGGCCGATACGGCTGCGATATTTTCTTCAGTTCGCACTCTACGTAAACGTGTTGGTGGTTTAATGTCCAACAATGTAAATTTGGAGCGAAATTTTTTTACAATAGCCCGAATAGAAGCCTCAGTAGGTCGATTAAACTGACCATAAAATGGAAGAAGCGCGCGATGAACTTTCTTAACAGAGCACGCATTTTGGTAATAAAATTCAATAATTTGCAAGCGTTGTTCGTTTGTAAGACGATTCATGATTAAATTATAGACCAAACTGAAGATGTTTGACAGTGACACAAGATACAAAACGTGCGTGAGCTGTCAAAACTAGTGTTGCCAAAAAGATAATAGCAAAAAAATCACTCTTATAAGCTGAACAACAACACAACGTGGGATGGCGTCTCAACTTCCACTATCAGAGGAAATTTAAAATTTCTTTGCTCTGTCAATAAAAATATATTTACTTCGGTTCCTCTGTCACATCCACTCCTCACGTATCAACATGTCCACATAACTCTGCTCCAGATTTCTTATTGGCTGAAACTATATATGAAATTAGCTTCTCTGCCGTCGTTGTACTTCCATATCTCTCCTTCTGCAGCTCATCTTTCGTTTCAACTCACGTTTAATAATCAACTCCAAGTTATCTATTGCAGGACTTACAGTTATCTCTTAGCTAACAACCCGTAAAAGTTGGGCATTAGTATGTAATACATTCGAACCAGGAAACTTTTCTTTTTTTTGTAGGACTCTTTTCGTCAATTGTCTATTGTCAGTAACTGATTAAGATTAAGCTCGTCACCTCTTGCGGCACGTCGCTGTTCATCCAGCCTGCAGACATTTGTCGCACGACCTGCTTAGTTAGCACTTCTAGCCGGTTATAAATCAACCATGAGCCGTCCTTCTGGCAGAATAACCAGTTGTAGACTGTAATACTATACGTCGCAAGTAATACTATACGTTTGATTAAGACTTGTTGTTGTTGCAATCAGAATTCGCTTTGATGGAATCATGATCCATTAATTAGGTCTATGCATCTCTACAACAAAAATGCCATAATCGTGAAGATGTCAAACAAACTCCATATATAAAAAATTTTGCTTAGGTTTTTTATATATGAAGTTTGACATCTTTACGATGGTAAACAATAAACACCTGTCGAGTTGCATTGACCTGATTATTGGCTCATGGATGGAATGAAGACTTTCATTCCCAGCAAAATTACATTGTAAGCCATTTTCGCAATGGCATCGATACTATCGTCTATGAGTTTCATTTTTTGTAGATATGTATACATACAAAAAAACCACACAATATAAAAAGCACCCTTTCGTTTTGTTATAAACACCACAGTATCTTTATTGAATTGATTGTAACTTGTTAGTGAAACTGGCCATTACTAATTTATGGTTTGCTGTAGTTTATGTTTTTTATTTTTCTAAAAAAATACATAAATTGATTTTTTTATTAAGCTTATATTTTTCATTACGGTCACACTTTTTAAAAAAGTTAATTGGTTTAAACATTTAACTTGCGTTTTTAGTCTTTATTGTCTTGTACTTATAAAAGATGTTGGTGAATCGTTTATTACAAAATCATTAATCATTTTGTAACTAGAAATTCATAAATTTTAGTATGTATACATATATGTATCCTACCTAAAGTCAAAAAACTTAAAAGATTGTTGTAGTGCATATCGAGGGCTTATATTCAATTAGTGCTATCTGCACTTTTCTCAAAAATGAGTTTATTATAGCAACGTGTTCTCTGATTGAATTTATTATTTAAAAAAAAAAATTAAAAAATATTTCTAAAAGGTGTTTTTCCATAATTTTTTTTGTTGTGCTCTCTCACAACTCATTGTTTTGTTAGTAAACAAAAACTGCTATCTGCAAAAAAATATTCGTGTATATATATATATATATATATATATATATATATATATATATATATATATATATATATATATATATATATATATATATATATATATATATATATATATATATATATATATATATATATATATATATATATATATATATATATATATATATATATATATATATATATATATATATATATATATATATATATATATATATATATATATATATATATATATATATATATATATATATATATATATATATATATATATATATATATATATATATATATATATATATATATATATATATATATATATATATATATATATATATATATATATATATATATATATATATATATATATATATATATATATATATATATATATATATATATATATATATATATATATATATATATATATATATATATATATATATATATATATATATATATATATATATATATATATATATATATATATATATATATATATATATATATATATATATATATATATATATATATATATATATATATATATATATATATATATATATATATATATATATATATATATATATATATATATATATATATATATATATATATATATATATATATATATATATATATATATATATATATATATATATATATATATATATATATATATATATATATATAATATATATATATATATATATATATATATATATATATATATATATATATATATATATATATATATATATATATATATATAATATATATATATATATATATATATATATATATATATATATATATATATATATATATATATATATATATATATATATATATATATATATATATATATATATATATATATATATATATATATATATATATATATATATATATATATATATATATATATATATATATATATATATATATATATATATATATATATATATATATATATATATATATATATATATATATATATATATATATATATATATATATATATATATATATATATATATATATATATATATATATATATATATATATATATACATTGTAATTCGGGATCAACCAACAAAATGAGTTCCCTACCCTTGGGGTCTCCCCTGCAGCGCTTAGGATGCCCCTAGACAAATCAAATGTATGGCTAACCCTACTTAATTTTTATTTCCCAACACTATCTTCTAAATACCTAATAAATATATCCATTTCTTAAGATGGCTCCCATACAAAATGTACATATATTGTATGGGAGTCACCTACGAGATGGGGATAAGGGACAAGAACGTTTTGAGAAAACGTTGAAAACGAAAAACCAATGGAGGTCAGTCAAACATTTAACACCCGTAGGGTTGACTCCTAACCAGCTATGGGACTTTTTCTTCTATATATATCCATACTGTATTGTAAATTTTATATGGAAGCATCCTTGAGGTATGAAGATACCTCAGTAAACCACATTATTTGTATGCGCCCCTTATAAGGGGTGGACATACGCGGCAAGTATGTTTAAAGCAAATGTTTAAAGAATGTCGGTCAAGCATTTCACCGCCCTATTGGGACTCCTAGCCATGGACCTTTTTATTCTAAATATTTCTAATCTCCATTGTAAATTTTGCATGGGATCCCACTTAAGAAATGGGATTAGGGGGTAGGTATGTTCAGAAAAAATTTTGGGAAGGAAAAATTATTAGGGTTCGGTCCTACTTTCTATCCCTCTAGGAGTAACTCTGTGGCAGTTATGAAATTTTTTAACCTGTTCAAATAGTGCTACAATTCTGCTGTTTTCAATGTTCGAATCGATGAAAATTCAATTTGTAAAAACTGCTATCAAACATAAATAAGCGCGAATATCAGGAATTGATAAAAAATTAATATACATAGGACTTATACGTCGTTTTAAACATGAGTAACATTGTAAATAAAGTTTATCTAGTGCAGGGCTCGCACTTTCATGAAAATTCACGTTTTTTGTGAATATAGAATAATACGTATTGACTAATTATCTATGCGAATCATGAAATTTCAAGTATTTTGGCATCGATTCGTAGTTGCATATTTTGATGGTAAGTGCATATTTTTGCATATTTTGGCAATAAGTGCATATTTTAGTTCATATATCTCAATTTTTGAAAAAAAAACTATTAATAGGCCGATTATGCATGGCCGAGTCTTAGTTGGGTTGTCAGTTGCTAAAAATGACTACTGATGGCAACTGTCAACTGACAGCGGTCAATTTCAGTTGCTATTTAGTGCCTTTCTGGCAACCATTAATTTTCAGCTGCCGACTAGCAACTCAACTAAAGTTCGGTTGGATTAAATAATTACACTAGCTCACAAATTTTCAACTTTTTGCGATCACCTCAAAAATGAAATGTTTTCTAAGGTAATTTGGGATCACTGAACACGAATATGACATTCATTTATTTCTTTTAAGCACCGCTTTCGAGATATTCGCAAAAAACGTGTTTTTTTTGCAGCTTATAAGGCTATTTCCAAATATCGGGAGTACTGTTTGCTTGAATTGAGCAAATTTGGGATTGTTGCATAGATATGCTTTTCCTATTTCAGTCCATATTCAAAATGTGTTGATCGGATCAAAATTCAATGAGTTACAGTTCTTTAGATTTGAAAAAAACTTTGTTTTACAAGTTTTTTTTAATTTACTATTTTAAGACGCTCCAGTAAGGCAAAATAAATTTTTTAAAATTTATTTTAGACCCACATCTTAAAAAAAATTTTGTTCCAAATATAGCAAGCGTAAAATTAGTTACATCGCACCAAATATGAGAAAGTTACAACACTTTTAGTGAACACATCAAAATTTTAATTTTCATTCGTTGGTCCTTAGGTTAGTACGAGTTTTTGCTTCCATTCCATTAGTTTTACTCGTTTGAAAAAGAAAGGTCGACATATCGCATATCAAAGTTACCAAAATTATGTGTAGTTTTCAACACTGTATTCAGATTTTTATAATTAAAATTTTTATGAAAGACTTACGGCAAAACAAGTGGAAAAATGGTGCTATGTGGTGTTTTGTGCATATTAAATTTTTTCTTAGTTCTATAAAATCGTTTTTTATTGATATTTTCCAATGAAATTTTGCAGTTATATAGGAATTTATGTGAACACTATGATTTGTTTCTCATAATCATTAGAATTCCAAAGAAAGTTCCAATAAATCTAAAAAATAGGTAGATTTCAAAATGGTGCATCCCCACCAAAAATTGTAAATTCGATTAAGTTGTTTTTCTAAAATCATGTCTGTGAAGACACCTTTTAGACATGTATATAATAATTATTTGATCCTTGAGAAAAAAATTTTATAGAGAAAACAATTATGGTGCTTTTTTGGGGAAAATTGTCATAAATTCAAATTAAAGATTGTATATTTTCCTACTCTGAAAGAATACTTCCATCAACTATTTTTTTAATTATTCGAAATTTTGTCATGTAAGTAACAAAGAAATAGTAGTGACAATCGGTTGTTATTTGGATCCGATATCTTAAAAATACTGGACCAAGGATTTGAAAAATTTAGAAATTTTAATATTAAAATGAGTGTACCTCATTAACTATACAAGATATTTGTTTAACCAAACACTTTTTTTTAGAACTTTACAAGGTATATAAGGACACAAACAATTTTTGGAATCGAGTGAGAAACAGACAAGCGTGGAAAATTTTTACATGACCGAAGTGCAATACTTTACACTTCATACCTCTGAACCTGAGAAATATGGGAAGCTCATCTTCCTAAATTAAATAAGAACACTTCTTTGATATCTCCATGTAAAATTTTATACTGATAGGACTAAAGACTTAGAAATGGTTAATATATTTCCAAAATATTTAATTCTGCCCCACACTCATTTTGCTTATACTCATACTCCATACAACTTTTTTTTATTATTATTATTATTATTTTTTATCAGAATCGGATGCTTTCAATAAATCTATTGTAACTTTCTAAATTTTTGCCCGATGTTAACAATTTTACTTTTTGTACGTTTGGAACAAAATTTTATTTAAGATATGGGTCAAAACAAAAATTTTAAATTTTTTGTTTGCTTTAATGGAGCATTTCAAAATGGTGAATATTGAAAAAAACGCAAAAATTTAATTTTTTTCAAATGTAAAGGCTTGTAACTCAGTGAATTTTCATCTGATCAACACAGTATACATATGAACTGAAAGAGGAAAAACATATCTATGCAACAATGCCAAACTTGCTCAATTCAAGTAAACAGTACTCAAGATTTTTGAAAATATCTTTACAAACTGCAAACAAACTTGTTTTTTACGAATATCTCGAAAACGGTTCTCAAGAAAAATAAATTAATGCCATATTCGTGTTCAACAGCCCCAATTTAGCTTAAAAAACATCTCATTTTTGAGATGCATTTTTTTGTGAACCAGTGTTATGGTTGTTTTCTGTTTTTTCCTGTAACAATAATAAAAAAAAATATTTTCATATTATTTAGTTTTTTACTTTGTTCGTAGGTAATTGCATATTTTTAATTTTAAGTTCATTTATTAAGCGCTTAAAATCAATTTTTAGTTTCATGAAAGTCCGAGCCCTGGTTATTACTCTGAGAGTAAATGGAAATAAATTAAGTAAAGTGCGCTTTCGCTCGCACACGAAGGGTTCCGTACGAATACACATATATATATCCCTTTTCGTTTTTGCCCCTTTTTTCATTGTTCTTTTTTGTTTAATTTTAGTTTTTTTTATTTTTTAAATATTTTTCGCCTTAGCGCTTTTTTAATTGTCGTAATTTTTCGTTTTTTTCTGGCAATCGTTTTTTGCAATTTGTTTGTTTTTTGCCGATATTCTTAATATTGGCGATGTTTTGGTTTTGGCGTTTTTTGTACGTTTTTTTTCACTTTTTGACGCTATTTTTAGTTTTAGCGATTAATTTTAGTTGTAGTGATTTTTTTCCCAAAACGGATAAAAGCGCTTAGCTTTTTTTTCCTTTTTTTTCGTTCTGGCGATTTTTTCTCGTTTATGGCGATTTTTGGTTTTTTGCAAATTTTTGTTTGTTTTTTGGCGAATTTTTAATTTTGGCGTTTTTTTTTGGATTTAACCGTTTTTTTTGTTTTAAAGTTTTTTCGCTTTTTAACGATATTTTTAGTTTTAGTGATATATTTTAGTTAGGTTGACTTTTTTAATTTTTGGCGCTTTTTTCCGTTTTGGGGATTTTTTTCGGTTTTTGGTGATTTTTTTTTTAGTTTTAGCGATATATTTTGATTGTGACACTTTTTTAGTTCTGGCGATTTTTTTCGTTTTTTGGCGATTTGATTTAGTTTTGTCACTTTTATTTTCGTTTTGGTGATTTTTTCAATTTTTATTGATTTTTTTCGTTTTTGATGAAATTTTTGTTTTAGCGTTTTTTTGGTTTTAGTGTTTTTTTTTCGTTTTGACGACTTTTTTTCGTTTTTTTTGGTTTTTGTTTAGTTTTTTGGCGATCTTTTTAGTTTTGATGATTTTTTTGCGTTTTAGCGATTTTTTTCATTTTTGTGCTCTTTTCTTTAAGCACTTTTTTATTTTATCGTTTTTTTTTCGTTTTGACATTTTTTTAATTTAAAATTTTTTTAGTTTTATCGATTTTTAAAATTTCAAGATTTTACCTCTTACGGTTTCCAAAATACAGCAAATTCTTTAAATTACATAGTCAAAATTACATTAACTGATAGATTACCCTTTAATTTTTATTGTTTTTAATATCGGTGTTATTTGGTGTAGTCTATTCTACAGACTACACCAATTAACATTAACTTTGAAAATTTAAAATGTCTATATATAAGTGTCTGCATATTACATTAGTATTTCAACATTTTTCGTTGCTCGCTTTAGAGCACCCTTTAATATTTAGCTCTCATATATTTGTTGTTGTAGCGGCCAAAGTTTTGCATATTCTGTGAAAATTTCAGTTCCGTAGCTCTTACGGTTCCCAAGAAACAGCAGATTACATTAACTGATAGAGCACCCATTAATTTTTATTGTTTTATATATCGGTGTTCATTGGTGTAGTATTCTACAGACTACACCAACTAACACGAACTTTGAAAATGTATAGTGTCTTTATATAAGTGTCTGCATATTACATTAGTATTTCAACATTTTTCGTTGCTCGCTTTAGAACACCCTTTAATTTTTCGCTCTCATATATTTGTTGTTGTAGTGGATAAAGTTCTACATATTCTGTGAAAATTTCAGGTCCGTAGCTCTCACGGTTTCCGAGAAAACAGCCTGTGACAGACAGACGGACAGCGTAGCAAAAACAATAAGGACCTTTACAATTTTGGTGTACGGAAAAACAGTTTTTTCTCTCTCCTGTAAAGTTGTGAATTTGCAGATAGCATTATTTGAATATAAGACCCTCGATATATTAACTAAATTTCTTTAGAAATCGATCATTTATTCTGGTTTTATAAATGTTTCAAAAACTTATCACACAGAGTTTATTACACTCTCGATGTGGTTTTTACGTATGGAATCTATAGGAGAAATTTGCATATTACATTGGTGTCTTGTGGCGAATTAAATACGTGATAGTTGTGGTTTTAAAGCTTAGTATTCATGCATGGCGCTTAATACTTATGGTTTGAATTTAGATTATAATTAAATGGACGTAATTTACAAATTAATTTTAAATTGTAAGGTGCTTTTACGAAATTAATATTAAATGTTTTTCTAAATATAAAAATGGGAATTAATTAAAAACAAAATTTTAGAAAACAGTAAAAATTTTTGCTGCTCGTTAAAGAATATAAAATTCTGCACCACTGTGCAAAAATCTTTTTATGTTTATTTTCCATTATGCTGCTACGTATTTGCAAAGTAAGAGCTTTTTGGTGTTGTCCTTGTGAAAGTTCGATAGTTTTTTTAAAGTAGAGAGTAAAAAGTAACTACGCAAACATCAACTTCCGGTCAGTGCGATTATTTTTACGTTTTTAGTTCTTATTTTAGTCTATCTATACTTTTTTAATGTTATTTGCAAAAAAAGGCTAAAGATCGAGAATTTCGGGAATATGGAAGCTTATAGTAGTAAGTTAAGCAAAGTTAAGCTGTTTTACTTTTATTTCTGAAAAGTACAAACATTCCAAAAACAAAAACTACTGGTGAAAAAAATCATGTTCATATATACTCCTTTTAAAAATAAATTGATTTATGTTTATAGAAACCCAGTCAATTATTCTAATCAAAAACGATGAAAGCACAGAAGCTTTGTATGTACGATTTAATTTGCAATAAAAATTATTGAAGTGATAAAGCGTATAATGCCTTCAGGAGATAATAAAAGAGGTTTTAACGTGGTAGTAAAGAACTTTATTTTACAGATTAGAGCTCGATGGGCATCATCTCACCCAAATTAAGACGTTTAATTTGCAACACAGAAAAATTATCAGCACAAAATTTTCAAACCAAAGTTTGTCTAAAAATAGATTTCGTTTTCAGTAAATGTTCTTTACATAATCAATGAATTGTTTGTTTAACTCTTATTTCGGACGCAAACACCAAAAACAACAAGAAAAACTGTGGCGTACAAAAACAACCCCCATGACAACATAAACACACATAACAACAACAACCATGATAGCGATTGCACCAAGTTTGTTTACTGAAGAGTTTTGAGTGAATCAATTTGTTAATGTCGTTGCGTTAATTCTTATTAATTAAACATTCAGACTTGAACACGTTTAACAAAGTGAAATTTCATAAATGCTTAATGGATGATGATGATGATAAATGACCCAGACAAAAATTATGTTTGAGAGTTCACAAAAAATCAACTAAATATTTTTGTTTAATTAAGTAAACTATTTTGCTTGATATTTGTTAGTATTTTTAGACAAATTGTTGTATAAACTTTTTGTTTGATTTAGTTAATTATTTTGTTTACAATTTGTAAATATTTTTAGACAAATTGTTTTATATATTTAAACAATTTGTTCACTGAATAAAGCAAGTTTTTCTTAATGAAATTGTTGAGATATTTTGGAGCTAGATATGGTGGAAGTTTTTTAAAATCAGGACAACAACACATATATCCAAAGAAAAAGCATTAGCTCTTCTAGTGGAGGCCAAGTTATCACGACATCAATACAACATCATCGGATTTTCCGCTCTAGAAAATTTTCCCTTTTACTCTAAAGTGCAATAAGTAAAGAAGTGTTGCTACCCCGAAAATGCTGAGCGCCTTGTATCGCTAGAGGGTAAAGTTATTGACGATTTAAAGAAGGATGAGCTAAGTAAGTTTTTTGTATAACAAAGTGGTAAGGCAAAATCCTCGATTGTTGGCCTTTGAAGGTAAAATTTTTAAAGGATTCCGCTTTTTTTCCAAAAATGAAAAGGAAAGAGTGGATAGAGAATAGAAAACCTAAAAACGTCTACCTTTTCCTATGAAGAGAGTTGCATGCAGTTTAGTCACAAGATAACACTGTCGATGAATGATGGAAAAGTATGTAACGCCATCAAAGAAACTGCCAGCACCCAGAGATGTTTTTATGTGGCAAAGACATCAACAATGACGAAATTTATAATGGATTTAAAAATAAAAGCCGAAAATTACTCTTTCTATCCTTCATTGATGAACTCGATTTTTTTAATGCGTTCTTCATTTCTCGTTTAAACTTCCGATAATAAAGTTGCAAGCTAGGTCGGATGACAAATAGAAAATTGTTTCGATAAACAATGAAGAAGACTTTAAGCGTGAAATGGGTCTGATTATTGATCAGCCTAAATACAGATTTTGAAATTCGAATGACGGCAACACTGCTTGGTGCTTCTTCCGAAATGCAGACATTTCGGCAAAAAGAACAAACGTAGATATCAAACTTATAAAGTGATATCACGTTATTACGGTTACTGTTTCGAGTGCGTTTCAAATAAATATGGACGGTTTTCGGCACTTTGCTGTTGATATTGCTAGATATTTTGTGAAAATATATCCCTTGTCTCCAACTGTTCATAAATATTTAGTTCATGGTACGCAAATAATAAATTATGCCTTGTGACCAAAAGGGCAGTTGTCAGAAGAGGCGCAGGAAACTCGAAATATAGAGTTTTAGAGAAAAATTTTCGCGAAAATGTACATGAGAAATTTCTAATGAGAAAACTAAAAGAAAAAATAGCGAATAATTTTTCAAAAGAAGCACTGCGCATATTAATACTTGAGCATGACAGCAATAATGATGATGTCGATGATAATGATGATTGAAATGATAGCCATAATTGTGGTGAAGATGATTCTGAATAAAATCTTTCGCATTTACTGTTAATTATTTTTCTTATTTTGTCAATATTCTTTTTGTTACACTTGTGATACTTATTGATAAAATTTTTTTTTAAATATACACTAACGTATGCATACAACTAATTATTTGTACATTTCTAACTAAAATTTACTAACTAACTAGAACCTTCTAGAGCAGTTAATTTTATATATCAAAAGGTGGCACCATGCCTAGCAGTGTTCATATTATATAATACGCGCTTGTGTATACTTCTTCGAGGTAAGGCATGCCTGCAGTCAGTCCTGTTTTATGTGCTAGCGAGTGCAAATCTGCTAAGTGAGAATTTTACAGTCAACCTTTTAAGCTAGCGCGGATCCAGCTTAAGCTTTTGGCTTGGATACCATCTAACTGAAACATACCGTTTTGCAAAACTTTTTTTAGAAACAATAGAAATTGGGTATATTTTACTCGTTTTTGGGATGAAATATACCATTCCACCCCACGCCCTTGTATCCGCGCCTGTGTTAAGTGAACATTGGTTATTGTATGAAAATTATAAGTGTATTTATTAGAATTGTGAAATAAATAACTAGTGTTGTCTATAAATATTTGACAAAATAAATCTAAATAGTAAAACCGTTTTTACGAAAAGGTCTTTGTAATAAACTTAAGTTCTTTTGCTTTTTATAAGGCTTGTTGCCTTATAAAAAGCAAAAGCCATTCAAGTTAGTGTTAATAAAACGAGCGGTAAAAACTTAAAGCTAATCATAACATTTACATGCAGCAATGCCTTAATTGAAACATTTTCCTAATCTAACTCTATGATGGGGGCTTACTTAGCATTAGAACTCTTTCTAAACTAGTTCAGATATAAACAAATAGATCTAACAGTTGGCCAATAAACAAATTGAAACATTTAACTTGGTGATATGTTAATTATATGTTATGTGTGTTCTTTATTTTTTCGTTAAATAAATGAAAATGTCATAAAAATTTTCTTTATTTGTTTAAAAATGTTTATTTAATTGCAATTTAAATTTAAATTCCTTACTTTTCCCTCGTTTATTATTTAGATATTTTGTTGTTTGTATTAAACAAACACACACACACACTCAAAACACAGGTTTATTGTCATTAATTCAATGTTTAATTAAAAACACATTTCGTATGTTTTTCCTACTTTTAAATTGTTTTATTGAATTACCACATTTAAAATTAAATAATATTATATAACAAAAAAGAAAATAAAAAACATTTTTATACGAAGTAAAATTGAATATAAATAGTAAACTCTATTTTTTTCGAAAGCCACAAACTCTTATACTTCTTTTTTTAAATTGCATACGGGCACGTAGAAATCATTAAAACATGTAATAAAAAAAGTAACAACCAACAAATTTTAAATACAGAAAAATAAAAGTTTAACGAAAGCCTATAATTTCAGTTTTGTGTCCCTTTATGAATTTTTAAAGTTGCTCACGCACACAAAAAATTTCCATGTAAAATCGTCGAAAACCAGGTTAACTTAACATTTTTCGGTAGTGATTTTGCTTCATAGGTGTTTCATGTTAAGTATTAACAGCTAAATATCGAGCTGCATACTCGTCGTACATAAATTGTTTGGGACTTATACGGAAGAAAAAACACAAGTTGAAAATAAATCAGAAAGCAATTGACCCAACAGATCACAGCAAAGGTGATACTTCAAGTCACACTTTGAATTTACCGCCTTGCGATGTGTATGTGTTTGGTGGGGATTATTTGTTATGGCAAACTTTTAGAGATCTTTTTACAGCTCTATATGTCTCTATTATGTCTCAGCAAAATTTAAAATTTTTTTATATAATGAAAAGCACCGAGAAAGAAGGTAGGGATATTGTCAAAGTGTCCGATGACAGGGTACCAAACCTGGGAGTGTTGCGATATATTCTGGTTATAAATTTGGAAAGGTGGGGATGTTTCCCTGCGTAATGTGAATGTGATATGTACACATTGTTGTTCATTAACATTTATTCTTCATTTTTTTTAACCCATTTATTCAAATGCGATATGTATTCTAGTAATTTTCGTAATCCCTCTTGGAAGTTTTCGTTAACGCTTAGAAAAGCTGTATCATCTAGGAATGTTTATGTATGAATACTACGTCTTGTTTGCATATCAGAAGCATGTATAAAGTATAGCAACGGAACTAAAATAATGCTTTGGTGAAAATCACCTTCTTAAATGAGAGCTTGTGAGTGTTCGGCGGAAAATTTTGTTTCAATTTATGAATTAAGCCTTCGTGCCATACTTTGTCAAAAGCCTGGGAAACATCAATGAAGAGGGCAGAACAGCATTTCTCTTTTTCGAAAGCTCTTCTAAACAGATTCGATAGTGCTGTACTATCTTGAAACCCAATTGCTTATTTGAAATACATGCCCTCTCATTAAGTATATGTTACTAATAAGTAGTTTTCAAACAGTTTTGACATGATAGCGTGATAGCTAAACCAACTCTGTTGTGTTTGGAGAGAATTCTTTTTGCAAGTGATTGACAAAAAGAGTTCCTTTTTCGTTATCAGCTCTTGCCCAGTCTCCATTCACATTTCTTAATCGTGGCCTGCATATATACAATATTTTAAGGCTCGCTATAACGAGTAATATGATCATGGTGTTGCAGAAATTTGTTCAGAGATGCAGTTTTTGATGATATAATAGCTTTTAGGCTGTTTTGTACATGCCTTCAGCCACATTTTCAAATGAGGGGATCTATAACGTTACCACTCTGTTCGAACTCTTCTTTTTTCCGACAAAAGCCTGTCAACAATTACAGAATAAATTCTTTTATATCGAATCTGCTGACTGGTAGAAGTAGCATGTTGTGCAGCTTTATTAATATTTTCCTCATCTGGGCAGGCAATTTTAGCTGCATGCTTTCGTGCAATCGGCACTCAGATATATTTTATATTTCAACCAATTAATACGAGTGACTGTCATCGCTAAATTGCAAGTTGGTGGTGAAGTGAGTATGCGGTAACAATAGGTGGTGAGTGGTCTGAGGACAAATCCATAGAGCCCAGTACTTGAAGTATTTCGCAGGCCACTCCCTTTACTACTCCGAAATCAATAACATCAAGGTCTTTTCGTCGATCTGTTGACTAGTAGACTGTCTGTACGCCTGCAATTACGTTCAAAACCATTTTAGTTATTTCATAATACGAAATACTCCCATTTGGTGTGATGGGACGAGATCCCCACAATTTGGATTGTATTCGGCAGTTGCCAGAAAAGGCGGAATGATATATATTATAAATTGTAAAACGTACTATATTGACTTACTGCCAGGTTTTGTAAATAAAATAAAAATTTTCGTTAGGGAATTTATATTGAAACAACAATAAAAAAACTCAAATTTGTTTTTGTTTTCAATTCAAAGTCCCTAACGAAAAGTTTAATTTTATTTACAAAAACTGGCAATTAATGTAATTAAAAACCTTTGAGGTGAATAAATGGATGAAATGACCAGTTTTTGATGAAAAATTTCACCAAAGATGCTTGAATATAATCTTCACAAAATTCTCCCGCTAAATAATGTTTTAGTCGCAATTTAATTAGTATTGTCGCTGTAAGTTCTATCGCGGGGGTCCTGGGTGCCGTACAAATTATATCCATTAATTATAATTGAGTTATACATTCAAACAACATGCACGTCATGTTGTTTGTATGTATAACTGGCGTATGAAAATTGGCTGGTAGATTGTTTTTGTGCAAGAATCAGATTAGACTGTAAAACGTTCGCGTATGAAGCCTGGCTTCATTGAAATAGGAAAACATACGTCTTCAGGCTATTGATAATAAACCAAGCTAAATTTGACCAGACTATCCCGCTTTTGAGAGGTCGAAAATTTATAATCTGATGTAGGACAACATATGAAAAATGCGAAAAATAAGAAAGCTTTGCTGAAAATAGGAAACAATACAACACTAAATAATCTTTTGCAAGCAAAAAAAAAGTGATTTAAATACATACACTAGCTTACACTTGCAAAGAAAAAACATGGTTGAGGCAACCATAATCGAAGAGCAATATACTATGATTGAATATATGGTTAAAACATCTCTTTTTCATATGGTTAAAAACTGCCATATATGTATGGCTCGAAACAACCATATATATGATTCAAAAATACTATATATGGTTTGAAATAACCATATATATGGTTCTAGACAACCATATACATATATGCTTTAAAATTGCAATATATGGTTTGAAATAACCATAATATGGTTCAAAACAACCATATATATGATTTAGAATTGCAATATATGGTTTGAAATAACCATATATGTGGTTCAAAGCAACTGTGTACATACATGGTTAAAATTTTATTTTTTAACCGGTCAGCGTGTGGAATCTGAAATAAAAAGTATTATCTATTCTCATGATTATACACATACATATTTGCTGACACATCTTTTATTTACAATCGTCCACGTTCTGAAAACCATTTCGGTTTGAAATATTGCAGCTTTTTAGTTAATTTTCATGTTTCAGATGTTTGAGACATTTTATCCGTAATAAGCTACGAATGCATTAAATTGTCCGATTCAAAGAACACTGCTTTTCGTTTTCAAATGGTTTTCACAACATGGCCGAATATTAATTGCTAGCATTTACCAGTTTTTGTTATTTGTAATCGATTTTTCTATTTTTATTTTATTTTTTATTCTATCAAACTAAGCGACACTCAAAGCCAATCCAACAGCTCTCAAGTAAAACAAAAAACTGACAAAAAAGCAGTCAAACAAGGGCTAGACAGGGCTGTCAGATATGGCGATTTCTCACCAAACGTGGCGATTTTTCAACTTGTTTGGCGTCAAAATGTTTGATATAGCGATTTTTCTGTTGATAAATAAATTTGTTGGCGATTTTTACGGCTATTTTTCAACAAAATTGAACTTAAAAATGTTTATAATTCAGGAAAATTACTTTGCTGAAAGAGTATTTTCGAAAATAACTCGCACCAAAACTTGCCTGGAAGAAATTATAACAAAGTGATTTCGATTCTTTTTCTTATATTAATTACACTCATTAATGGATTTTGAATTTCGATAAGAAAAATTGACAAGAAATAGTTTTTGGCGATTTTATTTCTACTTTTGGCGATTTTCTGCTAAATTTTTATGCGATTATTTTATAAAAAATTATATTAAAAAGAACTATTATATAAAAAGCTATTTACTACAAAATATATATTAAGAAAACTACATTAAACAGACATTGGCGACTTTTGGTATCTTTAAAACCAATTTGGCGAAATAGCTCAGAAAAGATCTGACAACACTGGGGATAGAACCAAACCTTTTTTGTAAGAAGAGAGCCATGTCTCTTTTGTAACCAAAGCTTGATTGCAAGTAAACAGTTTTAAAAGAGTATGAACGAGAACCATATTTTATTGTTATAGAACCATACTATTGTTGAATTTTTAAATATACCATGACTATAGTTCTTATTTTTTAATAATAATAGTGTTAAATTCAACCATGCTGCTATTAATATGAGTGCTAATAATGTCATGATTAAACGTGGCACAATTTTTTTGTCGTAAACTAATTAAAGTTCACAGTTGCTTAAAACAATAATAGCGTATTTGCTAGAACCATAAGCTATATCGGGAAACATGACATTTTTGACGCAACCATGCCACAATCATATCTTTTCTTTGCGTGCAAAAGCAAGTGAACCTTGAAAATAGATTTTTTTTAAAGCGTATTTGAGTTCACTGAAGTCTAATATGAATTCATTCATTCATTTATTTTTTCTTAACAAACGTTTTCGATTCAATTGCGAAAAAGTGATTTTCCTGTTTCTTAGTTATTGCCAAAAATATCGAAAATATTTCAACTGAACAAAAAAAACGTTACATTGTTTCGTAGTAACTTTCTCCCTTTTAAGCCAGTATAACGATTATTTTTATCGGATTAAAACTCATTCAGGTAAAGACCTTTAAAATTGAAAAAGTTCATTTTAAACGTGTCTTCAACATTCAATTTTGAAAAATTTTTACATTAAGTTAAACGATAAATTTAAAAACCGTTTTGGTAGCCAAAAGTAAAAGATCATTTTGTGCCGAATATATGAAACATGATTAATATTCGACAAAAAATAATAAAGTTACAAGCCAATAAGTTTATAAAAAACTGATTTTTTTCAACACAAAATAGATTTTTATCGAAAATGTTCTTTTAACAACAAACTAAACTTAAGCAATTTTGTATGAAATATATACATTTATACGCACGCGTTATTTGCAAATAAGAACGTAGTGCTACCAAGTATTGTTGTTTATTGTAAATTACTAACTCACGAAAACAATTACTGATTAACGTGCTATTTGCAAATAAGAAGGTTGGGTTGCCACCTTTATATATGTTTGTTAATAAAAATTAATAAATAGATAAATATATTCACAAATACATGAATAATCAGTGATTTAAAAAGTTACAATAAAAAAGTATTTGGCAGCATTTTATGTTTTTATTTGCAAATAAGCTCTGCGTATAAACTAGGTAATAGATAACTTCGGATTTTTTCATTTAAGGCTTCTTTCCGTATACACCGCATAGTGTTATGAGGGTGGCCATAAATGGTTAAACTAAAAGTGTGAAAATAGAATAACTAATGTATACGTTTTAAGAAAACATCCTAGGCAAGGCATGCATATAATATTTTGAGGATGTTCGCAATAGACTAGTAGATGCAGCTCTATAAAAATGATGCTATTGAATTCTGTATTTTTAAAATTAAAAATGTTATAAATACATGGATTTTAAGAAGGACTATATAATAATTGGGGCAATAATGTAGTATTATTTTAATGGGTTTTTATAGTCCTATATCGTTAGCTGAAATCCAAAATCACCTTTTTAAATTTTACCTTTTTTTAAATTTTACAGGAGAGAGAAAAAGCTAAATAAAATACTTTATATTACTAAAGTAAAGCCGGTTTATTTTCGTTTGTAATTTGGCTGATTTTTATGATAAAGATTTGAAAATTTGTGCGGACATGCATTTCGATGTAATAGGCAATAATTTATCGAAAATGCAATTTAAAATTTTTTGTTAGTTACGTGGTTTTGGATTTCAACTGACGATATATGATTTGTATAAATATGCAAAATCTTGACATTAGCTTTTGTCATTTTATTACAGTGATACAAAAAATACAGATTTCTTTATAAGTGTCATTTTTGATAGTTCAGGATTTTTTTCTCCACAAGACTAAAATTATTCTTCACCTAAAGCTAGAAAAAGATATAAATTATTTTTTCATCGTAATGGAGCAACTTAAAATGCTAATATATGAAAAAACGTCTAAAAAGTTACTCTTTCAAATTTAAATTCCTGTAACTCAATACATTTTTCTCCCATCTATACAGTAGTCGGCTGAAAGAGGAGAGAGAAATCTATGTTTCAATGCCAAATTTATTTATTCAGATAAGCCGAACTTGAAAGAAGCAATAGAATTTAAAATTTTTTACGGTTTTAGCAAAAGGACTTATTTTAGCTAAGCGTATCCCTGATCCAAATTGAGCAAAATTTGGTAGGGATATAAAGTTCCTTATATTGAATGGATTCAATAAATTTCAAAGATTTGTTACAATTTTTCTGTCCTTTATACACTACTTTAATTTCAAGATATATGGGAAGGACTCGAATCCTTGCTCCGACATGAACATTTTTAGTGTTTTTATCTCTTATGAATATAAGTAAGTGTGCAAAATATTGTCGTTGTGCTATAACTCTTCTATTTATGGCCATTCGTTATATGAAATTACAAAACTGTGCACCGTAATCGGCGACGAAAACGAAATTCCATACATTAGCAACGAAAAACGCTCTGCGGAAATGATCCTTATCTGGCTTATAACTCTCTTATTTTAGTCATATCTTAACGACTTTATGTTTCGTCTGTTCGACATAAAATTGTCTTTAACTTGTCGGCTTAAAACAATTTATAAAATTTTTATTCCATCTTAATAGAGAAAATAAAAGTGATGAATTAAAAAAAATGCAATATTTTTATTTTTAAGGCCTGTTAGTTTATTAATTTTCTAAGTACATATGGAGCTGTGTATGTGCGTATACATAATTATAAGATCCCATATATGTATGTACATATGTACATATAATCATATAAATGGAGTGCATTTAAAACATCCCGCTTTCAACAGGATATTTTTTTTTAATCCGCCTGTTTTATCATATTTTCTTCAAAATCACGCTTTTCAATCGCTCTTGTCCCGCTTTTTGCAAAAAGCTTCTGGTCACGTTAACCAAGCTATAAATAATACCGAAAGACTTCTAAATTTAGGGAACAAATTAGCACAATTCTTTACTATAATTGGTTGCTAAAAAGTTACCCAATTTCGTTATTTTGCGCAGTCTTCAATTCATTAATATTTACATATATGTGCATTTCCCAAGAAAACTAATAAATTCCAAAAGCATTAAATTAATGAACTTATGACGACATTGCATACACTAACTACATAGTACAAACAAACGTTTAAAAATACAATTAAACATCATTCAAATAAAACATGATGTGGCTAATAAGCTAAAAATAAAAGAAATCAAGAACGCATAAATGCTTAACAAAAAACACTAAACGCATAATTAGTTGCTGCATACTTTATGTGATGTACAATGTGTTGTACGAATAGTGATGCCTATTTTATACATATATACAACAACCGACAGCAACATAAATGAATAAACAACAGCAACAGCTACGAAAAAATTAGATTTTTCCCCATTTTAGCCACAACTGATGAACACAGAGGTTGTCGCATTAATTGGCAGATGGGGGAGATGTCATCAATTTAATTACGAGTTGAACATCATCGTCATCATCATTCTTGTTGTTGTTTGCTGTTGACGGACGTTTAAAAAAAAATTATATGAAAAAAGTATCAATATCCAGCTAATGAAAAAATGAACACAACTAAAATGAAATATTTATGAACGAAAAAAAAAACAGAAACAACAATTTTTTGTATTTGCTATAGAATAAATTTAGTACATTTTATGTTTGGTTTTTTGCTGTCTACGTTAATATCTAGTGTGTGTCGTATGTCTCTGTTTGGAACACTCTACATTTTTTGCTTTGTAAGTAGAGCCATAAAATCATAAAAAATGTGAAAAAATGTCACATCACTGCTTTTTAAATTGTATTTTTTTTGTAGGTCTTTGGTATCTAGGATAAATGAAAAAAAAATAAGTTTTAACATATGAGCATCAACAAGCAAAAAAAATAAAAAATAAAGTATCGCATAACTTAAAGCTCCAAACAAATTTAATATTTTAAAATTCTTGGTTATTTTTATAACCTATTTTATGGTGTTAATACTTGGTATAAATAGTTTTGTGAAATACACTATATAGCACACACCTCTAAAACCAATTCAAAGAAGTAATGAAGAAGTACATATTTAGAAGACGTCTTTTCCACTTAACAAACTCTTCACTGCTTGATATTTATGTTTATTTATGGCTAATAATTTTTTTTTATTAATAGTTAATCATTAATCATTTTTGTTTACAAGTCATTATGGATGGAATGAAATCAGTCCAAACATTTAAATGTTACTATTATCCATATGACATTCTTTTTAATAGAATTTTCTAGATACAATGGAAAATGATTTCCAATTAATATTTCCTAAAGATTTTGCTAAAATAAACTGAGAGAAAAATAAAACGACGAATTGACCTCGTGTAACCAAGGAAAATTCTGAACCTTACGAAATTTTGCTTAAAATACTCGACTGCAATGCAGCAATTATGAGAAGACGGCGATAGCTTAACATGAAAATTTATTGTCCGAAATAGATACTTCACTACTTTCTTTTTTTCTTATACTAATTTTATCCAGTCAAAAAAGCTATAAAGTTTTTACGTTGTACGTGATGCTTCGAAGTCAGTTTTGCTACTATTCATACAGACAGGCGGGAACGAATATGTCGACTAATACGTTATTGCTAGGGTTTGGGAATCGGGAATTCCCGGGTGGGAATTCCCGGAAAAACTTTCCTCTAATATTCCCGGGAAATTTTTTAGATTTTCCCGGGAAAACGGGAAATTAAAAGTACTCGTTATTTCGTAAATATATGGACTTTTTTGACACATATTTATAAAATGGCGTAAGTGACCTCCAAATTTATTTTGATTCATATCAGAAATTTGCATTATAATCCTGTTTCTCTGTAATATCAACATTTTCAATGTTTTTTTTCATACTACAAAAGTTCGTTTGACAGACTGTACGACTAAATTTACATGATGAAATTGCTTAAGTTCTCTTTTAAAGTTGCTAGGTTTCTCATCGTCTGTTTAAATACTAATAACCTGTTTATGTCGATGGAAATTTTTCATTCTTACAATTTCATTTAAAACAAAAACAAATTCTAAAATTTTGTTCTTGTTTCAGATGTAACTGTAAGAAATAATGAATTCCTTCGACATCGATAAACAGGCAGTAAAATCGCCATACAATTTTTTTAATACAAAATAAAAATGTGTACGGTTCAAAATTAGGGCCCTTTTCCGACTAAATTTCCCGTTTTCAAAAAATAAATAATGCGCCCATTGATGTATTTTAAATCGTATATAGACAACTCATTGGCGATATGATATTTTAAGCTCTAAAAAATAAGATACTGCAAAAAAGTCTGAAACAATTTTGCTATTAGTGGGTTTAATTTCTGCAAATCGAGCGTTTTTAAATCGACTCGATTTACAGAACATGCATGTTATAAGTAAATTTCATAAAAATTCCATTAATTTTATATTTTTGCTTTATAGTGCACTAGATGTGCCCGCTCACTTCGCGCGCTTAAAGTTCGCTTTAAAACTATAAAGTGGCTGTAAAATATAATAATATAACGTTCTTTACATATTTTTTAAAGTTCCCGTTATACAAAATAAACAGTGCTACCAACGTTGTAAAATACCAAAATATTGTTTTTAATTTCCAACAACATTTATATTAGTAAAATTGTGTATATTTTCGTTTTTTTGTATTTTAACTTAGAAATAATATTTTATCGCGGTAAAAAGTGCCCTATGTTTGAATCTGGACTCTAAAGTACCTCTATACCAAATTTCATGCAAATCGCTTCAGTGGTTTTTGCGTGAAGACAGACAAAAATTCCAAAATTTGGTTTTTTGTTCTCTATATCGATTACTGTTTACGCAACAACAACAATTTTCAAAAAATATTTCCTGTACAGACACGCCCTTTTTATAGTTTTATTATATGTATAGATGTACATTACACCAAAATTTAGTACTTACGAGATTTCAAGCAAAATGTAGCTGTTTTTCACTAGACTTCTTATGCAAAACAATATAAACGTCTTTACTAGATTTTGACAAAATCTACTCAAAATCTAGCGCTACTCAGCGATGCGACTATGGTTTCTTCCAAATTGTACTAAAATATACATACTGCGATGTACAAGATTTTTTCCTTAACTATTATGTGTGTGACAAAAAAAAACCTTAAGAGGGTTACCCTGTCACCCGGGTACCACCACATTCAAATTAATATGTATATACATGTGCTGGCATATCTGGACCATGCTTAAGGAACATTTGTTTAAAATTTAAAATCCGACCGAAAGTACTCGATTTTGATTTAGATTCCTGCCGTTCAAACCCGAAAAGTGGTAGTGCGAGTGGAGAAATTCGTATCCTTTGTGCTTTGCAAAGATACTGCATTGTGTTCATATGCTTCCGAACTAAATAAAACAATAATTGTGTTGCATCTTTATCTGCAATTTGGGGAATACTTCACGAAAAGAAGAACATTTAGGTGGCTGTTTGTAATTTTCAATGCTAATGATGTAACAGCTATATTATATAGTTTGAACAAGTTTCACTGCTTATTTCAATTGACCAAATGATCGGCGTTGAATATTTTTAAGTTCTAAGCTTTTAACTGTGCGAAGCAAGTATAGACAACGCGAAGGTAATTGTGAAACTTTCAAGAGTGGTGTTGGGAAAAAGTGCAACCCAGGTAAAATAAATCACTCTTCCAATACAGCAGTTGGTACTGGCTGTCTAGGGTGCTATAGTATTTGCAGAATAACCCAAATAGTACAAATTTGTTTATATATTTTGTGCAGTCGTACATGGGTACCCTGTCACCCTGTTAAGGTTATAAAATACAAATTTATGTGCCACTCTCTCCCTAGGGGATTAACAAAAGTATCTGTTATAAAAAATAAATATAAATAAAAGTTATGAGTTCTCAGAAAGAGCCTTCAGCCGCATAGGAAATTAAATTATGTACATAGAAAATCGCCATTAAAATGCATAAAGTTACCCGGGTGTCATGTCACCAGTGCTGCCAATTTAGCCATTTTCTGGCTAAATTTAGTCATTAGCTATTTTTTTATCCACTTTTATTTTAATCTAGCCATTTTTTCATACATAACATTTTTTACTGATTTTTTTTATAAAAAATGTAAGCTCGCAACAAAGGAACACTTATTTGCACGCAAACGAATAAAAGAAACTTTGCTAAAACCTCAAACCATTTTTCAGAGATGAAGAAGATAAGATGTATTTTGTTTTGTTTACATTCATATTCGTTCGTTCATCCATTCAGAAGTTATACACAGCAAACTTTTTTTAAAATAGGCAAAAATCACCCAAAAGTGTTTCGTTTATAAAAATAAATATCTTCGATGACCACAATATTAGCTAATGGCAATCGATAGGGAGCAAAAATAGAATTCAGAAACGGGGGTTGAAACTTTCTGAAATACTTGCATTTAGAAGTTATACCCAGCAAAATCGCTGAAAAAAGAAAAAACTTCGGTGAGCTCAATAAAAGCTAATGGCAATCGAATAAGAGCTAATGGCAATCGATAGGGGCCAAAAATACACTTGATAAATGGAAGTTGTCGCTTTCTGAAATACTTGCA
The DNA here is from genome assembly GCA_956483635.1 of Panzeria rudis. Classification (NCBI taxonomy): domain Eukaryota; kingdom Metazoa; phylum Arthropoda; class Insecta; order Diptera; family Tachinidae; genus Panzeria; species Panzeria rudis. The sequence continues at coordinate 42,574,679 of OY101449.1, read as the reverse complement.
TTCAGAAGTTATACATACCCAGCAAACTTTTCAAAATTGGCAAGCATCACTGAAAAGTGTTTCGTTTATAAAAATCGTCGGTGAGCGCAATAATGGCTAATGGCAATTGATAGACGTTAAACAATGCAGAAACAGGGGTTTCACTTTCTGAAATACTTGCATTAATAAGCTATACCCAACAAACTTTTTAAACTTTGCGAATATCGCTGAAAACCGTTTTGCTAATAAAAAGAAAAAACTTCGGTGATCGCAATAATTGCACTCCATAAGGTTTTATTTACTTAAAAAAAACCTTTTTCAATTTGATGTAAAAAATAATATATGAATTACTTTCTTACTTTTGCTTAATATTCATGAGTTTTGCATCCGTTCTCGCTTAGCCATTTTTTGGCTAGCTTTTAGCCATTTTTTTGTCTACATTTAGCTATTATTGGTGAAGGAATTCTGGCATCCCTGCCTCTCACAGACATAAGGGCTAGAGGTGTGTGAAGTAACCGTTTGCATTTTTTGGGTTATTTTTTAGATGGAGTTTGATATCTCCCAGGGAAAATTTTCAGACAACTGTTTCTTATGGATACGAAATCCCTAAAAATGTTTAAAAAGCTTGGTGCAAACGATAACCGCACAAAAACATAAATGTGAAAATAAACCCAAGTTCCTATTCAACAAATTCGGCCATAAAAAGTACTGAGATAAAAATGAGGACCAAGTTTTTCTTACCCATAATTCTTTCCCATATTTGAAAAATAAAAATGTATTTCCAAGCTAACAGGTTGTTTAGAAATGATAGGTATTATGGCTGTCAGTCAGTGAGTGATTAAGTAATAAAATAACCTCCTTTTACACCTTCATGTCTCGGGAAGCTCTTATGGTAGAACTTGCCAACTTCACCTATATGGAGAGACCTTATTTCTCATTATTTTACGATTAAGTGAAGGAAAGTTAAGTTATGAGGGGGTAAAAACAGCTCCAACTTGACCTAGCAGACTATCGAGTTTAGATCAGTGGTGGCCAAACATACAATATCTTATTCTTTGTTTGTGTATGTGCTTCGCGGCTACATAGATAGGCTGTGAGTCTCACACACAGTTTACGTGTTTTGAGGGTTAAAAAACAGCCTACGCTCGGGAGCATAGGAAATTGAGAGAATGGCCACCACTGGCCTAGCCAGATATATTTTGATAAAGACTTCCATTGAAATCTACTACATTTCGCTCAATTTTAAATGCACTTTTAGTCTCCAAAATAATATTCGAGTTTAAACTTTTTTAATATTCGCTTGTTTAAATAATTTTTACACAAAAGTTAAAGCATTTGCCCCTTGTAGCTGCATGTGGCATGTATTTTTATTTCTATTATTAAAAAAAAAGTCGTCAGCAAAAGTATCGTCTTGGTTGTCATAACAATGTTGGTGGGTGTTTTAATTTCTTTTTCACATGTTGTTTCTTTAAAATGTCATTAACGATTTTAATATTTTTTTATTATTATTTGTTTATCGCTGACTGTTGCAAGAGTGAGTGTAAGTTTTTTACAGGCAGTTATCAAACTTGTTAATTTATGATATGCTGATCATTGAAGATGCGTTTTAATGTGTTTATGTGCCCCAAGTTTTGTCTTTCTGTGCTGCTATTTGTTTGGATGACTTTAGGTATTCAAAGACATCCGTTTTGTGTCTTCTCTACCTCTCTGTCTTTCGGTTTATGATCGTTTCAATTTGGCCATAAATATTAATTTTGATATGTGTGTCTTTTTGTAGCTTAATTGTATTGTATGTTGTGTGTTGTTTCTTCTCGTTTAAAATTTTATGTTCAATAACTTTTCTCTTTCGAATTTCACACCACATATGACTTACAATTTATTACAGCTCATTCCCCCCTTTCGGCTCTTTGTCATCATCATATGCGTTAAAAAGTTGAAATTCTTTATTCTTCAAATTGTCTTTCATTTTGCATGACTAATAAATAAAATACTGTACATAATAATTGGTCAATTGATAACAGAAATTTGTTTGTTTTTTAAGAAATTATATTAGTTAGATTGAAATTAATGGCTTTTTGATACATATGTTGCAATTTTAACAAATTAATTTGTTACGAAAGAAAGACAAAATACCATAAACAACATAATCATGTATGTTTTAAATTGAAGCTTTACTTTTTTTTAAATATTTTTATTTATAACATTTGTTCGCTTAATAATAATCTTATATGACAATTTTATTTGTCTTGCCAGCTGCTTAACTGATTTATTTAATAGCATTAATATCATTTGCTATTTTCGCGCTTTCTGAGCATAAAATCTAAACTCCGAAAATAGCGTTACGTAATATTTGAATAGGCAGCCCCTGAATGCAAATTAATTCAATGTTGGATACTAGGGTATTCATTTTAATCGGCTTTTCAATTGTTCGATTAATTAATTAATCGAAATTAGGGATTTTAAATTACTCGAGCAATCGAGCAAAACTTTTATTTCGCTCGAGTTATTCGAGTAACATTTACTGCTGAAAATTATTCGAGTTAATCGGAATATGTTTGAATTTAATCGGTTTTTTACATTTTTCTGGACAAAAATAACACAAAACAAGTTTTTTTTTTCGCGTTTTTATGTATATTTTAATAATAAAAACAAAAGAAAATATATAATTTCTACATAAATTATATCATAAACTGGTCCTTTTTCACTATTCAAATGTTGCGCTTTGAGAAAATTTTGCGTCACGAAATATTTAATACCATTCCGACCTGTCCTGTATTCAATGCAGAATAAAAATAATCGGAATTGGCATAACATTATTGTTGTTATAAATATAAATACACTTAGGAAATATTTGCCCAAAAAAAACGTAACCACTACTTTTGCTCAGAGTTAGTTTGATTTAACTTGTTTTTTATATCACAAAATAAGTTATGCTGCAAAAAGCTATTTTTATATTATTTTTAATAAATGCGAACCCATATTTAAAAATAATATTGTAATTAAAGAAAATACAATTTTAACTTGTCTGTGGGTTACGTTTTTTTTTCCGGCAAATATTTGCCAAGTGTGACCGTACCTTAAGGCTTTTATTATTCCGGAACATTACATTCGATATTTTACGAAACATCTAGTTAACTAGTTGCTCTCGAAATATCTTCTTTATTTCAAATAATTTTTATTTGATGTTTATATATCCGAATTTTTTTAAAAGACGTTTGAAGTTGGCTTCTTTCTCCTTATTATTGTTACTGCATTATTTACTTAATTTTTTGATCATGAGGACTATTACGTTCGAATTGAATGGCAAATTCCATATAAATTAAAAAATTTTTGCACTTTTTATTAAGAAATCTACAAAAACTCATTAAAAAAAGAAAATTTACATAAAATTTTTTAATCGAGTTATTCGATTAATCGACATAAATTACTCGAATACATTTTTACTCGAAATTTACATTTTTTGTTTGATCGAACATTATTTGACTTTAATTATTCGATTAATTGAGCAAACATTATTCGAATGAATACCCTATTGGATACTAAATACTTGATTGGCGGGCTAAGGGTTAGCTTAGAAGATAAAGATCTCTGGCGATGGGATCGTGGTTGATCCCGAAAACATTGATGATCAGTTCGACCCTTACAAAAGTCAAGAGATTGGCCTTGTTCTTTTTTAATTATTACATGCTTTGAAAAATAATTTCTCAATAAAAATGATTTAATTGTAAAATTAAATTGAACGAACTTAAGCCTGAATAATAAAAATTTCTTTGGTAAATTATTAATCTTAAATTCAAACATATTTTATTTTAAGGTGGCATTATAAATTTCAGCTTATACACCTTAATTGATTAACCGCAGTTGTTTGGTACTCGTGTGTACATGAGCATAACTAACCAAATCAATAAGCCACAAAACTGTTTTCATATGACTGAAGTACTGTAACACTACTCAACACTATTTTTGGTGCCAAGAAACTGTGTATTTTTTTTAAATAAGGACCTTATACTGATTCCATAGCACAATGTTTGTTTTCCTACGTGAAAAATAAACGTAATAGATAAGACAAATATGAATTGTTTATAAAATTTGTTATATGTAGGTTTTCAGAACTTTTTAACTGCGTAATTACCACAAATTTAACAAAACTCATTTGGGTCATTGAGACAACTTCTTTGCGATGAAGGCATGATATTAAAATGAATTTATTTAAAGAAATGTACCGATGGGATTAACAACCGGACAGACGAAAGTATTTATGACATCCAATATTGAGAAATGAAGGTAGATCTAAAACTTCACATAGGAAAAAATTTAAAACATTTTCAGTGTTATCAATGTCGACCTACTACAAAAGCGCTAACCATATGTCGGCACCAAACTGTTTTTATTTATTTGTGGACCTGTGTTATTTGTACGTATGGACATACATACATATTTATATAATCTCAGATTTTAAAGCTTACTTCTTAGTTTTCTTTATTGTCTACAAATTCTGATTAAATAATTGCATTGAAAAGTTCAATCATCTTTATAAATTACTAGCTAAACCCCGTGTGCTTCGCTACACAATATCTCCTTTGTGATGAAAAAAGTCGTTTATATTTAATTCTTCTTCAATTTTGTTTATTTAAAATTAAATAATAAATATTTAATCTATTTCAGATGTTAACTCCTTTCTATAATACTATTCACGTTTTTGACGTTAATACCCACGAAAAAATTTTAAATTCTGACTCTTTTGGCTTGTAAGATATTTTAACCCTTAAATGCCCAAGGACGCCGATTTCGATTAAAATAATATATGATGTGTAAAATGGTGAAAAACATCAACTGCGTACCAATTTTGTTGAAAATAATTGTTTTTTAAAGTTATTTAGAAAATAGTGGTTGTATCTTAAAAGATACACTGAGCACTACTCCGTTACTAACATCTAATATATAAAAATTAATATTTGTTGATTTGTTTGTTTGTTCGTACTTTATGTACTATCAAACGGTTTAAACGATCGTAATAAAACTTTATGAACTTATTGTTTGAACCTACGGGAAGGTTATATGATGGTTGTGGCAAGAAGGGACGGGGGGAGCAAGGCAATTTATGCTTCCTTCAGACTAATCACCCGATTTTAATGAAATTTTAAACACAGAAAGATCCGAATGTGGGAAAAGTAATAGACGATGCGTTTTAATAAAAGTGGACACAAGGGAAAGGCGGAGAGGGTAGCAGGTCAATTTATGCTTTTTAAACATCATTCGTCTGCGGCAACAACGCGCGCAAATTACTATATTTGTTTTTAGAATGCTTTCAAAAGTTTTGTTTAGTTCCTCGATAATAGGTCTAGTCAAGTAAAATCTATCACGATTAGAGTCATCACGGTAAGGCTGATTATTTTCGCTGTTAAAGTGAATAGTTTGCCGAATTTCCTCAGCAATTTCGCCCTATTTACCTTTTTACTATATTAGTACGACGATCGTCTTTGTTCAATCAATAATCTCTTATGCAAGGAAGATTGATGTATGTAATGTAAAATAGTATTCCAATATATCTTCTTAAGTCAAATTTATCGAAGTCGAACGTTTCTATTCCACCATATTGCAGAAAATTTTCGACTATTTGTTGCTCCAAAGATTCAGGAAATATATAACGCCAGACTGGATATGATGGTGCCCATTCTTTTATAGACATATTCTGGTAAACTATTATCAACTCTAAATTTTATTTTATTTAGATTTACAATTCATTAATAATTACGAAATTCGGAAGGAAAGTTATTCCACGCACTTATTTGCTTAGAGTTTAGCGTCGTCAACACTGAGGTTCGAGTTGTGGTAGCAAAGTCGAGTACGCCGGCAACCACCTCTTCTGCACCTAACTGCAAATAGAATCCGGAATTGCAATTGTTGTCTCTATTTGGCGATAACAAAGCAGAGTTTGTGGCAGGTCCACAGCAGCAAAATCGAATACGTATTTTGTGTGCCGCAACGCACTTCATCACCACTCAGATGTCTTGGGGTTTCTTGAAACCTAAACAGTTACTTCCAAAATAAATGGCTCTAAATTTAGACCAATATTATTCTGATCCATATTAGCGTCTGCATCGGCAATCACCTGCACATGGCCAGTCGCTTCCGAATTTCTTCAGTATCTATTTCGTTATCGATGTGACAACACCACTACTATCTATGTATGCCTTCGCTATTACAAAGTAATTCACCAACGTCATCTTCAATCATACGTTTTCTTTCAACACGAATAAAAGCCATGTCTTCTCCCAAAATTTTTACGATAACAATGAATAAAAAACCATCTTTTAAAAATATATATAGATATTACGCATTGTCGTGGCTAGAAGTTACTAAACAAATTTCTTGGGGAGTTAAAGCCAACATTAGTCCCTTATATTATCAAAACTACCCTAATATTTGGAATTTCGGGGGGCTAAAGCGGTTCTGGAGAGTGATTAGTCCCTCCCTAAGAAGGGCCTATCTACGCAACAAGTGAAGTTTCCTCATTAGATTAAAAAACACATGAAAATACACTAGTAAGTAGTATACATATAATTCGTAACGGAAATCATGCTTTTGCTGTAAATGCCCATTGTATCTTTAAAGATACAGCCATTGGGCAACGCTTTGTAGCAGGTCTGTGAAACGAATTTTGCTTAGATTATTGCTAGAAGCTTTTGTACACATATTCCAACCACGTTATATTTTTTCTGGACCTCAATTTCTGCTCAGATCTGAGATTTTACGTTAATTTTTCAAAAGTATAATTTCTTAAGTTAATGTCTAATTAAACATACAAATCTTGAATTTTTTTTATCAAAATAAATTTTAGTTGAATTTCTTATGAGTTCTAAACATGTTTATATTGTTTTTATTTTATTTTCACTAAAACAAGATCGTGGGAATTTTTTGATGGTTGTATCTTTAAAGATACAGTGAGCATTTAAGGGTTAAAGTAAATGTTGCTTCTAGATGGAAAGCGCCATCAGTAATGCGCTGTAAACATTTCAGAAAGGTCGGTCCGCTGGTAATAGTTTTGAAAACATCTCAAAATAGATACTTGCTTTATATGAGAGGTGGCACGGCACGCTCACTTATATAATTTTGAAATTTTTTCCAGACACAATACACAATATCGACAGAGTTATCCCTACAAAATTTCAAGACCCTCCCTATATTAGTTTTTTGAATATCTCAAAATAAATATTTGCTCTTTATGGGAAGTGCCACACCATAATGTCCAAGCCGGTCTATAGAAAATTTTGCTCACACAATATTTCGTGTTTTTTGCTACATTAGCTCCAAATATATAAAAAAATATATGGGACATGCCACGATTGACTATTATCTCTAGGTTAGGTTAGGAGGGCAGTCACGACTGCAGAAGTGACTCACTTGGATCTGTTGATTCGGTCCCTTTGTGATATCCTAGATCAGACAGGGCATAGAAATTACGAATGCCCTGCCGCCGTGTCAAACCATCTCGATTGAACTAAGTACGAGGATAGCCTGACTAGCCCTACATTAGCCAGACTCTCTAAGTCTGGAAATATGCTAGCGCCCAAGATTCTCGTCCTTAAGCTGGCTAGAGCCGGACACTGACATAGAATATGGAGAACAGTCTCTTCCTCTTCCTCATCATTACAACTTCTGCAGTAGTCGTTATGATTTAGACCCATCCTTCTGGCATGGGTCTCAATATTACAGTGCCCTGTTCGGCCTTTACCGAGCCTGAGCAGAACTCGTGTCCTGCTGAGGTCGTAGTGGTGCCACGTGGACCTAGCCACGCGGCAGGTGCCTTCGCGTTCCCACCAATATTGTGCCAGGCTGAATGATTCAAGCTGTATTAGTGATTTACAATGTGATAGAGGGATGCCAACGAAGTAGCATATCATCGAGTTGCTCAATGTCACGCCCTGTTTGGCAATTCCGTCCGCAATATCGTTCCCGTGATAATCTGAGTGTCCCGGAACCCAACCCAGTGTTACTCTCGAATGTCTCGCTATCTCGTTTAGAGATACCCGGCATTCGACAACCGCCAAGGAAGTGGTGTATACACCATTTATAGCGGCTGTCGGTAAATATATAGATATCTTCCGATATCCTATAGTACCTAAGCTATCTTGCCGCCCTAGTGATAGCGGAGATTTCGTCCTGCTGCCTAAATGGGACCCTTTCGTTGAAGTTTTCCACATAGAAACCTCCGCCAGTTCAGCTGCCCCTTTTGGAGCCATCCGTAAAGACTTTGATCGCTCCATCAGGGTTGAGGGATGAGAAGTACTGTTCCCTGCTGGGAACAAGTGAGAGGAATAGCCCACCAAAGTAAGGCTTCGGTGCGCAATAATCAATGTTGCTGTGAATTCCTTGATGCTGTCGCAGAATCCTGGAGTGCCCATAATCAGTTCGTGACCATGGGCATGTAGCGTTCAGCCTGATCGCCGAGAATAAAGCTATCTGCTTGGCCGTACCCTCCACCGGAAGCCAATTCATCATCGTGAAAAGTGCTTTCGTTAGAGTCGACCTGAGCGCATCTGTTATCAGGGTCGCCGCCAGCCGAAATATTTTATTAAGTGTTGTGCGATGAGCGTCTTTCTCTACCGCTTGCCACCAAACTAATACATCATAAAATAAAATGGGCTTAACTACCACTTCAAAGATCCAGTTGATCCCTCTGGGCTCTATGCCCGTATTATCTCTATCTCTAGAACAATGCATAAAATTAATGGAGTAACTCCTACAAAATCTTAGGTGTTTTACTGTTAGTTCCTAGGATATGTCAAAATATATATAATATATATGGGACGTGCCACGCCCACTTGTCCACTCCTTACTAATATCTCTTTAAAAGCATTATAAAAAGAGTTACTTGCGCAAATTTTGAAGTCTTTGGCTGCATTAGTTCCATAAATATCCTAAAACTAAAAATTTCTTCTATATGGGAAGTGCTGGCTCACTTATAATATTTAAAAAATATATAGCCTATTGCTCCTTCCAGACCATCAGCAATATTCTGAATAAATAAATAAAAAATAAACAATAAATTTCAGCTAGATCGGTTCAGTTAGCTTAGGAGTCCATAGCTCTCAAACATACAAACAAACAAACATTCACTTTTATATATGTATGTACTCGTGTATACATAGATTATTTTTGAAACTTTTGTTAAAAAGTTTATTCGTAATCTAAATCAGTAGTTATATATAAATTTATGTATTGAATATTTTTTTTGCAATATATAATAGCCAGTAATGGAAAATAATAATAAGTATATACAAAAAAAAAATAAATCCTATACAAATTATAGCAATCAGAATATTGATGTTGCTTGTTTTAATATTATTATTCTGTTTATTCCTTGATTGAGATTTGCAATTGGCAACACAACTGATAACCCTTGATTTAAATAATACAAAAACAAACAATAATGTTGAAAGTAATATTGAAATTAAATATATCGTTATGAAAACAGAGTTACCAATTGTTAAATGAGTCTCAAATTATCCTTAACATAAATTAACTGTGTTCGGTTGCCTAATGACTTCAGGTTCAGGCAATGCTTACATGTTCATTTTTTTATTAATTTGCACTCATCTGCCAACCGGATGAAATGCAGGCCGATGGTACAGAATATAAGATACAAGAAAACGTTGGGTTGTCTGTCATTTTCCGGTCACTTCTTACGATTTCCACGGTTTTAGTATTTGAAATAGTATAAGCATGCTTGCACTCATCTGGTATCTTGAAGATATACTAAAAAGTACATCAATTCTTTGTTTGTTATTTTTTTTAGCTTATTTTAAATTTACACGATGAAATATTTCATGAAACTGTCTGCATTAAGCATTTTTATTGGGATAAAGGAGATGGATATGGTCGTACTGACTGCATCGTTTTGGAATTATGACTGTAACTAACAGATGCTTCTGAAATCTGAGTTTATCTACAACGATGTTGCGGCTTATTGTATAGCCATCGCTTGTAGGGATTGAATACAATACAGGCTGAAGCAGCCGCATCCAATATGAATATATGAATTCCTTAGAATTTGTTATTTGCCAAACATAGTAGCTAATTTCTCTTTTTAAGTGTCTTAAAGTTGGAAAAGCACCAAACGCGTTAACGCATGTTATGTACCTCCACCTTTACATGTAATGACATCAAGTCGTCTGCACCATATAAAAGTGATTGTTAAATCTCTTGCTATTTTGTTTAGGGAAATCTATGATTTTTTAACCAGGCGGCTACTGAATCGAAAGCAAATGCTTTCGAATTGCAATGTAAAAAGCTTAGAAGTTCGAACTGTTTTCTTTTCGAAGCAAATTAGTAAGGATTTGCAATTAGTAAAGATTTGGATATTAATATCAAATGCTAATACAGAAACTTTTTTGTCAGCTCTTTTTTCCTCAAAGTAGTCTGCAGCTCTAGCTACACTGCTACTTTTGAGACCGTTTGTGCTAACGTCAAAAAGTTGTACAGGGGAAGCAGGACCCTCCTCCCTTGATCCCAGATGTTTCGTAACTTTATAATATAAAGTTTATATTCAGAAATAATCATGCATGATTAATATTCCAAGGAAGAAGGGGTAAATTAACATCAATTTAATTTTCAACATACACAGCAGAACAGAACAACGTTGTTTACGAAAGACGCTAGGCATTCCACTGTCAGTCGTTATGTGTATTCTGCTTTCACCACTTGTTAGGTGGCTTGTGTTGAATGTAATTGCAATTCTTATTCGTGAAAATTGCATACGAGAATTGAATCACTACTAAATTGATGTTAATCTGATGCTTATCATTTAATTTATGACAGCGTATTATATCAATAGTTCTGCAGTCTAAATTAATTAGTAATAGTAAATCCAGCTGTTGCTCTAAAAATTATGATGTTTTTAGTATTCGAGATATTCATGACTCAAGAAGTTACAACAATTCTATTTCCATGTTTTCCCTGTTCTTCTATACTTTTTTCTTTTTTTCCTCAAGGTAATCCCTATTTGTCCTCCTTCATACAATTCCCACAATAGCAAATACCTAACAATTTTACAAATTAAGCATAATGCTGATCTTGCTATCAAATGAAATTAAATATCGATTGACTCAACAAGACATGCCACACAAAAATGCATGCATTTCCTTTAGGACAAAAATAATAATCAAAACAATGACAACAACAAATATGAAATAATAAATTTATAAATGAATGTAATTTGGAAATTGAGAATGCAACGAAATAAAATACTTGAATGAATTATTATTGATTTTGAAGATAAATAAAGAAAGAAAGAGGTCATAACTGCAATTTTCTTTCTTTCAACTAAAACCCCATAAAAAATACAATTTCTATTTTGAAAAGAAATTATAATATGTTATACTTCTTGTGGTTTTAAAATTTCTTCCAACATCTACTCCTTGTACTCTTTTGGTTTCTTTTAAAATGTATTATCTCTTTACCATTTCCCTTCTCTCACACTCTTTTAGGTTTTCTACAATCAGGCACGTATTATATCAGTATTTACGCAACACTGATTTTGTTATTGAACAGTTTGTTGTTCCTGGTTTTTGATGTTGCTGTCTTCCATTGGCAATATTTATGTATTTATTTGAGTATTTGCCTGCTTTCTAATTGAAGCTGTTGGTTTTTTGTTGTTGTATATCGAGACCATTTTATATTGAATTTGTTGTTGCTTTTAGAGTTTTCATCTCTTGCTTTTGTTGTCGTTTTGTTACTTTGTCTTCGACAAGATTTTTATCAGTTATTGCTGCTGTTATTTGTAACCTTGCTCTTGGTGGTTTTTAATATTTTTCTTCTTAAGCCCAAAAGAGGTCTTATCTCTAATTTTGCCCCGCCACCAATGGAACATGTCATTATTATCCATTTTACATTCATATCAAAAGATAAGAGCTAAAATTTTTCTCCTAAATTAAAGTTACACTTGAAGAAATATTATGGAAAAAAGTGAATATTCAAAAAATAAATAAATAAATAAAAAAATAATAATTAAATATTTTAATTACCTTATTAGGGTCCATTATTACAACATGGATTTAGTTAAGTTAGGATTTTATCGGATAGATAAACAGGTTTTCATTACTACAACTTTACTTTGACCTATTACGGTTTATTTTTTTTAGCTTTCTAGTACATTAACACAACAGATTTTACATTAAATCGTTAGTGCCTCCAAATACGATTTTTACACTTAAGATTTTATGATAAAACGATACAGATATGAAGAAGCAACTTTGCCCTCGAAACCATGAAGATAAAGCAATGTCTGAAAATCTGTGCGTTCTTTCGGTGAAAAATTTTTATGAAAAACAAAAATAAATTTTCAATCACCCCAATCACGAATATTCCCTAGGAACTCCTTTCTCACGAACTACACTTTTCTCGATAAAAAACTTGTCCAATCATAAATTCCGCGGAAACAATAATATGAAAAATTGGCATCATTGAAATTCAGTGCTGATGTATGTAAACATAAGTAAAATTTTTATTTTTAAACAAATTGAAAATAAATTGAAAAATTATATATACATATAATAAAAAACATGTACAGTAGACCATACCACAAAAAAGTGCGCTGTACACCTTCGAATATAAAGTATATTTGCAAAACAATTTTGAAAAAAAATTGAGCAGATACAATTTTTACTTAAGGATTATGGGCTTAAAACAAAAACAAAAATAATAAATTAAGTAAAGTGCGACTTTGGCTCGCACACAAAGGGTTCCGTACGAATACACATATATCCCTTTTCGTTTTTGCCCTTTTTTCATTTTGGCAATTTTTTCGTATTGTGTTTTTGTTGAATTTAATTTTATTGCACGCCTCATAAGCGAAGCGTTGAGGTGGGTACTAGTCTCACTTCACGCGAAACTACTGATTTTTCAAACTTAAAATGGCTCTATTATATTTTATCATATATTGCACTTGTAAAAAATATATACACACACATATTAAGAAAAAATACTATTTTTAATACTCATGGCATTTTTAATGTCATTTTTATTATTTAAACTAATTAAAGAACTGTTTACAAAAGTTCTGTCTTGGACGTCCGTTTTTCTGTATATACGGATCCTGTATGTGGTCACGATAACGACCGAAAGACTTCACTAATCGAGTCCTTTTTTTCTTTTTACGCTTCAGTATAATTAGGAATAGAAGCCTATTTAATTTCACGGTCTATTTGAGATTATAAGGCGTGCACTTTTGGATTTTCCAAACTATTTTTAAACTTTTTTTCGTTGTTTTGGCGTTTTTTATGGTTTTGGCGTTTTTTTCATTTTTTTAGATTTTTCGTTTTTTGCCGAATTATTAATTTTTGGCGATATTTTGATTTTGGGTTTTTTTGTTATTTTGTTTTAATGTTTTTTTTCGCTTTCTGGCGATATTTTTAGTTTTAGCGATTTATTTAAGTTTTGGCGTTTTTTTAGTTTCGGAACTTTTTTCGGTTTTGGAGATTTTTTCGGTTTTTGGGGGGCTTTTTTTTTGTTTTAGCGTTTTTTTGGTTTTGACACTTTTTTTCGTTTTTGGCGCTTTTTTCGTTCTTGTGATTTTTTTCCATTTTTTTACGATTTTTTTTTCGATTTTGATGACATTTAGTTTTAGCGTTTTTTAAGTTTTGATATTTTTTCGTATTGACGGTTTTTGGAGGTTATTTTACTTTTTTGGCGATCTTTTTAGTTTTTGTGATTTTTTGCGTTTAAGTGATTTTTTTCCTTTTTCCTTTAAGGTTAATACTCTGTTCAAATTTGCGAAAAATGTTGATCAACATTGGTTTTTTCATACGAAAAATATGACAAGTAACCAATCATAACTATCCCTTGATAGCATTGTGTACATTAAAAAAAACACAATGCGTTTGTTGTAAATTCCACACGAAAAAGGGGGGTCATGTTATTTCGCATGAATACTCAAAGTGTTGTAGATACATTTCATATGTTTTTCTCAAAATAAACAGATTTTTCCGAGGGAAGTTTTATTCATAATAGAAGAAAAGGGAGCAAATGAAAAAACTAGCAAGGAACTTTTGTTTGTGATTGGGCTGAATATGTTTTCAATTTTGTTATTGCTCTCCATATACGACGGCGGATTGATATTGAAGCTACCTAGCGCTAGATGGCAGCATAAACACAAAAACTTTGTCTTTCTTAGAAATTGCGATCTGTCAAACGTCAGATGTTAAAATTTCACCGAAATTCATCGATTAGTTTATTTGTTGTAGGCGTTTGAAGTAAGCAATTTTTGTGTTTCTTGAAAAATGGAAAAAAGTGAATTTCGTGCAGTGATTAAACACTATTATTTGAAAGGGAAAACGGCGAAAGAGACAAAAGAAAAGCTCGATAAACATCACGGTGAGTCTGCTCCGTCAGATTACGTGGTAAAATATTGCATTGCTGAACTTAAACGCGGCCGAAGAAGCACTGCAACAATACCATCAAGAGGAAGGCCAAAAGAGGTGGTTACTGAAGAAAATATCAAGAAAATTCTCGATATCGTTATGAATGATCGCCGAGTCAAGTTAAGTGAGATTGTTGAAATGGTAAGCATATCATATGAACGTGTGTTGAACATTTTGCATGAACATTTGCATATGAAAAAGCTATCGGTAAGATGGGTGCCGCGTTTGCTCAGTCTCGAACAAAAACACCGGTTCACACAGCATTAGATACGATGCTAAAATTAAGTGAAAACTCTTCGAATTGGTTGATCATCCACCTTATAGTTCAGATTTAGCTCCTAGGGACTTTTTCCTGTTTCCAAACTGGAAAAAATGGCTTACAGGAAAAAGATTCATCTCAAACAACGAAGAAGTGATTACCGAAACTAACGCGTATTTTGAGGGGTTCCCAAAATCGTATTATTCAGATGGTATAAACAAGTTGGAATATCGTCTTACTAAGTGTATTGAGCTAAAAGGAGACTAAAAAAATGTTTTTTTTCCTACTTAGGTAGCTTCAATATCAATCTGCCCTCGTAGACTTAAATTTAGTGATTTGCTTTATACAATGCATATCTACATATCTAGATATATACATATCTACTTATTGCAATTTTAAACTAATATAAAATACTAATATTTTCTCGCCCATCAATTAATCTTTATGCAATTATTATGCTGTAAAACTTTTTCTGTAATTATTTTAAACATCGACACAAGTACCCTCGTTTTTGAAACCGTTACAAATTGTGAAACGCTACTAATTTAAAACGATTTCAATTATAAACTCTTTCAATACTACTTTAAGCACAATTTAGTTCCTAATATTCGCATTTTGTTATTAATTATTTTTAGTTTTTACTTTAAAACAAGTGCTAAATAGTTTTTAACACTTAAAGTAAACTAAAAAATTTCAAAGTTTTTATAAATTACAACCTGCATGCACGAAATACTTGTACTCGTATAAAAATTTATTTTTTCACAGCATAAATTAACTTCAAGCTTTAAATGCAATTTGTTACAAAAATAAAAATTCCAAAAGTAAATATTTTGTGTATTAAAAAAATAATATTTAGTTGGTGCGATATTATACATATGTATATTTATATGAAGGCATACACTCAAGAGTAAAATAATAAATACGACGTATTCTTATCCTTGGTTTCTTCACATGTAATTATGTATGTATTGTGTGTGGGAAAAATATTAAAAACAAATGCAAATATTACATAGATTCTGTTCTATAGACGAAATTCAGTACAATGATAAACGAACATTGGAAAGTTTTATTAAACCGTCTGTGGTTAGACCAATTTTGGAAGCTGTTGCTGCGATTTTGGACCCGTAATATGAAATTCATATTAATAAAATCGAGTCTGTGCGGAAAGAGTTCTTTATATTTTCTCACCAAAAATGAACATAAAATATACATGAGTACCTTGTCTGCTGTCTGTCCATTTTTTCTTGCTGGCATATCTTCATAGTGATTTCTTCCACGTTGAATTAATACTGCACCAAAAATTCGAAAGAAAATTTAATAAGTGTACTAATTTTCAAGAAAAAAAAAATTTTTTTTTACAGTCTGATTGTACTAAATTCTTATTCTATTATTTTAAAATATTTTTTACTCAATTTTACATGTAGATGTGAGTAAAAAATTTACCAATTAACAAAAAGGTACATTGAAGTGCATTCGCACTAAGTACTTAAACGTGATGATCCTGATGAAAAAGGAACTTATTTTCCGGAGTCCGGAATTAAGTTAGCTAAAAATCCTTTTTTACGAGTGAAAAAAACGAAGATAAGTCTAAAATAGCATTTTGGAAACGAGATACTAACTTTCATATGAGGGAAGTTAAGGTTCCTTTCTCTCTAAATGTAGAGGTTGAGAAAAATCTCTTTTTAAGTAATTTCGGTGGTCAACTTAGAGGCGATTCCAATTATAAAGTGGGGAAAATATGCCTGAGCTGTGATACCAACCATAATCTTAAAATCATAAAAATATACTCAAACACCTATTTTGGCTCTACTAAAAATTCTTGATCAGGATCATCACATATGTTTATAAACCTAACAATTAATAGTAATTATTAATTTCAAAAGGCACACAAAAGACTATAAGTTTTTGAGATCGGAATATAAGAGGATTATTTAGGATATACTTTTTGCTAACAAACTTCTAGTCATTTCTAAATTGTAGCATTATGAATTAGATGACTTAAACAAATCCGTTGTGTGGATTAGGTTGGAGACAGTCGAAACAAACAGTGTAACTCTCTTTGGTATTCTTTACATTTTAATATCCTTTCCATATTTGCAGATGAATGTGGAATGGATAATATTTCTCTAGCAATTCTTGAGATATCAGTAAATATCAGGTAATTTAGTTCATTTTTCATTTATACCTTCGATAAAAAGGTTCATATATATGTTGTCGTTTTTTAAAGACATAATCCCCCTTATTCCATTTTGTTTGTCGACGTTAAGTCAAGACAATACCAAAAATTTGGCACATTTCTACTCGTCACCGACAGCCGCTTACCATTCTCTAGGATATAGAAAATGGGAAGAGGCTGTTAATGGTAGTAAATTTTTGCCGACAGCGAGTAGACAAGTGCCAATTTTCTGGTATTGTCTTGACGTGACGTCGACAGATAGTTACGCAATAAGGGGGAATAATTCGGAACGATTTTCCTGCTTCTTGAATATTCACGAAAACACTGAAAATGCCACAAAGCCGAAACCAATCTGTTTATCAACCAAATTTGATGTAAGATGACGGAAAATCGTTCCAAATGCAAATAAACCCCGTCACTCGAAAATTTTGAAACAGTGCTAAATTAGTCAATGGGGTGCTATTGTACTTTTGACTTTCAAATATTGCAAAAAAAAAAGTACAATTGTACACAGAAAAAATTGTCATTGGTCTTTTTTCAATTAAAGCTATTGCTTGGTATAGCCTAGAAATTTAATTATGTTGTTAATTGATTCAATTAATTTCTTAATTAAGAAACAAAAAAATACTATTAATTATTAATTGATTTTTAATTAATATTTTATTAATATTTTAATTAGTTCAATCAATTACTTTATTGATTCAATCACTTACTTGATTGAATATTTGCTGCCAATTAAAGTAACGCTAACAGGTACATACTGATGAAAAATAACAGCTAAAATTTTTATAAACACAGTGAAGTTCGCTTATAACATTCACCGGCGATGGCAAATATTTTTGTTTGCATAGAAGTTATTACTCTAAAAGCAAACTTGGGAGAGTGTATGCTTCTCCTGTGTCATAAATGTTACATTATTTTTAATTATCTAAGATAATTAATTTAATTAATATATTAATATTTAGTCAATTAAATTTTTGATTAATTTAATTAAGCAATTGTTTAATATTCTGTATTTTATTAATTATTTATATAATCAAATCTACAATTACCATTAATTAGAAAAAAATCCTCTTTTGCAATTTTTGCAATACTGATAATTGGTATCATCATTTTAGTGATAGGTGCAAAATTAAACAATTTTTGTTTGTTTTAACAATTTTAGTAATTGAAACCATTTTTTACTTTTTTCTGTGTACCAACTTTTCCATCTCTGTACTGTACGATGGACAAGACACAAGACTTCATCGTTGCTCATGTGTTGGATTAAAATAAAAGACATATATTTTCGACAGAGCTTGCCTTGGTATCGACCTAATTTTACGGTTCTTTTAGACGTGGTTGGACTTAATTCGGTCAGCATCATGCTGATATTGGTGGTATCTCCGGGTTAGGATAAAGCTTACGCTCAATATGTTAACGCCATTTATTACACAAGGGCCATAACATGGTCAGAGAAAGGTCCTCACTAGCGACTAGTTCAAGAGGGCTATTGGCTCCTCAGGTAACAAATTGGTCAGCCGAGCATTTTATCATGTTCAATTTTGTTTTACCTACCTATCTCAATCAGCTTGCAACGCATGTTGTTGAAAATTAGCATAAATATGTAACCCTGTTGGGAAGTTAATTGTACAGTTATATCTAAGATTATCTTGAGGATCTGTCATGACAGCCGAGGCTACCAGTGTTCTAACACTTCATAAATGTATTCCTTTTGAACACCTCTAACTTTAAGCTGCTTTCCCTGAAGGATAAAACACATATATTTCCTACGATTTTTTCTATATGTTGCAATTCATATCGTGATAATTTCAGATGGAACGGAATAATTGCTTAATGCTACTCTAAATTATATTAACGATTTAGCTATAAGGCCATTAGTAATTTGTTTTTCCCTCATGTGTAAATGTTCATATAATTATGTGTATGACTGTTACATTATTTATTCATATTCATAAGTAGACCGATAAAACGACCGGCTAACCACTCATGCATATTGACTTGAAAACTTATTTGCTTGCCTTTAAATCAGCTCTTGGATTCTTGTGCACAATTTTGTTGCTTCTAGCTCTACCCCTCTGATTGTTTACTGGCAGGCAAACATATCTGTCTTGTAATATGTAATATTTTGTTTTATTCATAATTTATTCTTCAAAAAAAGCAAAATAACAACAACATAAACTAATAAGAAAATGAAAAATAAAAGATTATTAAAATAAATATTCTATCGCAATGCTGAAGCAATCCATACAGACATTTTGCTCTGTAGGAAAAAACTAAACTATGTGTATGTATAGTAAAACTGAAACAGAATCTTATAGGATGAATGGTATAAGTAGAAAGCTAAACTACTCTGCAGAACATATAACAATATCTATGTATATAGGTATATAATTTTTTTAAAATTATTTTTTTAATTAAATCAAGCTTTATTTTGATTTGTTTTAATTAAATTTTAAAACAATGCTGTCAACAGATTTTGAATTAAGATACCATAAAATGGAAACAATTTCTACATACCACTTCTGTATAAATAACATAAGTTTTGTGTGAAAATTATATAATTTTTCAGAGTTTGGTTGACAACAATTTATTGGTTTTCAAAAAAAAAATTAATTTTTACATTATTTTAATTAAAAGAAAATCGAAAATTTTTTTTGTATTAAAACTGCTGAGTTAATAGTAAAAATTTCGCAATTGGTTGAAAAGTAATTAAGTTTTTAATTGAACTAAGGATCTTCGTAATTGAATTTTGCTTTTAACTTTTTTAGTGTAAACAAATGAGCAAACATTATTCAAAAGTAGCCCATAAATAAAATGTTGCCTTTATGTTGAAGAAACTATGTCTATAAACTCATCATTACACAAGATTCCTGTAGGGTATATAAAAATATAATGAATGAAATTATATATGGTATTTTCTGCTTTAATTTCCACTTAATGGGGAAAAATGAAATAAATATAATAAAACACTTAAGTACTTAAATAATGTATTTTTGAGATACGTAGCAGCATTTGGAACTCATTCCGTTATACAAGTATACTATATTACATATATACTAAAGTAATAACTTTCCACAAAATTTTTACAATTTTCCTGCCACAACTGAATTTGTAACTGGCCCCATGTGGCTGGAATTTGTGAGAGAAAAATATGTATGTAATATGAAAACCAAATAATTTGTATTTTAATACCACACAGAAATAAATAATTACCAGTCATAATAACAACTAATAGATTTAAAAAAATTTGTTTAAAAACAATATGCTTAACAACTAAAATATTCTGTATCCTTGTAAAAATATTTCATCTTATTAAAAATTTGACTTTTAAAAACAAAAAAAAAAAAAGATCTGTCTTCAATATTCTTGGAAGAAACTTGTCCCTGTCCATGTTTTTAACACTTTAGACCTGTTTCCGCTTTAAATTTTCTGTCAAACAGCCTCACATTTGTGTAGAAAGAAACATGTGCAATTCGTTTCTTTTGTACAAGTGTTTTTGCTTTTCTTGTTGCTTCTTTTTTGATGCTGTGTAACCCATAAATTTGGTTTGTTAGATTTTTATTTTTATAATGAAAACGATGTACATCTGAAAATAGAGGACTTAAATTTGTTTAACTGGAAATTGTACTTTAATGCTAACAGATTTAAACAAACATATACACTTGTAAGCAGCCAATCCATATTCATATGGTTATATTTAATTCTTCAGTTGTAAAGTGTTTGAATAAAAGTGACAAACGAGCTGTCAAAACATGCGCGCGCAACATGTCTGTTAATAAGTGCAACATATTTAAGAATTTAATCAAAACACTTAAAGAAATTTTGTACAGTTTAAATTATTATCTCTTTTTATACCCTTCACTAAAAAGGGTGAGGGTATATTATGTTTGTCATTCCATTTGTAATATATACAAAATTCATTTCCGACCCCATAAAGTTTATTTTTTCTCTGGGTGCTTATAATTAAAGAACTAAAATTAACGAGAGAAATTAACATCTTAGCTTGGCAATATGTTTTTACCTTTCTACCACTACACTTCTCGATTTACGCTAACGATTTGCCAAGTCATTTGCAACAGATGTGCAACTATGGCTCAACAAGCCTACTCATGATTTAAATAGCATTTATATGTGGGCATCTAAAAATCGTCTTCACTTGAATCCTAAAAAATCGAAATGTCTAGTGATCCATAAGAAAACTATACACCCATCTATAGAATATGATATTGTAATTAACCAACCAAAAATTTAGTTAGTAAATACAGCAAACAATCTTGGAGTTGTATTTAATAGCAATCTGAAATGGTCAAGTCATGTCAATGCACTAGTTTCTAAATTATATGCTAAATTGAGGACATTATGGACTGTTCAATACTTCATACCTTTGAAAGTAAGAATGCTACTTGCTAAAGCATATTTGGTTCCAAGTCCTTACCTATGGTTGTGAATTATTTTTTAGTTGCGAAAGAGTCAGTGAGAGGAAGCACGAAGTATTATACAATAATATGGTAAGATATGTTTATAATATCAAGAGGAGTGATCATGTTTCATTGCACGTCAAAACATTATATGGCTAGCCTGGAACGAAAGTGGTCTAAGTAACATATTTGGCTAAATCTACTTATGAGCATTTTCGAACATAAAGACAATAAATTAATCCAGGCAAAAGTGGTCTATGTGTTATTGCGTCACCCAAATATGGTTATCATTACTCTACCACTTTAAAATTTATTGATTTTTTTTAACTTTTTTCTACTTCTAAAGTTGTCTAACTCACTATATATAAAATGTTACTTAGACCACTTTAGTTCCAGGATAACCATATGGTGTATTTTTTTTAAATCTCTTGAAGATAAGAACATTAATTTTCCTCCACAAAATTATATACACCCAAAATATCTATTTCAGAAGACTAGATTTGCCAGATCTTTAAGAGGCAAACATATTATAATCCCTAAATATAAGTGCCAAGTTTCTGAATGGCAGTTCTTTTTACATGCTGTTCGTCTTTGGAATGCTATACCACATAATCAACAAATTAACAGCAGTGCAACAACTTGTAAAAAATTTCTTGTTAGCTACTTTGATTAGACGATTAAATTTTTTGTTATATGTACTTATATATGTCCTTATTTTGTTAAACTTTTATTCTATATGTAACTTTATAACGAGTGATTTTTTTGCTATTATCTTTTTGGCAACACTAGTTTTGACAGCTCACGCACGTTTTGTATCTTGTGTCACTGTCAAGCATCTTCAGTTTGGTCTATAATTTAATCATGAATCGTCTTACAAACGAACAACGCTTGCAAATTATTGAATTTTATTACCAAAATGCGTGCTCTGTTAAGAAAGTTTTTTATCGAAGAATTGTGTTCAGCGACGAGGCTCATTTCTGGTTGAATGGATACGTGAACAAGCAAAACTGCCGTATTTGGAGTGAAGAGCAGCCAGAAGCATTGCAAGAGCTACCAATGCATCCACAAAAAACAACCGTTTGGTGCGGATTATAGGCTGGCGGCATCATTGGGCCGTATTTCTTCAAAGATGATGCGAATCACAACGTTACTGTGAATGGTGAGCGCTACCGTGCGATGATAACAAACTTTTTTCTGCCCAAAATGGAAGAGCTTGACTTGCATGACATGTGGTTTCAACAAGACGGTGCCACATGCCACACAGCACGCGAAACAATGGACCAATTGAGAGGCGAGTTCGGTGAACAGTTTATTACACGCTTGGGACCAGTCAATTGGCCGCCCAGATCGTGCGATTTAACACCTCTAGACTATTTTTTGTGGGGCTATGTTAAGGCTAATGTCTATAGCGACAAGCCCGCTTCGATTGACGCACTGGAAGCCAACATTGCCAACATTATTCGTGAGATACCGGCCGAAATGTTGGAAAGATTATGCCAAAATTGGACTAAGCGGATGGACCATTTGAGGCGCAGCCGCGGCCAACATTTGCATGAAATAATCTTCAAACATTAAATTATATCGACCCAACTATCGATCCAAATAAATATTTCATGCATTTTTCTGAATTTTATGTGTTTTTTTTTTTTACTTTCCGATAGTTCTTATAAAATCACCCATTATATCTAAATTACTTTATTTATTTTAATTTTAATTTATGTATGCGAATTTATTGTACATTAAGTAACCTTGCATTATAATTATAAGACTAAGGGCCATTATTACAACTAGGCAATAGTTAAAAGCAGGATTTTGTCGGACGAATAAAAGGTTTACCTTTATTAAAACTTTACTTTAAATTAAAGTGAGCGATAAGTTAAAGTCAGGTGCATCCTACCTGGTAGGTTAAAGTAAATTTGTAATAATGATAAACTGCTTATCCGTCCGACAAAAGCCTGCTTTTAGCTATTGTCAAGTTGTAATAATGGCCCTAAGTCTTGTTATACAAGGTGACTCAATAAATAAATAAATTAATAAAATCTAGATAAAACTAATTTCACGCCCATCCATAGACTTTTGGAGTAATTAACAATATCTTTTCTTAAATTTTGACCACGATATCTCTCGAACCAATTAACTGATTTAGATGGACTTTGCGTTATATCACTCAGTTCCTTAATCCCAAAAATTAAATATAATAAAAAAATAGATTTGACTAGAACTTCCTTCTAGAGTTTCTCTCGAACCATTCAACCAATTTTAATTAAATTTGCGTCAGTCGACGTTGCTTCACGAGCTTAAGACCTGATTAGAGTTTGGATTCGATCAGCTCAGCAGTTTAAAATTAAATTTTTTGCGAAAACTTTATTTTCGAAATTACTCAAAATCTTTCGAACCGAGTCACCGACTTCATTACATCATGAAATCTAAGTGAGGGCAATGTTTTTTTGACATTCCACATCGATTGTCGAAAATCGAAGTGAAATCAGTAACTTCCTATCTTTGATTGCGGAAATTAAAAAAAACTTTAAAATTAATAAAAAATGTAAAACTATCAAAAAATTAAAACGAGAAATTTTTTGGATTTCGCAACCGTAAAATAAGTTGTGTGTAAACACCCTAGAAGCTCCCAAGAACTAGCAGCCGGTTCGAGCTCCGCAACTTTATATGAAAGGGCCGGTTACTTTTAGATGGCGTTGTCATAAGATACTCAGTTATAAGGTCTAGACTCAAACTTAAGATACTTGCCCTGCGGTTTCTTTAATACTAATCAAATTACTGTATTTTAAACAATATTTTTTGATTTAAAAAAAAGCCAGGGTATTTTGCTAATAACTTTTCTATTTTTGTGATATATTCTCTCTTCATCGGTTTCGACTCAGGAACATTTTGTACCATTTTTATTTTCACCAGCTGTAGGACAAGTACGTTCAAGAAAATTGCAATAAGATAGCCTGCAGGATATGTACATAAATGTGAAAATTTCTTATTCCACATTTACACTTTCAGTGTAAAATGTCATTGCAGCCATAAAATCTTGTATCTACTGTTTCTATTCGATATACACTCTACTTGGTAATACATATTTAAAAAAATATGTGTGTCAATTAATTAAAAAACATTTCTTGTGTTTAATTATTTATTCGCAAAATTCTTAAATATTTCATTTGAAAACTCTAATTGTATTAAATTTTTCTTAATATATTAATTTTTTTCTTCTTTTTCGTTTTAGGTAAGATAAATATTTGCAACGTCACTTTAAGAAAAGCCAACTGAATCCAACAAAAATTGAGTAAGTTTTGCTAGTGTTTTTCTATAAATTATAGCGAAAACTTTAATGAAAGACAAGCAATAATTAAAATTAGTTTTAATACAACTATGCTTAAATAAAAACAACAACAAAAAAAGAAATACCAACAACTGAAACCATTTTGAATACAAAATTTTTTAATTTGATTTGGTCTTGAAGTAAAAATTTGTTATGCTAATATTTTTGGTTTATTTTATGATTTCATTTTACATTACAACTTGGTTGGTTGTCTTTGGCTTTGTTTTATGATAAATTTATTTATATTTTTTGGTATTAGAATTGCAATAACATAAAATTTTTTTATCATAGAAAACTCAAAAATGAAGAAAAATTGTAAGTTTATATAACCAGATCATAGAGAGGGACTTGTGTAGTATGTCAATTGCCTTGACTTTTCTTGAGATCTTGATATGACTTGATGCTGCTGCTGCCTGCTGCGATTTCTTGCAACTTTATGCATAATGCATTATATGTATATGAAATTTTAGTTGGCGTTTGACTGTTGTTGTAGAAAACTTAACTACAAGAATGAATGGAAAATTTAAGATTTTAATGGAATATTATTTTTGAAAGAAACTTTTTTTTTTATTTTATTTGTGCACAAATTTAAAGTTAGTATACGAAAATGATAACGAGAAAAATTTAATAATAAATCTTAAAAGGACCGTATTAATGTCTATTCAAATTCAAATGATGGTGTAAAAACTTATATCAATACGAATACGAAAATTAATGAATAAAAATGAAATATTATATACTAGGGATATCGAACGGTTATTATGCAGCGGGCTTTAAGCGGCTCTTTTAGTTTTGCCGAAACCGGTTATTTTTTAATGCACATTTTTCGAGTATCGAATAGACCGGTTATTTTGGCATAGTAAACCGGTTATTTTAAAAATGTGTAATTTCTATACGTTTTCTTTACTTTTGTTGTAAATATGCCTGTCATTTAAGTGTTTTCCTAATTGTAATATGGCTTCCTGTTTTAATACATCTGGTTACCTTAAACGTTACATGAATAATGTCCATATTGCTTTTTTAGGGTTCCGTACACCAAAAGTGTAAAGGAACCCTATTGTTTTCGCTACGCTGTCTGTCTGTCTGTATGTCTGTCACAGGCTCTTTTCTCGGGAACCATAACAGCTACGGACCTGAAATATTCCCAGAACATGTAAAACTTTTAGCTGCTACAACAACAAATATATGACAGTTAAACATTAATGGGTGTTCTAAAGCAAGCAACGAGACATGTTGAAATACTAATGTAATATACAAACACTTACATATAGACACTTTAAATTTTCAAAGTTAGTGTTAATTGGTGTAGTCTGTAGAATAGGCTACACCAATTAACACTGATATTTAAAACAATAAAATTTAAAGGGTGTTATATCACTAGGTAATTTAGAGAATATGCTGTATCTTGGAAACCGTAAGAGGTAAACTTTTAAAATTTTCAAAACTATAAAACTAAAAAAATTCAAAAATTAAAAAAATGTCAAAACAAAAAATCGCCAAAATGAAAAAAGCACATAAAGGAAAAAATCACCAAAATTAAAAAAAATCGCTAAAACCCAAAATATCACCAAAACTAAAAAGATCGCCAAAAAACTAAAAAAACGCTTTAAACCGAAAAAGTCGTCAAAACGAAAAAAGCACTACAACCTAAAAAAATCGCTAAAACTAAAAACATCACTAAAACGAAAAAAAGCCAAAAATGAAAAAAAAAACACCAAATTGAAAAATAGCGCAAAAACCAAAAAAATCGCCAAAGGCCAAAAATCGGCAAAACGAAAAAAGTGACAAAACAAAAAAATATCGCTAAAACTAAAAACATCACTAAAACGAAAAAAAGCCAAAAATGAAAAAAAAACACCAAATTGAAAAATAGCGCAAAAACCAAAAAAAATCGCCAAAACCAAAAAATAGCCAAAGGCCAAAAAAATCGGCAAAACGAAAAAAGTGTCAAAACAAAAAAATATCGCTAAAACTAAAAAAATCACAAAAAACCAAGCCACAAAACCGAAAAAAGAGCCAAAACTTAAAAAAGCGCCAAAACTAAAATAAATTGCTAAAGCTAAAAATTTCGTCAAAAAGCGAAAAAACGTTAAAACAAAAAAGTCAAAACAAAAAAAAAACCCCAAAAATAAAAAAAATTTACAAAAAACTGCAAAAAACCAAAAATAAAAACTAAAAAAAATCGCCAGAACGAAAAAAAGTGTGATAGCCAAAAAAATCACAAAAAACCGAAAACAATCCCCAAAACCGAAAAAGCGACAAAACTGAAAAAAATCGCCACAACTAAAATAAATCGCTACAACTAAAAATATCGTCAAAAAGTGAAAAAACGTTAAAAAACGCCAAAACTAAAAAATCGCCAAAACTAAAAATATCGGCAAAAAACAAAAAATTGCAAAAAACGAAAAATCACCAGAAAAAAATCACGAAAATTAAAAAAAGCGCCAAAACCAAAACAATCGCCGAAAAATACGTAAAAAATAAAAAACTAAAATTAAACAAAAAGGCACAACGAAAAACTGCCAAAATGAAAAAAGGAGCCCTTTGTGTTCGAGCCAAAGTCGCATTTTACTTAATTTATTTTTAATTCAAAAAAACATAATTAACGGTGTAAAAAAACTAAAAACAATTCAAACTACTACAAAAAAGTGTTGGAGTTAAAACGGTAAAGAGTAATTTCTGTGGAAATATTTTGAACGGCATAAAAGTTGCAAAGATTATTCGACGTCAGGAATTATTAATAATCAAATAAAATTAGTCTATAAGCTTGACATAAATGTGCACCAAATAAAACTTGACTCCGTTCCAAGGCGACGGCAAATAGTACTTTACTGAAATATGCTATCAAAAATTCATTATTTTGTGAAATTTTAGCTCGTTGTGTTGCCGAGGACATAATGTCCGTTAAGGCTCTAAAAAACTCCATAGCAGTTTTAGTTTATCTTCATGCTAAAAAGTACAACGTGCCGAAGGAATCGAGACATGGGAAGAAATTTAGCAGCTTTATTTAATAAAACACGAAGAAATAAAAAATAAAATTGGATAAATCAGACAAAGTCTTGGAAATATGTTAATGCAAACTATTCGTTTCTATAATACTGAGAAAAAATCATTTGACATATACATATAATCTTAGGCTTGAAGAAATTAAAGTAAAGGCTACCACAAATAACGCAGAAGAACTTGAATAAAACCGGTTAGCCGGTTATATTTTAAATGATTAACCGAAAACCAGTTTTTTAATAGCAACTATTCGGAATAAGCGAAAAACTGGCTTTGAAAAAAGCAGAATAATCGATCTCCTTATTATATATACGTTCGTTTCCAAAACATTTACTAACAATTTTGTTTTCCTTAAACATTATTTTATATATATAATTCCATCTGTGTTTTCATAAGAATTGAATAACATTAAATTAAACATTTTAAAAACCGCCGAAGAAAATTGATGATAGCTTCAAAACGACTGGACGGATTTTTTTTAAATATAGTTTAGGCGATTTTAGATCAAATCATCTTTCAAGCAAAAGAAACTAAATTAAAATCGATCTAGCGATTTGAAGCCACAGGCACTCAGATTCAAGCGGATACAGCTAGAAAAAGGGTGATAACTTGTAACAAGTCTGGACCGATTTTCTTCAAACACAGCTAAGAACACTCGATCAAGTTACCTTAAAAAAAAAAACTAAATTAAAATCGGTCCAGCCGTTTTGGCTGTACGAGTAAACAGACAGACACACAGATACATAATGCAAACTTATAACACCCCCTTTTTTTCTCGGGCGTTAAAAATATTTTGTTCAAATTTCCAAGAACATGGACAGAAAACCGTGGATGCATCAATCGAATGATGGTTTTTTAGGGTAAATATAAAAGTTTACTACAATAACCAAATTTTGCAGTTGACCACACAAATTTGGATATTGTAAAATCTACATTAAATGAGCTTGAATCACATAATGAATGCTGCTCGCCGGTCGTAGGAGAAAGTGCTAAAAAGTTAGCAAGCAAATTCGGGTGAACTTTGATAGCCTTAGGAGAGATGTCAGTAAAAAACTAAAAATTTAAATTTAAAAGGCTTTACGATGTAGAAAAAAATTTAAAATTAATATTGTTGATTCTTGATTTTTTTTTCCAATTTCAACTTTATTCTTGATTTGTGGGGTATAAGTCATTTTGCAGTTTATGCATACGTCCAAATCTCAAAAAAAGGAAATTTAAATAAATTTTGCTTGAGTTCAAATGATGAACAACCAAATTATGAAGGGCTGAAAAGAATTGATGTTGATTATCATCTTGATTTTATGATGACAATGTCTGCCTTAGAAATGGTATCCATGGCAAACGGTATGCATAATTCTTTTGTAAAATTTCAGATTTATTTTAGGCAGCCTACTCAAAGTTACATTCATTGTGTAGTAAATAAATGCATTGAATTAAATATTTTGTCAAGAGTTTGTTGCATGTCTGTAAAATAAAAAGCCTTCGTCAACGAGACATCATTTTGATGCAACTGCCAGCCAGTCAAACAATTGCTAAGGCAACCTCAAGATCATGTAAGCAAGTTAGTTAGTAACCATGCAACATGTTAATGCTGCGTTGCAATAAACTTTTTGTTTTCATATGTTAATGTCGCCTAATCAATCTGACAGTTTGTTGTTTTTTTGCTACCACACATACATATATGTATTTGTTTTCTCTTATACAATACCATACGAAAAGTTATATATAAAATGGAATAAAATTAACATTTTATTTGAAATTCATAGATAAGTTGGCATAAATTGAATTTGCTTCTTCATACAATAAAAAGTAACAAGAACCATTCAGGCATCAGGCAACCAAGCAACAGCAAGTCATCTCCATTCTTTCCTTTTAGTTAATTTTTAAGCAATTTATTCTTTGCCTTCGTCTGTAAAAGGAAAAATATTTTTCCTCTTTGTGATTTGCTACAAGCTGTGAAGGCACGGTATGTGTAGAATCTTGTCAAGAATTCATTTTTAGAATATTTTCTTATAAATTTTGTTTTTTCTTAAACCCCCTTTTTAAATATGATGGCTTGTGTATTTATAAAGGATTTTAAATTACAGCATGATTTTCTGGCAAATATTTTAAATTTTCCAATATAAAAATTGTACATGAGAGTGTTAGTGTTTGTTTATGCAACAATTGCTGCTTACGTTAGTGCTTGTTTATATGTTCCGGTGTTATAAGATTGTTAAGTAAAAACTATATAAAATAAAAACTAATACCGGGTGCTCTCAACACTATCATCATCATCATCATCATCATCATCATCATCATCATCATCATCATAATCTTTTTAACAGCAACAATTCCACCAAATGAAAACTCCTGCCCTTAGGGTTGAATTAAATAATCCTGGCAACATGCAACATTTATCCAACAAAACGCAATATATACCCGACTAGAAATTTTCCCAATACACATATTGGGGCACAGTTGGGAACGGATGTGGCAAACCCAAAAGGTTATCCGATCGGGAACTTGTTGGCATAGCCCATTTATTAATTAATGATTTAACATAACCCGACTAGAAATTTTCCCAATACTCATATTGGGGCCCGATTGGGAATGCATGTGGCACATCCAAAAGGGTTATCCCATTTGTGATTTGATCGGGAACTTGTTGGAGTAGCCCATCTACAAATTAATGACTTAACAAAAGTTCTTCCGAAGTGGGAAACTATTGGGAAATTGTTGGGAAAATCTAACACAGATTTTTAATCGTATATTATGCTCATCTTCAACAGAGGTAAATGTTACATACTTTGGTCCCTTCGATAGCTTCAGCAATTTTAATTCAATATTAGAGTTTGACATTTTCCCGATTTAAGCAAATTTTTGCAAGATTTTGATATTTTCCCACAGGAAACCAATCGGGTCCCAAATACGTTTCTGCGTTACATCGGAACTGGGATCCCAGTTAGATCCCAAACGTGTTTGCATAAAAATTTCTAGTCGGGAAGTTCTTCCAAAGTGGGAAGATCTAACACAGATTTTTAATCGTATTTTTCCTCATCTTCGGTAGAGGTGCTTGTTGCTTATTCCATCCAGTCCCTTGCACACCTTTAGAAATATTTCATCAATATTAGAGTTTGCTACTTTTCCGATTTGAGCAAATTTTTGCGAGTTTTTGATATTTCCCCACAGGAAACCAATCGGGTCCCAGCGTTACGTCCTAATAGCGATCCCACACAGAAAAAACTAAAATTCGTACTCTATTACTAAATTCATCATTTCAAATATTTTTTTACGGAAATAGGACCGATCTACCACAAAATTCATAAAACTAAAAACTAAAATTCGTAATTATTTATTTAAAAGAAAAAAAAAAACAAATTTTTTCCTATTAAAATATTGTACTGGAATATTTAAAAATCAAACAAAAAATAAAAAAATTTAAAAGCAAATTTAAACTCGTTGTGTGTTAAAATAAAAACTTGGCCTATCATATCTGTGCAGTTGGATCCAAAATGGTTTTGCATGAAAACTTTAGTCGGATATAATCTCTAATGTTGAAAAATTAACTTGATGTTATCTTCCTCTTGTTCCTTCGAATATTAATCATGCCCAATTCTTTCTGAAATAAACGTTACGAACCTTAGCCTAATAATCAATTTGGATAAATAATCATATTAATAAACAATTAGCTACTGGCTTAAGCTTTTCACGTGTTCATATATACTTAAGTATAAAATCAAACCAAAAAAGTTTGTCTTAGTAGAACAAAAATCCGAAAAATGGGAATGAAGAAAAATAAACATATGGCAACACTGGGAAAGGGAAGTTTAATATCAACTTAAAAGTAATTTATTTCACGTATTCAATTTTCACTAAAAAGTTGTATATATAAGAATTGAAATCACATTCAATAGAGCCACCTGAGTGGTGATAAGCAAAATACGCGCGAGCACTGACGATGGAAGTTAAGCGGCTTTCGAAAGTGGCGCTGCTCTGTTCTGCTGTGTATGTTGAAAAATTAAGTTCATGTTACTTTTTCCCCTGTTCCTTGGAATATTAATCAAGCCCAATTCTTTCTGAAATAAACGTTACGAACCTTAGCCTAATAATCAATTTTGAGACATAATCTCCGTCATTTTCCACATGAGTGAGATTCTATAATAGCCCGACTTGACCAGATTTTTTTTTTATAAAGAGAAGTAACACAATCCGGCAATTAATGCCTACTAGTTAATTAATTAATATGTTACCTTCTTTGGGAAAGGGATAGTGTAGAGAGAATAGGTGGTGAAGTGGGAGAGAGATAGAAAGCTTAATTAATTTACAACTCTGCTATTGCGCGTTTTTTTTTGAAGAGCAGTGTTGCAAGCCCCTCTGGTGTTAAGTAGAGGCATTGCATTCTTTAAGCTGTGAAGCCATTTTATTAGTTTTTTTACTTCGCCGATGGTTCTGCTACAATACCGACGAAGGAGGGTGCTAAAGTGATCAATGCTATTCCTTCATCACTTTAACAGTCCAACAACAGCCAACACAATTACACACCAATGCACATAAGAAAAATGCATGATGTTGTTGGCTTGCCTGAAACTAGTCTTGAACTCAAGACCTCAGGGTTTGTAGTCGAACGCGCTAACTACTTAGCCAACAGCACCCGCAAGATTGGAAAATTGTTAGTTCGACATGTGATTTTTTACATAAGAAGTCCTAAAGTTTCTCGAATTAGTTTTAAATTGTAAAATTATTGGTATATTTTTTACCACCATTTTAACAAAACGGACCAATAGTTTTAAGTGTGTCCCATATTGTATTTTTATATCATCACACGCTTGCACTTTGGCAATCCTTTCTATTCAAGACGATAAAGACGATCAAACAAAGCGAAAACAAACACGCTATACACTTGTCAGGTGCCTTTGCGTCATCTATTATGGATTTCGTTGAAACTCAAGCACGTCGCTGAAACTTAATCAATTTTTGGAGACCAAGTTCGCAGTCACAGGGATTTGCATAAACTCAGAAGACTCAGCATTTTAAGCATGCTTGCTGTCTTTCAGTTTATATTTAGTTATTTATTTTTATCAAGTGTAAACTGTTCGATTCATGTCTTATTCATGATAAGTAAAAAATCTAAGCAAAAGTTCGGCTTTATTTCTGTGAAAAAATCTCCAGAGACTTCGTTTCCTTATCTTTCAGTTGCTGGTTTTGTTTCTTAATATGAAAAAGTTAATTAAGCAAACATTTTCCCCTTGTTAAAATACTCGTATGTGAGAAGTCTCACTTTCTTTTACTTCTTATATCTTCATTTTTAAATACATATCAATTTTTATAAGTAAATAGCAATTAGTTTTACATTAGCTGTACCGTAATATTAAGACCTAGTGATAGTTTGTTGTACAAAAGAAAACTTACATACTTGCACCTATCCGAGAAACTCAGATTTATCGCATTAAATATTCGAGATAAAAACATTTCTTCAGTCTATTTTTAATCCACAGTAACAAGTATGTTCCTTATGGCATGAAAACGAATTCAAATGAGATAAAAAAACTATCGATTTTGAAAATTGCGCGAACAACCCTCGCAGATCTCCACATATATACGTGTATGCACTTTAAATATTTGCCGGATATGTGTATAAAGAATATTGGCTGATGTTGCTTCTTGTCTGAATCTGTTAACAAAATACCAAAATTAAAAGAAATTATTCGTTTTTTATTTTGCGTTCATGGCCTTAGTTTCAGATTTGTTAGAAAATTGTTGTTGCTAAAATGTTTTCTTTACATCAAGAACTGTGGGTGCTGAAGCTGCTGTTGAATATTGTTATTGGCTACATGTCGTCAACAGCAACCTACTGGCAACTATATACGTACTTATATGGCATCATCATTATCGTCATCATTATTTTCTGTAAAGACGTCTGTAGAAAAATCGTCATGTATAAAAGTCATGTTCACATAAAAAGTGTTTTCTTCTCTCTTCAGTTCAGTTCCTTTTCAATTCCAGCCAAATCTTATTTAAAAAATCTTTAGACATTCATCGTTATTTTATTTTTATTAGTTTTAAGTTTTTTTTATTTTCAATATTTGTTTTCTGCGTTAGTTGGCTTACGTTGTTATCCGTTTAGAAATTAACCTTTAAAAGGGTGTAAGAAACCATTGAAACAATTTTTAGAAAGAAGCACATACATATTTAAATTTTTAAAGAAACTTTTTAAATATTGGTCGTATATTTTAGTTCAGACCGTTTTGAAAGTCAGTGCTATAGCAAATTTTTTATGTCTTAAAATTTCGATCGTTTTGGGAGAGCTTCGACAAAAACTTTCTTTTTCAATTTTGTCTTAACACTCATGTGCACCCTTCTATTGCGGTTCAAGGTACCCGCATACCTACAGATATTGAAGTTACGAAGAAAACAAGCATTTTCGCACTAAATATCTAGTTGCAAAATATATATGGGACTAGTAATATATATCTGTTGCCAATAGCATATACATATGTACATATATTTTACAAAGTTTTAACTAAATATTTAGTGCGAAGATTCTTGTTTTCTATGTAACTTCTATACAAGTACCCGGGTACCTTCCAGTGCAATGGAAGGTGTGATTTTTTGTCGCGAACATAAGGGTTTCTTAATTTGATTAGAAATTTCTGCGCCTACATCGTTTATAGTTTTTTATTTATATATGCAGAGCTACAAACAATTTCAAAAAATATAATATAAAACACGTACAAGTACCCGGGTACCTTGGTATGCAGTTAGGCCTGTTAACAGTAAATTGGTCTGTTACGCAAATTATAAGAAACAAATTTTAGCTGTACAACTGCTAAGAAGTTTCAGATATTCAGATTATCAATTTCAATGAAAAAATTTTTGTTGAAAACATCAAAGTTACCCGGGTACATAGGTGAGCACATAAGGGTTAGCTAAGGAGTAGTTAGCTTAAGATGAAATTTTCTTCTCAGCTGGAGTCTAAGCGAATCTAAGTGCTGTAGATTGTTATGGTTACAATGCTCCAGCTGATATAAAATATAGAGGATGATTAAGATGTTTTAGCAGTAATGATTTTAAGATTACAGACAAGCTCCGCTCATGACAGTCAAAAAGTACGAGCACAAAGAATTGAACATATATGTTTCAACAGCTCTCAGTGGATGACCCCTTCTTATGCAATGAATTGTACCAGAACTAAGAAAATTGCTTATGGGAAGAAGAAGGAGTTATGTTAGTGGATATTCGAGTTAAGTTTTCCAACATGCGTAGTACGATCCACTGGATGATCGACCACTAATAGATGTGTTGCAATAGGATTGCCCAAATACAGAATGAATACGAATGCAAATGTTGTTGCGAAAGAATAGAAGGGCTAATAATTTTAGAAGAAAAAAAAATAATTTAGAGAAATAAGGACGGGTAAATATGCCAGGTAGATAATATGAAAAATTTTCTTGTCATATAAATTTGTCAAAGTTCTTGTTATATATTCTTAAATAAATTTTTCATGGTATGCTGTTGTTTTTAAGACCATAAAAAGCTTTAAAAGCTTTCAACATAGTGAGGTAGGGTTTTATCATGCGATCTGTAAGGTTAAAATTGAACAGCCCGAAGAGTAGCAAACATATCGTCACTTAAGGTGGAAACGTGATAAGTACCTTTTTTTAAATTGTACAGGAGCGACAAAAAACTATCTTACTTTTTTGGTCTTAATATTTTTTAAATCTGTAAATGTAGCTTTTTTCTTCGATTTATCGTTCATTAACATCAGATATCAAAATATTTCAAAATAATGCTGTTCGCGATGAATTATGCACATTTGCTTTGTATCATTCTGTTTTTTTTTTAAGTTTGGACTTATCCCCTTATTCTGAACTTTGTAACAAATGACAATATTATAACAATTGACAATTTTTGTATTTTAAGCAAAGTAAAAATTGTCATCTGCTATAATTTTTATATTGTCATATTGCTTAGAATGAGGGGGTTCGTATATTTTAGTTCTTATTATAATTTTTTGTTTTATTTTAAATAAATAACTTATTTTTCTTTTTTATTAGCTGAATTTATACCTAATCGATAATGGTTAAATGCTTAGAACGCCTGTTTTTAGCTGCTTTTGTGTGGCTCGCTAAATCGCGAAAACAAAAATTATGAACATATTCTTAAACTTTGTACGACCTAGAAAACGTCATAAGTGGATATTATTGAAAATGAAAGTGTATAATTTCGACACGAACTCTTCTATCACAAACATTGAAAAAAAATTAGCAAAAACATATTACAAAATTGGAACAAATTCAAAATTGTATCAATATACCCGTACACAGAGAAAACAGATTCATTGTGATAACCGAATTTGTTTTCAATCAAATTTGGCCAGTTACACGTACTATCCTAAAATTCAGTTGTATATTTCGATTGAATTCGGTTCACCGAACTGAATATACCAAAAACCTCAATGAAATAAAATACTATTGAGTTACGAATTTTTAGTCGAACTGTATGATTTTTATCCAAAGTTATTTAACCCTTTCGGTATTTTGATGCCATATGGCATCATGGGTTTTTGAAGGCTCATACTTTCAATTGCGTCCGATTAAAACTATTTTTTTATTATGCAATATTGCACTTTGAAGCTTTAAAAACAACATTTGAAAAATATACATATATATGTATTTCTGTCATTTTGTATTGAAATCCTACAATTTTAAAACTTTACTGAGTCCATGATTCCTCAAGACGAAAAAAGTGCATTATAAAATACCATATTTTACTAAATTATGCCATACATTTTTTAAAATTAAATTTGCAAAAGTCTGCAGAAAGATGTCATTTATTAATAGCATTTATTGTTGAATCAAAAAAATATATAACCTAGCCTTTGGATTTTTTTAAATTTGTATGACGCCATATGGCATCAAAATTACTCAAGGGAAGAGATTTTTTCTTGATTTGAGAAAAAAATCCTTACGCCATAACTTTTTATGAAGACGCCCAAAATTATGTTTTCTTTTTGATTTGTGCTACTATTGACCCTAGAAACAAAAATCAGTAATTTGGTCGAAAATTTTTTCACACCAAGTGCGCTTTCCCATTTCTAAGAAATGGACTCATCTTTCAAAGAGTCAAAATTTCGCATAATTTGAACGTTTTGGAGTAACTGCTTTCAAATACACTATAACTATAGATAATACTAAAAGATCGGCTTGTTTAAAAAATTCAATTCCTCTTCTATCCCCCCATCTTGGCTCCTTCCATAAAATAATGGACTGATCCCTCAGAGAATGCCACTTGGAACAACTTGGAAAATTGGATCATGACTTCTTCCAACTCAAGGTGTTAATTAAGCTTACTACTAATGCAAATATAGGACCATCTCGTCGCCCAATACCCTTTACGTTTGTCCGCCCATGTGTATTTTATACACCATTGAGTACAAATGATGCCATATGGCATCATTCTAAAAAACCACTTCGGATTAAACTTTTTGAATAAATTAAAAAAATTTTTATTTAAGACCGAATAATAACAAAATTGGATTTTTATAGCCTGAATCGAAAAACATGTACCGAAAGGGTTAATTAGTTTGGCTTAAGTTCATTTTTAATTTAATCTTTCGATCAAATTATTTTTTATTTAAGAAAGAAATTCTAAAGCATGTGAATATTGAACATACAAAGAAAAATTTTGGATGTACGGAGGGTTGAACTGACAGCTGTTTCGTGACCACCAAGTCTACTCATCAGAGTCATTTACCTACACCACCACCGACAGTGGCAACAACACTGTACCGAAAACCCTGCTAATTCTAGTAAGTTTAATTAACAGACTGTCGCCATCTTGTGGCGAGTCGCATCTATTAATTAACTATTTGTAAATGTTCGGAACTTCACTAACTGTCTTTTCTTAGAATGTTCAACTATTCTTAGCTTTTTCATTTCAGCTTCTTCATTCAAAATTTGATCGAAATATTAAATTAAAAATGAACTTAAGCCAAACTAATTAAATAAAATACTATTGTGAATAAAATTTAAGAAAATTAAGATTTTTATTTATTTTACTTCTGGCACAAACTATCTTCACAATAAAATACAACATAAATACATAAAGAACTGACAAAAAATTATAAAATTACATGCAGACAATTACTTAGAGCTCCATTAGGAAACACGAAATAAATCACTATTCATAAAATGGATTTAGCAGTGCAAAGTTTACCTTTCAGTCTTGATTGATTTTGACTCCGATATTGTTATATTGTATTAATTAATTTTAACTGTCAAGCGGGCCTTTTACCAATTTATCAATTACTCCAAATTTCTATTCGATTGGAAACTTCAAATAAGTATTTTGTAAACTACAATTGAAATTTTATTGTAAGTATAAGGTATTGCTACTGAAATTATAATTCAAGTATATTATTTCAGTCATAAGCAAGGAATTATTATTGGGCTACCTAAATTTCAGTACTTATGCTAAAATATTGCTTCATCTTGTTGAAATTTCGTAATTATAACTGTTTTCCAATCAATCTGTTTTCTCTGTGTAACTAAATTTGCAAAAAGAGCAAAAACTCTTAAGAAATTGCTTTTATCACGGATATTGCGAAATTTCGCAGGAAATTCGCACAAATCGGAAAAAACAAGTTTCGAATTGGCTCAAAAACGCTATTACTGTAAAATATCCTTTGTTTTCTAATACATTTACAAAATTCAATTTTCAATCATTTCAGTTTTTTAAGTAATGGGTGTTTTTTATTGAGGTATAGAACTTTAAGTTGGCATCACTTTTTTAACTGGCGGCCATTTTGTCAGCTGTCAAGTGATTAATATTTAGTTTGGTTTGCCATTTCATCATGAACATGCAATGCGTCGTGATTTTGGTGTATGGGCCGAAAATGAGATTGATCTCGATGCTGATTTTCATCGCAAAATTTTGTTCAGTGATGAGGCTCATTTTTGGTTGAATGGCTACGTCAACAAGCAAAATTGCCGCATTTGGAGTGAAGAGAATCCACATGAGACTCTTGAGACGCCATTACATCCACAAAAACTGACTGTTTGGTGTGCTCTATGGGCTGGTAGAGTCATTGAGCCATACTTCTTCCGAAATAATGCTGGAGAGTCAGTTACCGTTAATGGAGACCGGTATAGAGCCATGATATCCGACTATTTTGTTCCCGAATTGGATGGCATGAAATGAGTTGTGGTTCCAACAAGACGGCGCTACATGCCACACAGCGCACGTCACAATCGATTTATTGAAGGAAACATTCGATGAGCGCATAATTTCGCGGAATGGACCTGTCAATTGGCCACCAAGATCGTGTGATTTGACACCATTGAATTATTTTCTTTGGGGATATGTGAAGTCGCTAGTCTACGCCAACAAACCAGAAACGTTAGGGGACTTGGAAGCCAACATTCGTGGCGTTATTGCCAACATACGGCCCCATATGCTCGAAAAAGTGGTTGAAAATTGGACCTGTAGAATTGGCTTTATTCGAGCCAGCCGCGGCGGCCACATGCCCGAAATCATATTTAAACATTAATGGCATAAAATTATCCTTCCAATAAAGCCAAATTGATGGACATTAAAACGATTTTCTTGTGTTTTATTTCAATTCGAAGTTCTATACCTCTAAAAAAAACACCCGTTACTTGTATATCATTATTTACCCACTTGTAGGTTAAATAAACTAGGGAAATACATACTTAAGTATTTATTTTGTTGTGGCTGATTTTGACTATGGATGCCTGAGTTGTGGCTGCATAACTGCTGTTGCTCCTGACTTACTGAATGTTTGTTTCATGACATGGTAGAATTTGTAAAAAAAAAACATATAAAAACCTCGTAAAATTAAAATCTTATCAACTCGTGAAAATCTTATAAAGTTCTTAGAGTCATTGTTTACATTCATTTTTATACGTTTTTATAAGTTTTGTGTAAATAAATATTGTTGGCATTTTTTAGATTTGTCTCCTTTTCCTTTTCATTTAACTTCTGGTATCACACACACATTCGATTGCCTCAAGGTGCAACAGGGAACAACTGCCAGTCCTGAAAAACTATTTATACTCAAGTATTCGTACAACACTTACGTATTATTAATAAAATGAGTGTTTATTTTTTATATGGTTTTGTGATTTTTTTAATAAAATAAAAGCCTTTAAGGCTTTATTATATTTTCTCTTTCAATATATTTCCTTTTGCAAAGTCGTGATTATTTTCATTTCGATAACCATCTAACTTTATGGAGGGTGGTGATCTTAGGTGACCTTTTTATCTTTAATTCGTCTTTACTTATACATAAAACAACGCAAGTCAGTCAAAGTTCGTTTTATATGTTTAAGCTTTCACTTAGCAAATGCTTAATATATAAAAGTATCATTATGCTTTTCTTGTGTTATTTATTATTATGTCTTGCTAGTTTCCATATTAATTATAAATAGTACATGCAACTCTTTTTTATTTAAAACTTTTGTAAGGTTTTCTTTTCATTCTTGAGAAAAACTAGGGAAAAAAATTGCTTGTATGTTACAAAAGATGCTTTATAATACATTTTACATATCCGGCAAACACAACAAATTGTTTTCTGCATCAAATTTAAAAGTTAATATTTGAGATTATATGACAAAATTTCACTTCTTCGCAAAATTCTTTTAACATTTATACTTGTGTCGTTTACTTTTCTAAAAACATTTTTTTTTTACTTTTTATTAAAAAAATCGCAATTTACCAATCCTTGAAAGCAAAAAAAAAATTTCCTTTGTAAGGGATGATACAATAATTTCTAATAAATTCACTTTCTCTAAAAATGATTATGTTGCAAATTTTCATTGAAAAGTGCAAAGAATACAATATTTTTTTGTAAATAAGAAAACGCCATTAAATAACACTTTTTTTTTTGGAAATTTAACAACTAAAAAATTTTCAATTAATTTTAATTTTGTAACGTGATTTTTCCAAATTTACTATTCAGTAAAATACTAAAAGCTTTATTAAAAATTGAATTGGATTATGGAATGGTATTAACTTGTTCCTATGCGCATTTTACTGGGGCTAATGCAGATCATCACGGAACTTTTGCCCAAAAGTCTTATGGATACTATAATATATGTGTTAAACTTCAATTCATATGAATAAGAAGTTTAAAATTAATATCGAAGTTAAAATATGAGCTCCATAATCAATAATGTTTTTGATTTTCTTACTTTACCATTAGAAACTTTTCTCCAACGAGAAATGTTCTACCAATTGTAGAGAACGCACTTATCCTATGAGTGGTGAAAATTGGAATGGTACAAAATGTTCCTGAGTAGTGACCCGTGAAAAGAGAATATATCACAAACCTGGAACAAAAATTTTAGCAAAGAACCCTTTCTGTGCAATAAGATTTTTTCCAAATCAAAAAATTTTTGTTTAAAGTGCACCAATTTAACCGGTATTAAGGAAACCAACATAAACCAAACCAACATGACAACGCCATGTAAAAGTTACCGGCCGCTTTCATTTATACCCTGCGGAAAATTTGGTGACAAATGATCCAAAAGTACTCGTCCTATAACTTGAGAAAATAAGACTGGTACCAAAAATAAGGAGTAGTGAATGGTGAAAAAAGACATATTGTGTAAATGGTCACATATTAACCATTTTCAGTCAATTTAGTTGGTACTCCGGCTAGTATTGTAGTAAACGGCACTGAACAAATTCGATGCACCTCGATCTATGGCCTATCACATAGTATCTATATAATATTAATTGCCTCCCTCCAATAAGACTGCCATGCCACTCAGGAACTTGCTCCGTAACTATATTCAGATATTAACTCCAGCTTAACTGGTGTTTATAACATTGAAATATAAGTGCCCCTGTGGTGGAGTGGGTAGTGTACTAGCCTGTCATGCTGGAGGTTGTCGGTTCGAGTCCCATCAAAGACACCGCTTGAAAATAATATACAATTTCTACTTGGATTTGTCACAATAAAAAAGTAAATTAATCGATAATTACAGCTGAATTTTAGAATAATATTTATATATAATCTATGTTATTCTACACCGACTAGGACTCCATAAGATAGTTCAGAGACAAGTTACAAGGTGCATACAATGTATCAATTAACCCCATCCTAGGCCATCCCCATGTACTTGTTTTGTGTCAGTGACTTGTTTTGTGTCAGTTCCATTTACCGTACGGTCCCTACGGTAAATGGAACTAACACAAAAGAAGTCACGTGACCGGTCCCGAGGTGGTAGGGACCAGTCCGAGTTCTAACACTTCCTATGAAGCGGACCAGCCACTTTTACATGGGGATGGCCTAGGATGGGGTTAATTGATACATTGTATACACCTTGTAACTTGTCTCTGAACTATCTTATGGAGTCCTAATCGGTGTAGAATAATATAGATTATATATAAATATTATTCTAAAATTCAGCTGTAATTATCGATTAATTTATTTTTTTATTGTTACAAATCCAAGTAGAAACTGTATTTTATTTTTAAGCGTTTTTTTGATAGGATTCGAACCGACAACCTCCAGCATGAAAGGCTAGTACACTATCCACTCGACCACAGGGGGACTTATAATTCAATGTTATAAATACCAGTTAAGCAGGAGTTAATATCTGAATATAGTTACGGAACAGGTTTCTGAGTAGCATGGCAGTCTCATTGAAGGGAGACAATTAATATTACATAGATACTATGTGATAGGCCTTACATCCAGGTGCATCGAATTTGTTCAGTGCCGTTTTGACTGAAAATGGTTAATATGTGACCATTTTCACCATTCAATACTCCATATTTTTGGTACCAGTCTCATTTTCTCAAGTCATAGGACGAGTACTTTTGGGTCATTTGTCACCAAATTTTCCGCAGGAGTACTTCCCGAACTCGAGCCGATTGCTAGTCCTTTGCAACCAGTCACGTGACCGGTCTTGTGACAGTTTCTTTTCCTTCTAAGGTAGTTTTCACAATCATTTGCCTTAAACTTCAGTTTATTAGACAACTATCATTTTAAAATTTCTTTCATACACAGAAAAAAATAAGTTTCGTTTTTGATAACAAAATCCCGGTATTCAATAATTTTTTTTTCAAATTTCCTGTGATAAAGAATTCCCCTATATTGATAACAAAATTATTTCAAAATAAAAATATATATATAAATTAAAAAAAAATGTTGACATGGCTGTAATACGAACCCGGGCTTTCCGGACGTAAAGCATACACTCTCTAGCTGAGGCATATCCCATTTATTTTTTTATGGGATACAACTTGTTTTAAGTACTTATGTATAAAAAGAAAAGAAATAACCGGCATGGAAAAGAAATACTTACAACGAAATATTTTATTATGTTAAAGATAAATGTTATTGAAATTCATATTTTTTTTAATAACATGGTTTTATTGAATATAATTCTTGTCTATTTTTTTCTGTGTAGATAGTTGTAAGTGGTAATTGAAAATAAATGTAAAAAACAGAATAGCGATATATTTTTCTCCCAAACAATAATTAGCAGTGCTATTAATGTTGAAACTTTTATTGCAATACATTGCAATTGATTATGGAGTCGTATTAGCTAGATCCTATGAGAATTTCACTAGGACTAATGCATATTATCAGGGTACTTTTACCCAAAAACATCATGAAAAAACTAGAGATATTGGGCCTGATGGTGTAAGGAAACGAGCCTTTACGCCATCTGGCCGATTATATTAACCGTAGATCGGGCTATCAGAAAACTTCATAACTCTAGCTATTTAGCATTTCTGATACATGATATAGTGCATGGTA
Source organism: Panzeria rudis (assembly GCA_956483635.1). Lineage (NCBI taxonomy): Eukaryota > Metazoa > Arthropoda > Insecta > Diptera > Tachinidae > Panzeria > Panzeria rudis. The sequence continues at coordinate 42,531,318 of OY101449.1, read as the reverse complement.
ACAGTTGACTTATTAGCACATTTTGTTCCAAAGTTTAATACATATAAAGGGTGTCTTAGTAAGAACGCACTTTTTAGTTTTAAGATAAAAACAGGTATTTTTTGAGATAGTAGTGATTTTTTATTCGATTGTAAAGAAGACATGTTCCGATTAAGTATGGAATAAATATCCGGCAAATGACCCCCACGGTTCTGATGTCAGGCCAGTATCCTATTCATGAAATATTCCATGTTTTCGGGTTTTCGGCTACACTCTCGTTTACAGCAGCAATGATTTCAAGAGACCGGCCGGTACGTTGACACACACGAGCCTTACTGTCCATAACCGACCCAGTTTCTAAATTTTTTTTACCGCCCTGCGAATGGATGACATATCAGTTGCACTTTCTCGACTGAAAATTCTTCGAAGTTTGCGAGCAGTCTCAACCAGCGTGACCGTTTTGCGACTAAAGTTGCAATTTGCCACTTTTTCAACTGCCTTGCCACTTTTAGTGCCCCCTTTTTAAAATTACTTAAATCTGCCACCTTTTGTAATATTATGCCCCTGTTTTTTATAAAAAAGAAATCTCAAGACAAAAATTTGTTTTCGAGTCTATCATGTAAAGTCTTATGACAAAAATATTTTGAAATAGTTTAAGAGTTTAGATCTATAGATATTCATTATTGTATTAAAATTATTAAAAACTAACACCCTGATTCACTAAAACGAACAAGAACGTCTTGTTAAAAATTTTTTATAAAAATCACACAGCTTTAAATATTTTTAAAATTATTTTCAAGCAAATTTTGGTACCATGTCACAATATCCAGTGACATAATGTCCAAAGACATTATGTCACTTTTTATTTCTGCAATCGGGGACAAAAAAGATCAATTGACGTTATTGCATTTTAAAAAGTGAAATAAAATCAAGAAAAATTTGCAAATAGCGTCAACAATGCTTAAAATATGTCCAATCGACATTGTCGATTCAAAGAAATATTTGGAAATTAATTAAAATTGTTAAGTTATTTTATTTTACAAAATATTCTTTGCGTAGCTGGCCTTCGGCCGGGCTTAAGTATTTTTTCTTCTTGGTATATTAAAAAGCGGCTTTCGGCCGGTCTTAACGATTTTCTCCTCTCAGTATACTCAGCGGCTTCGCCGACCGAAGGCCGGCTATGCAAAAATCTTTACTCAGCGAAACTGCTTTTCGATATACTTTACTAATGTGCTGTTTCCATATGCAAACAAGCGACTTGAGTAAAAAATTTTTTATGGAAATTGCTAAAAAAATGTGCGTGCCTTTCACATAAATTTTATACAAACAAGTCTTGTTTGCATTGTTTGTCTAAAATTTATATAAAAAGCAGTGAGTTTTTTTTAACGAAAAGTTTCCCCTTTTTTGAAAAAATCCCCTTTTTGGTGCCACTTTTTTCCTCAAAATCCCCTTTTTGTGCCACTTTTTAAAAATTTTCAACGGTCACCCTGGTCTCAACAAAACTTTTTGTAATAAGTTTTCACAATTATAACGCGTTGTTCTTTCGTAAAGCGCTCAATTTTTAACAATCGGAATAAACATTGTGCCAGCTGCCAAATTTCAGAGTGGCCACTTGCACAAAAAAAATTAACTCTAAATTTAAAAAGTGCGTTCTTACTAGGACACCCTATATATTTCTTTTATTGGTCTATTTTACATTGATGCATTTTAGACTAATGTATTTTTACACTTCTTTTAGGATATTCAATCGGTTAACCGTTAATTGGCTAACCGGTTACTTACTACCCGATTAACTTATCGGTTAATTTCAATTTGGCTATTTTCGAATAACGAGTGAACCGGTAATTCTAGTCGATTAACCGTATAACCGATGTAACAAAAAATTTTTTTGTAGTATTATAACATATTTTTTTGTGTGTTTAATTACTTGTTTCGCCTCATATACGGAAGGTATATGTTTAGAATAATTTTTTCATACAAACAGAGAAGTGTGTTCCGTAATCTTAACTTAAGTAAAACTTTAAAAACTTTGGACGTAGCTATAAAAGAGCTTAGTAAACACTCTGCTATTTTAATTGAATTTGAGAGAATCATTAAGATTTGGATTAATAATTTAATAAAAGCCAATAATACTACTTAAAATTAAAAATCTACGGATTAGATTTAATGGGAGACGAATTCAAGTTTTAAATAAACTTATTTTATACCTCCACTCAGGAATATTTCCTTCTAACAACAATGTTTTAAAATATAGTACAAAAATAGAAATTAAAGAATTCGGAAATAACATTTTTTTCCAGAATGTTCGGAGTTGAGCTTCGCCAGGATGAGTCTGATGATGACCTGACAATAGAATTAAACGAAACAATTAGAAGTGTTAAGAATTAGAAAAATTAAAACATGACTCTAATGGCTTAATGGAAGATTTTATATGTTTAGAAAAATTCAGGAAGAAAGAGTGAGAAATTAGATATTCTGTATTATTGATTGCATTCGATTCCTGCAATATCTGCGATAAGTGAAATGATTTTTCCAAGTCAAGTTTAATGAAAACTAAAGAAAGGAATCGCTTAAATCCTAAACATTTAAACCAAATTATTTTTCTAAAGTATTATTTTGGAAGAGCTCCTTGAACTATTTCAATAAAGGAAAAAATTATGTCACAAACTTGTTTTCTTTAATTATTACATATCGATGCTCATACGTTGACAACACGTAACTAATTTTTTATTATTTTTCACAAAACGCAGAAAACGTTACATAAATCCCTAAAAAAAAAAACGTTCCTATCCTCGAAATAGGAAAAACCGAAAATAGCTAAGAGTATCTACTAACTAGCTTGCAGTTATTTTAATTTATTGCTAGTAACGCTTTCAGCGTATTTATTATGTAATTTCTTCAATTGGAAAGTTGTAAAAATCTGTTAGTCTCGGTTCGCACTATGAAATTTTCTCTCATGAAATTTCTGAAATTCTCTTTTAAAATTTCACTCGTGTCTGCACACTGAAAGTTAATTTCATGAAACTTAATATTTTTGTTTGTTTACTTTCACATTATTTTTCTTCTTTGTCACTTATTTTGCACTATAAAACAAATTTTTACTGTCACTGCCATTAAAAGAATATAAAAATAAAGTAAAATCAAAAATAATGGTACAGCCAACTTCATGTTGACAATTACGAATTACAATACAAAACAGAATTTCAGTGAACATGAAAGTGTGTACCCGACACCGTTCTTCTCTCCCCTCTCACCGACAAACTGCCACTTTCATGAAATAAAATTTCATAGTGCGAACCGAGACTTACGTATTGTCAACGTATGACCATCGATATTATATACTGCAAAATTTTAAATTGTATGGTTTTTAAAATATGATAATTTAAATACGCAGCATAATTATTTGCCAAATATTAGAATTTATCCAAAAACTTCTCTAGCCCTCTGCGACTGACGTCGTAGTCTAGCAGACACCAGTAAACAGAAAACATTGTCTTACGCCATAATTATACCAATATCGATTCTGGTGTTTTCAGTACCTTCTTATTACGTACTCATGTGTACGTTAGTGCGAAGCAAGCAATTGAAACGAGCGCACTCGTTGATGTGAGCATACACGTGTCTACAAGTCTACCACGTCAGTATTGAGTTAGACCTAACAAAATACGTTATAACTTTTTATTAAACCATTGATATTATCTCTTTTTGCTCTATATTGATTAGCTTAAGTATAAGCTAAAATTAATGTTAAGCTTTTTACCAAAAAAAAAATAAATATGAAGTTTTTTTTGTTTTTGTATGGATGTAAGTTTTTTAAGGCTAATTTATGCCATGCCAATAATTTTGTTTCTAATAAGATTTGTCGTTTTGTTTTCAACAAAAAATTACAATAAATAACAAACTACGACATTAAACTAAAATCAAAAATATTTTCAGTGGTTTTGCAAACGGAACTTGGAAAATATAAGCAGTCGAAATAGTGTCTAGTGCACTACCACGTCTGTTGAATTGTGATAATGAAGTCACGTCAGTCACAGAGGGCTAGGATACATACCTATGGCACCTAGCAAGAGAATGAGCACATAAAACTAATTTTTGATTTCATGTGGGTTACCGAATTATTGCACTAAACATACACATATGTACGTATATAAGAAGCTTAAAGAAAATCCTTTAAAGTGTTTAACTTTTTTAAGACTACAATTAACTGAACTGCACTGCACGTCCATTATGACAACATTAATTTAATAAATTCTTGTCAATAAATTAACTTTGTTTGTGTAATCAAATTTAAATTTATTTCATATTAAATATTTAAAATAAAATAATATTATTTATTTTTTTGTTTTTATTGTAAAATTGTTAGTACACCCAACTATAAGATAAAATTATCATATGTTCTACTGTGTATGTTGTGTAATTGCATTTTTATTTCATTTTAAATTAGATATAAATGTAATTAATTATGTGAAAATGACAAGCGGATATACAGAATGATATTGCAAATGGTTGAAAATAATAAATTTATTATTTTGCATAATTTATTGGCCAACGATAATTAAAACAAACATTAAAACTATACAGTTTATAGCTCGTATTAGTTCTAGTTCTGAAGATATATAAATAGCAACTATAGTCGTACAATAGCAAATAAGGTGGTGAAACCAAAACAGTCAATATAAATAAGCGAAGAGCTTCATTATAAAAATATTTATGATGTCTGAAGTATTTAATCGTGGCACAAATCAAAAAATATTTACAGGACAATTTATCATAAATAGTAATTAACAAAACAAACCATGTAAATAAATACCTATAAAAAATATATTTTAAAGTGGTGCTTTTTCACCGAAATGTAGCAATATTTAGTGTTACATATCTTTAATATGTGTATGTACATTGAAAGAAATTAATATTAACCATTTAACCATTGCGAGCCAAAAATACAGTATTTATAATTTTACTCATTTATTTTATTTTGGACCCTGTTCTGTAAACCGAATCCGAGTGAATTTCTCATTTTCCAAAAATAAATAATGCCCCCCGATTGATGTATTTTGAATCGTATATAGTAAATTAATTTCCGATATGATATTTTAAGCTCTAAAATATATGAAACTGCAAAAAAATCTGGAAAAAGTTTGCAATTAGTGGATTTAATTTCTCTATATCCAGCGTTTTCAAATCGAATCGATTTACAAAACAGGCAGGTATATCTTCAACTATATATTTATATAAATTTTCAACCGTGTATGCTTTTATATATAAACGTTCATTTATTCTTTTAGAGTTTGTAATGGGTGATTTTATAAGAACTATCGGAAAGTAAAAAAAAAAAAACAAAAAAAAAAATTCAGAAAAATGCATGAAATATTTATTTGGATCGATAGTTGGGTCGATATAATTTAATGTTTGAAGATTATTTCATGCAAATGTTGGCCGCGGCTGCGCCTCAAATGGTCCATCCGCTTAGTCCAATTTTGGCATACTCTTTCCAAAATTTCGGCCGGTATGTCACGAATAATGTTGGCAATGTTGGCTTCCAGTGCGTCAATCGAAGCGGGCTTGTCGCTATAGACATTAGCCTTAACATAGCCCCACAAAAAATAGTCTAGAGGCGTTAAATCGCACGATCTGGGCGGCCAATTGACTGGTCCCAAGCGTGAAATAAACTGTTCACCGAACTCGCCTCTCAATTGGTCCATTGTTTCGCGTGCTGTGTGGCATGTGGCACCGTCTTGTTGAAACCACATGTCATGCAAGTCAAGCTCTTCCATTTTGGGCAGAAAAAAGTTTGTTATCATCGCACGGTAGCGCTCACCATTCACAGTAACGTTGTGATTCGCATCATCTTTGAAGAAATACGGCCCAATGATGCCGCCAGCCCATAATCCGCACCAAACGGTTGTTTTTTGTTTTTTGTGGATGCATTGGTAGCTCTTGCAATGCTTCTGGCTGCTCTTCACTCCAAATACGGCAGTTTTGCTTGTTCACGTATCCATTCAACCAGAAATGAGCCTCGTCGCTGAACACAATTCTTCGCGCGCGATGAACTTTCTTAACAGAGCACGCATTTTGGTAATAAAATTCAATAATTTGCAAGCGTTGTTCGTTTGTAAGACGATTCATGATTAAATTATAGACCAAACTGAAGATGTTTGACAGTGACACAAGATACAAAACGTGCGTGAGCTGTCAAAACTAGTGTTGCCAAAAAGATAATAGCAAAAAAATCACTCGTTATATAAGCATAAGAGGCTACAAATTTTTCAAATATATACATGTCTGGTTGAAGGTCTACTGATGAATTGGCATTAGCACCAACGAATTACTTAACTGGCTTAACTTTCAGCAAATAAAAAATTTTTGAATAATATTTAATATATTTGTTATAAAAATTGCATCGCGATGGGTTATTGGACTTAGAACAATCGATATACTTTTAAATAATATCAGGTTTAATAATAACGAGTATCAGTTTTAGTAATATAAGTTTCAAATTATGAAAGATATCGGCCCCGCCATATGCAAATATGGATTAGTTATTTACACTCTTTGCGGTTGATCTTACGATGTATTGCTGTATGCAAAATTTTGTAGAAAATTGTATTCCCTACAACTTTCATAACAAAATCAAAAGTCAAATTTAAGACAGGAAGCGACATATTTACAAAAACTAGATTTTTTCACCTTTGACATCTGATATCTCGTGGTGCTAAATTTCAGCTTAGTATTTTAAATCCGAGATATAACTCGTATATTACTGGAACGAACAACAGCAACGATTTCTTGATAACAGTAATATTGCTTCCCTAGAGTATCGACTAAATTTATATTAATTAAATAGCTAGACACGAAAAACAAAATTTTAAAGTGGATCATAGTTTAAAATATAAAAATACTTTGTAAAAATTTTTACTTGCATTAAAACAGTCCTAACTCAAAATTTATCAAAATTTTCTTTCATAACCCAAATTACAGAACCATTTTTTAATGACTAGGATATTTACTTTAACCCATGAAGGCCCACAATCACATTCGTTGAGCTAGATCGGTGAAACTTTCAAAATAGTTTCATTTTGGCGTTAATATGGTAGAGACAAAATTTAAAAAATGGAAACGGTGGTAGCCGACATAATCCACGTTGCGAAAACACAACGCTGGACCTTAACGATATAAATATTAAACTTTTTTGCAAACTTAAAATTTGTTATTCAATTCCCAAATTTTAATTATGTTGTTCTCAGTGGAGTTTAACATATTATGTCCATATTATTTATTCTCATTTACTTATTGTTCTTAAGTGGACAGATTGTAAATAAAGAGTTATATTAAAAAATAAAATAAAATTCATAAAATAAGTAATTAAATTAATTAACTCAATATTTTTAATTATGGTAAGTTTCGAAGCTTGGATGACTGCTACATTACTTTTTCCACATTTGTAAATAGCACTGGTTCACAAATTTTCAACTTTTCGCCATCACCTCAAAAATATAATGTTTTCCTAGCTAATTTTGGATCGCTGAACACCAATATAACATTCATTTATTTTTCTCAAGAAGACTTCGAGATATTCGCAAAAATGTGTCTTTTGCATTTTTTTAAAGTTATTTCCAAAAATCTTGAGAACTCCATATTTGAATTTAAAAAATGTTGCACTGCTGCATAGATATGTTTTTCCTCTTTCAGCCCATATTCAAAATTTGTTGATCAGATCAAAATTCACTTTCTACGTTTTTTCAAAATTTACGTTTCACAATTACGTTTTTCAAAATTTCTACGTTTTTTCAAAATTTACCATTTTAAGTCGCTCCAGTAATTCAAAATAAAATTTTTTAAGTTCGTAAGTTATATTCAGAAAGAATTTGGCATGATTAATATTCCAAGGAACAAGGGAAACATCAACTTAATTTTTCAACGTACACAGCAGAACAGAGTAGCGCCACTTCCGGAAGCCGCTACACTTCCATAGTCAGTGCACACGTGTATATGCTTATCACCACTTGTCAGGTGGCTCTGTTGAATGTGATTTTAATTCTTATATATACAACTTTTTCGTGAAAATTTAATAGAAGAATTAAATCACTCTCAAGCTGATATTAAAGTGTACTTTCCCAACGTTGCCATCGGTTTATTTTTCTTCATTCCCATTTTTCTGATTTTGTTCTACTCAAGACAAACTTTTTTGGTTTGATTTTATACTTGAGTATATATGAACATGTAAACATGTGAAAAGCTGAAGACAGTAGCTAATTGTTTATTAATATGATTATTTTGAACGTATTTGCTAAGGTTCAGAAAGAATTGGGCATGATTCCCTTGTTCCTTGGAATATTAATCATGCCCAATTCTTTCTGAATATAACGTTACGAACCTTAGCCCAATAATCAATTTGGATTCACAAAGCAAATACGTTCGAAATAATTATATTAATAAAATTTTTTAAATTTATTTTAGACCAACATCTTAAAGAAAATTTCGTTCCAAAGAAAGCAAGCGTAAAATTGGTTACATCGGACAAAATATGAGAAAGTTACAACATATTTAGTGAACATATCCAACTTTTAATTTTCATTCGTTGCTCCTCAGATCAGTACGAGTTTTTGCTATAAGTTCATTACTTTTACTCGTGTGAAAAAGAAATGTCGACATATCGGATATCAAAATTACCAAAACTATGTGTAGTCTTCAACACTGTAGTCAGATTTTAATTATTTAAATTTTTATGAAAGACTTATGTTTTGTGCATATTAAATTTGTTATTAATTCTAGAAAATCGTTCATTATTGATATTTTCCAATGAAATTTTGCAGTAATATAGGAATTTACGTAGTTAATACTCAGTAAGTATAGAAAACTATTATTTGCTTCTGAGAATCATCAGAATTCATAAGAAAGTTCCAACAAACCTCAAAAATAGGTAGATTTTCAAAGGGTGCACACCCACCAAAAATTAGAAATTCGATTAACCTTTTTTTTCTAAAATCCTGTCTGTGAAGATACCTTTTAGACATCTATATGATAATTGTGTGATCCTTAAGAAAATTTTTTATAGAGAAAACAATTATGTTGCTTTTTTGGGCAAAAATTGTCTCAAATTCAAGATTTTTCAAATTAAAAATTGTATATTTCCAACTCTGAAAGAATATTTCCATAAACTTTTTTTCAACTATTCAAAAGAAACCATTGTGACAATCGACAGTTATTTGGATCCGATAACTTAAAAATCCTGGACCAAGGATGTAAAAAATTTAGAAATTTGCATATTAAAATGAGTATACCTCACTAACTATACAATAAAAATGTTCAACAAAAAACATATTCTTAGAATTTTATAAGGTCTATAGACGATGGAAAACTCAATAAGAAATATTTTAAAACTTGCATTTTTAGGAATGCGCTGATTTGAGTTCACAATTGACAATCTCAAAAGTACAGATTTGCATATTCTATAGCTCGACATAGTAGTGACGAATACCCTCACTGCACAAGCAATTTTTTTCCAAATCAAAGATAGTTGTTTAAAGTACAGTAATTTAACAATTATTAAATAAACCAAAAACAGGACAAGCACCTTAACTTTGGGTCTAGAAAATCTAAATCGATCATATAAATCGATCCACAACTTTTGATTTTATTCGCAATTAAGAGAGGGAATAAATGTAAAGGAATTAAATAAATTCTTGCAAAATATCGGCTCCAAATCAGAGAGACGAATTGGCGGCATACGAAAAGTCCAAAATAAAAATATTTAAACAACAGTTTTAATCTTACAGTATACCCATTTATATAAAAAATCAAGATTGGTCTATAAATGCAGGAGTATTGACGGAGGAAATATAAAAAAATAATTGTAAATTGTAATTTATAGGTAGGCAGACTTTGTAAAAAATTTACTTTCTAAATGCTTTAAATGTGTATGAAAAATAATTCTTGCAAAAAAAAAACCGACTACAAAATAAGTGTGGACGGCACTGCCCTCATATTTTATCATCATGTACTTTTACGAGAACTAATTTTGTGTGTGAAGTTTCATAAGACTCTGTTAAGTAGAAGTAGTTAATATAAATATTTACTTTTCATGGGCGTGGCGCTGCCCACTTCTCTAACCACAATGATGTATTGTAACGATAACTAAAGTATATGCAAAATTTCATAAGAATCGGTTAAGTAGAATTTGTTAAAATACATATTTACTTATTATGGGTGTGGCACTGCCCACTTGTCTAAACATAATGTTGTATTGTAACGACAACTAAAAGTGTATGCATAGTTTCATAAGAATCGGTTTAGTAAAAGTTGTTGAAAAAGAATATTTACTTTGCATGGGCGTGGTACTGTCTACTTTTTAACCATGATGTAGTATTTGTACAGACACTTAATGTGTGTGCAAAGTTTCCTAGAAAACTCTTCAGTAGAAGTAGCTGAAAATGAATGTGAATTTACTTTGTATGGGCGTGGAACATACATAAAAGAAAATAAAAAAATACATGACGAACTGATATGATAACCTTTCACTTTTTTTGGAAGTCGGTTAATAACTCAAATACGTTTCAAAAAACAAAACAAAATGTTTCCATACAAATTTCGAAACTAAAAAATGTTTTTATTTAAAAAAGCTGTCCTTTAAAATTTTTCTATTTTGAAATGTAATTTATAATTACTAGCCTAGCATAAGCAGCAAATACTGTCAATAATTTGAATATAAAGTGTATGTAAATCATCACATGCAGTTGTCCACCCCAACAATTTGCAAATAACACATTTTTATGCGTGCAGTTAACAACATTGCCTAACTAACCAACAAAACCGAATAAACATCATTCTTTTAACAAGCGTGGGTGCAATGACATTTGTAATATTGTTGTCGTGTTTCTTGCTGTCGTTGCAGTAATATGTTACGGCAAAGGAAATAAAGAAAGCAAATCTTTTCAAGGAAAAAATATATTTATGTATATGTATGTGTATTAGGGTGATCGATTATTCGACACATCCCAGAAACCGGTTTTCGAATAGTTCGATTATTTGAATAAAGCGGTCACGGTTTTTAAAATTCAGGAAAAATAGTTCAACCAATTTTTTTAGTGAAAAAAATATTATTCAAACGTGTTTGTAGGCAGTTAATATAAGCACTATCCGCTCAAAAACATAAATGTGAAAATAAGGTCAATTTCCTATAAAAAAAATATCTCCCATTAAAAGTAGTGAGATCAAAATGAGGACGAAATGAGGTACAATACTATATCATTTCCAGGCAACCTGCTAACTTGGCAACATATTCTCCATAATTCATTCCAAGATTATAAAGTTAAAAAAAAATTTTGCCGAACCCTCAGGTGATAGAAGTCTTGATAAGCGCATCGACTGCTCAATGCTCGGTCACTGCGAGGACCAGAATTTTGAAGATTGGCACTTTAGATTTCTGTAGGATGTTCGAGAATGAAGAAGAACCAGAAACTATTGAATGTTATTTTCAATTGGCCGAGGTTGCAACGCCATAGGCTTAGGTGGCTGAGCAGACGTTTCCTTGGGAGCATTAGTGATATCGCAAGATGCAAAGTGGGAGCTATTAGGTGCTTCGTCATGGGAATTAAGTGGCTTAATGATAGGTAGTTGGGCTGTTTCTGGATACAATGGGGTATGTTTTCTAACGGGTTCAAATAAAAAGGGATCACAATGAATCCAATTGGGTCTTTGTAACACACTTTCCCTTCCTAATTTAACCTAACCCAGGAAAATTAACAGAAAAACTTCATCTAATTTTGAATATAGTAAAAACTAATTTTATTGGCAAAATATAATAATCGAAAAGTATTCGACTGAGGCGGTCATTTAATAGAAAAAAGCCGACTAATCGACATTCGAAATATCAAAATTTTTAAAAACCGCTGTGGCTGACTGGTAGCGATGCTAGTCAGTCAGTCGAGAGGTCGTGGGTTCGATTTCCGCCATTGACCCTGGGTGTTTTCCGCAAAAAAGCTAAATCACTTCGAGGGTTGTGTTTGTTTTTGTAAAAAGTATTGCGGAAAAAAACGGTTTGAAACCCCGATTCGATCACTCTACTGTGTATGCTTTTAATATGCAAAAGCAACTTGCAAAACATTCGCTAGTAATTGAATAACTTTAGCTGCCGTTTTAAAAATTTTAGCTTGTGTGTTTAAATCTGTGTAAAATATTTTAATATACCAGAAACGTTAAAAGAAAATTGAAGAGATTCTTCACATGCTCCTGTTGTTATAACTAGCGGCTGTTTTAGGTAAAGACTTTAAACACTACACTACGTTAGGCACGATGTGGCAGCAACATAAACGTGCCAATATTAAAAGAATAACAACAACAACAACGACGCACCTGCCTGGCTGTAAACATATTTTTTTTATTGTGAAATTGTTTTTGTAAAGGCTTCTTTACTTCTTCCTTGTCGTTGTTGTTGCAACGACAGAGCTTTAAGTCAAAATGCATCAGCATCTCAAATGTCTCCTGTGTTTTTTCTTTTAAAATTTTTTCATTCTTCTTTTTCCAACTCCAACTAACTTTTCTCTTCTGTGTTTCTTTGTAATGTGTTGTATTTTATTTAACAAGTCTTGTAATAAATTAACAAGCGTTTGCAAATTTTTGACATATGTATTTGCATCCCAAAACTCTATGGGCGCACATGCAGCAGCAGCCGTAGAAACAACAAAAAAAAAACTATTTAAAACCCGGTCCATATCATTTTTATGCCAAATCAGCATGCACTGTATGCAAGGGGAAAATTCTTCACCAAGAGCAACAATCGTACAACAGTCACTCACAGCAGCTTCAGCATATGCAGCGCCATCTCAAAATATTAGTGGCAGCATGCTACTGATAATGCCACACCATGCCACTAAGAGTTTAAAAGTATTTGCAACGCTTATTTTCTGCTTATACGCCTCGTCATCATCTTGTTGAATTAAATAATATTTCATTTTGTGCTCGCACTCGTAGCCATGGAAATTTGTTCAGTGTTGCATTGTGAGTCTCCTGAGTAGAGTGTAGTACATTAACTAAGTTGTGTCGCAGTTTTTCTTTACAGATTTTTTTCGTGATTTTTTGTTTGTTTTAATTCTAGTGTTGGTAATGCCGTTACTGCCTAGTTGCCTACTAGTGCTCTAACCTAACAAAGTTTGAAATTTTTTTCTTCATCCACGTTTTCTTAATGTAGTTAAAACATAAACTTTAACATAAATTTCGGCTGCTGAAGTTTGTCGCAAAGCTTTTTGTTTTATTTTTTAGTTTTTGTAATTATTTTAACATTTTTACTTTTAATAGTTCTTCGTTTTATTTACGAGGGAAGTCTGAAGAGTTTTTGGGAAATAATATTATATATTTTTGAGTTTGTTACATTGTCTGTCAACAGTTAGTATGTTCTTACGCATTAAGTCATCATTGACAAATTCTTTAATATGTTTCTATGAAATCGAAGTAGAACAGACGCTGAGAATACCGTAGAAGTGAGTAGTGACACAGAAGATATATATTCTCTTCTGCTGGGTACTAATTATAGCTCACAAATTCTGCTTTAGGACCGCCGAACATAGACAAGTATTGTAAGTACCAACTATATATATATGTGATTCCAATTCATTATTAGATCTGACAGTCCTATACATTATTAGATAACTGAGGTCAGACTATTTGCGTCGCGAAGTTGTGATAGCCCAGAGCATGCTCTTATTTTACTGCCTATTTAAAGAATAACAATTCCTGAGAACCACCTCCAAAGAAATATCAAACACAACCAGAGTTGAAAGATCCTGTCGTTATACATATTTACCAGAGAAGGTCATTGGCTCTAAAGGTTATACCTGTTTCCCCAATCTCTATGTTATACAATTTTCTACTTCAATCTTACCATGCTGGATTCATTTTAGTCATTTAAGATTTGAACGTTGCTGTGGAGGGAGGATAGACAATGTAGTGTGTGTGGACATTCGATTGGAGCTCTTACACACTGAAGGTGGCTGGGAAGACCTCCATTGACAGTTTATTCCACACACGAGCTGTTCGGCCAAACTACGAACACTCTCTATGTAATAGGTAGTGCGGTTCACTGGCAGATTGACCACAAATGGATGTGCTCTTATTAAAGAATGCAAAAAAGATTGGGTTTCGGGAACAAGTTCCCTGATTTCTTTAGGACACCTTCCGTTGTTGTAGCGATAGCAAAGTGAAACACAAATCACAATTCGTTGATGCTCCAGTGCGTCAACAGGCTTACCTTACTGCCACCGATAAACTTCTTCCCCCGCCTACTCATGAGGGTTGCATTCCATTTTCGGTAGGTTATACGTGCTATATATACTAAGGAGATCAGATGGAGTGAAGTATAACTTGCACCATCTTAAGAAAACGAGGCACTTCTTTTGGGAATTGAAAAATATGGTCCTTCCATCGAACATCACACTGGATTTTCATGCCAGAAACATCAAAAACTTCTGATTCCTTAACACTTATATATCCCGCAATAACAGGAGAAGCAGCATGTTTGGTCATAAAACAGTGCGTCAGCATACAACATTGGGCCATTACGTAAGCTTGTTCTTTTAATGAATAATTATGTTGGAAGTTTGACAGAGAACGTCATTAAAAAAAATAAGAAATAACGTAGAAGAACGAATGCAGCCGGATATCCCTTCTATCACAACAAGTTTTGACAAAAGTGCTCCATGTCACACTATATCAAATGCATTGGAAATATAAAGAGCCACCAGTTTACTTTCGACACTACTTTTCCGAAAAGAAGGCCAGTAAGCCATCCGTGAGCGTCCCCTACGGAAGCCATACAGCCGGCTGCTGAATAACCTGTTGGACTCCAAATACTTCACAACATTGAAATTCACCGTACTTTCCATCATTGGAAAGTGGAGAGCAAATTGCGATTGGTCGGTAATTTTCAGGGTTACTAACCTCTCACATTTTTGGGATTTGAGTTGCATTAGCAACCTTCCAACACCTTGGAAACTCAACAGCATATTACAAAGTGCTGAAAAGCACTGCTTCAAGAGCAGTGCTGAAATACCTCTAGGACCAGTAGACTTATTTATTTTAAGCTATTTCTACAGATTTGTCTGGAATAGGCTATTAAGTCTTTACAAGCATTCGATTATCTTGGAATGGTAAACCAATTTTTAAAATGTGTAGTTTCGCTTACAGTGCATAAATTCTCTTAACAGCCCTCGTATGTTGCTGCTCATTAGCTTATACATTACTGATATTTTTTCTAGTTAATATCAAAGGTGGCTTAGTAAGAACTCTTGGAGGGACAGTATATGTTAATGTCACTTTGTTCAAAACGTAGAGGCGTTAGTGACTAAAATGTGTTATTCTATTTTCGTAATAAATTAAAATGGCTTGAATCCAAAGGTGCTGGCCAATTAAAGAGTTGCCAACTATAGTAATTAAAAATGTAACTTACTTAATTTAATTACGAAGCATAGCAATGCATAGTGGGCACTTTTGCAAAATAAATGGTAATGAATCTGGAACTTCTAAGCTACTGCTTGGATTTATCTTACATGAAAAAAGGATTTCATAATTACGATGAATATTTTTTTTATTGTGAAAAGTAAGCATAAACGTTTTGTATAACACTAGAAATGTACTTTTGTTGTTTTTATGTGGTTTAGGCAGAGTTTTAGAAATTATAACAGTTGTGTGAACAAAAGGAAAGAAGTTAAGAGAATTCTTTATATTCTTTGAATTGCATACCCCACAATCGGCATATCTCGTGATTAGTAAAAGATATTGGAATAATTTTTCAGGCGTACTACAGAGATTTATATAAAAGTCAAAAATGTCAACTTGAGAAAATAAAACTATTTACTATATATTGTTTATTGTACAAAACTTTATTTTTTCTAAATGTTTACTTTTTTCAGAAAATCTGCGCGTATATCCACATTTATAAAAAGGCTCTCCTGAATTTTTGCCAAACTTCTTAGAACTATCTGCATTATAAAACGCTGTTTTTGAGGTTTTCAAAAGCGACCCTCACAGTTTTTTATTGGCCATTAAACACAAAAAATATTTTTAAAATTACGAATGGCGTCCATTGCTGTATGTAGGGTACATGTCCAAAATACATAATATTTGGCGCTTAACGCTTTGTCTATGGATTGCCTGTTGTGATATGCGATTAAAGAATAAATATGTTAAACAAAGTTTTTTACAAAACTGAAAATAACGAAGACACTTTTTTTGAAAAAAAAAAAAACATGATTTTTTCAGGTAAATTCCAAATTTTGAATTTTTAAAAATTTTTTCCTCCAGTTTTATCAGAAATCGAATGCTAGATTTTAATTTAAAATCTAACTGTAAACTAAAAAGTTATGGGCGAAATACTAAAAATAGTCAAGACAAAAAACATATTTTTAAAGTAAAATATCTTCTAAGCTGTGAGAGATACGGAAACACATTTTAAGAAAAATTTTCTTTCGATTTTTGAAGTTAACTCAACGCGCTTTACATTTTAGAAATCGGATAATATTTAAAAAAGTTTCAAGCCTCAGAAGATTTTCTGAGTCCCATGTAATTAACTTTAGCCCACTGTAACTCCTTTCGTGCATTAGCCAGAGGACCATGTATACACGTGTTATAAAGCCTAACTCCTCCTCTAAAGTTGTTCAAAGTTCCAGATAAATTCAATCAGTAGTTTAGAAGTTCCAGATTTATTACCATTTATTTTTCAAAAGCCCCCACTGTGCAACGCTATAATAAAAATCTTTAATAACTTTCAAGGATACTTGGGTTTTTTCTGCTAAATTGTGTTTTGTCTAAACAATAAGGTTAGATCAATTAGTTTTACCGCTTGGAAACTCTTAACTTAATGTTTGTTGTTAGTTGTGTTTATTTTTCTAGCCTGTCATGTTAAACTTACACATCAAACGTCAAGTCTTTATGTCATTTAACTTGACATTAATCGCAAACATGTCACAAACGCATTTGTAACCTTTAAAATGGATGTGTTTTTTTAAACGTTTATGTTTCGTTGGTATTGTAGTCCCTCTTAAAATAGTGAAACACTTTTTTAAAATTTATTTTTAATTTATTTGCACTTACAATCTACATAAATAAATTTCTTATGATTTACTGTAAATTGCAAAATAATAAAAAAAATATTGTGCGTAGATATGTATGTAATTACAAAAAAGAAAACCTAATTTGGCTTTGTATAAGCACTTTATAAAATTATGATTTGAATTCATAATTTATCTTTAAAATAAATTGTGGAAAAAATTCATATAAAACTTATTTGTCAATTTCATAAGAAAATCGCATGTATCAAACCCCCATGCTGGTTTCAAAAAAAAAAAAAAAAGAAAAAAAAACCAATAACAAAAGACAAGGCAAGATTCAGTCGACGAAAAACCCAATAAGTGAAACCCACAGAATTTCACAAAACGCCACAAGAACAAATTCGAAATAAATACTAAAACAAGATGAACAAAAACAATATTTATATTTTATTGGTTTTGTGCGAAAAGTACAAAAAAATAAAATAAAACTGGAGAAATAAACAAAAACCATAAGATCATATAAAGATTTACAATACAAAATATATAAAAAGAACATTAAATTATTTTTGTGTGGCATATAATCTGTGCATATTCCATATCTGATAAAGGCAAATAATACAACATTGAAAGAATTAGTTCTTCGAATAAAACTGGCATGACGAGAAATCTTCTATTGCTCAAAAAAGGATTCTCTAACTACACTAAAAGAAAACCTTCATATGTATATATAACGATTTTTTACGTTATAGTAATGATCTTGTCAATGTTTTTCAACCAACGTAACGTTTCATTCCTTGAATGAAAAGTGCTTCATTAATTACAAAAATTACATAAATAAAATAAGACTATTTCGCTTATATACGTGTGTCAGGCGCCGGGGTATTTATACTTATTTAGTTCTGTGAGAAAGTTAATTAAATATTTTCAGTACTTAAAATTTGCTTATGCCTCGTACACATTGGACATTTCTTTTGTTGTCATTTTGTGGCGTCATATTTCAAATTAACAACTCAATGCGACAACATGACAACATGCTGTTATTTTGTTTTTGTGACTGCAATATTGTCGCATTATTGTGACAACCGTACACATTAGACGCACAAACAGTTTGCCACACACCGAAAAACATCGGAAGTGGCAAACGTTGCCGGTAGTATACACTATAATGTTTGGTTGCGCTGTCATAAAATGGCATAGAGTGTGTACGTAGCATTACTTGTTTCTATCTTTAATTTTACTTCCTGTTAATAAATTTAAAATGTTAGTCTTGAACTCAGGCTTTCCAATTGAGAAACCAACACCTTCACTGATTCAGCTACGTCACCATTTAAAATTAATAGTACAAATCAATCAATATTTACATACATGAAATGCCTTGGTGAGAGGGAATACAAATTTCGTGCTTGAATTAAAAATTTCGTGAGTTTGTAATTGCAACTTATTCGTACTTAATATCTTAGGCACTATTACTACTAAAAGTAAAAAGAAATTTAATCCATTGGAGAATGCAAACATTTTTTATTGTTTTTTTATGTTATTATGAATGAAAAAGACAAAAAATAGTATACAAATAATTATTTTGTAATTTTTAATTTTCCGAATGAAAAGTTTTTCGCATCATTAATGGCAACACAAAATGTAAAAATGTGATTGAAAAAAGTTTCATATCGTTTATGTAATTTTTCATCACTGCAATTCAATGTTTCATGACAGTAATGATGCTTTTCGTTGTAAGGGGTTGGCGTAGTAGTTTCATTGCCATTATGAACCGTTTTCCTTTCGGTATACAATTTAATAAAAGAGAAATTTTAAGGTTAGTAATACTGCCATCGTTTTTTAAATCGCAACTGCTTAAATTCATATAAATGAAAAAATAATTTTTGTTCCCAAAGAATACATTCTTTTACAATTATTTTTTTTATTGCACACTATAACGTATTACTTAATAACAACAAAACAAATGTTTAAGAAGGAATTTTGCTCAAACACCCAGAGTCTGTGACGTGGTTATATGTACGAGATGAAGCAGTGGTAGTAACACCAAAGTTCAGATTTGTCTTATCCATATGTCTGTCTGTCTTACTGTCTGCCAATATGCGAATTTGTTTGTTTTGTCTGTCTGACACTCCAAACAAGTAGATGTTTGTTTTTTCCTTTGCAATATGTGTCTGCGTTTTACAGAAATTTTGTTTTGGGTGAAGTCGTCTGCTCAGTTGGTGGCAGTGACAAAAAAAATTATTTCTAAATGATTTGCAGCTAAGGCGGCATATATTTACTTGGTTGATTTTAAAGTTTTTTTTTTTTGTTAATTCTTGTTCAACTTCGACAAGTTAACAAGACAAAAAGTCAAGTTGTTTGAATTATGTTCTTCCACCACCACCGCCACGAAAGCATCATCACCATCCTCACCAAGTTGGCTGTATCATTATTACGAGGGTTGGCTTAAAAATATCAGAAAGAGGCAAATCTCGGTTTTCCATTTTATATGCGTTTTCAAAAAGTATTCTAACAGCATGTTTAAAGAACCCTATACGCCTTTAAAGCGTGTATAAATATCAACATTGATTATGTTTGCGGTTATATATCGCGAATATCAATGCATTTTTATAAAACATGTAACATCTGTCAGTTTTTTGATTTATCGATGACGAATTGTGACGTCACAGACGCCAAAAAGAGCCAATTATAAAATTGTATTCGTCTTAACAATTAATTGTTAAAATAACGCCACTATCACTTCAGAAACTAGAAAACTACATATCATTATTTGAATTAAACAACTTTATTTTATTTATTTGTGTTGAGCTACTAGAATATAATTTTTTGCATATGCAAAATAAAGAAATATCTTTAGCTAAAATCTATTTCTTTTGTTTACAAACAATTAGTGTGCGTCATTAAAAGGGTTACCATTATTTGGATAACAAACAATAATTTTGCATGAGAAAAAGTAAACAAATAAAATTTATTGTAGAGGGGCAACTCTGTATGCGCGAAACTACGAAAGTCGAGCCAAAAAATAAAGAACGTCTTCTGTATACACAAATTTTAACGTATTCGTCCATATGTCATTCTGTAAACATGCTGTAAGGCTTACAAATCTCACGGATCAACAACTTCTCCACTCTTGCACCATTTTCGTAAAGTACACAATATACAAATAGAAAGTTTCAGTGAAGATCCAAACATTACTGACAAGCGTAATGTGGGCCCAATGACAATATATGTATAGAAACGTTATTTTAATTCAATCGAAGAATAATTTGTAGGAAGGAGTTTGGCAGAAGATGGAATGTCCGCTAACGTCTTTAAAAGGACGAAGCTATCCTAAGGGGAAGATAGCCTATTACAAGAAAAGTCACGTGACTGGTTCCCAAGGACTAGCAACCGTTTCGAGTTCCGGAACTTTGTATGAAAGGGACATGATTTTGTCATTTGAGCGGGTCAACTGAGATAATTTAGATACTCAGTGATAGGTTCCAGACCCAAACTTAAGGTACTTGTCCAGTGTTGGTTTCGGCTTTTTGGACAAGCAACAAATTATGAAATTTTATTCGAACCAATATAACCCGAATAATTGACAACACTAGAATTTAGTAATACCTTCACTTGTCTGAAGTCTCTTATCCATAAAATAAAGTCCATAAGATTGGCCAAGGGCCGGCTAGTCAGAAAATTTTTAATCAGCAAAGCCATTATTCAGCATACACAGAGAAGAAACAAACCGCTTAAACCCAATTCATCAATTGAATTAAACTTTGTAAATATCGAAACGCAAATATTTGGGTTTGTAAAGAGTTTCATGGAATTTGAAATTCTTGTCCACGATGGCGAATAGATCTTCCTTGACTTTGAACCAACTTCCTCATGCACATCATGTCAACTCTTTATTATTGGACACAAAGTATATTTAACGTACTCAATTGATTCAGTTTCCCTAAATATTTTAATTAAATACTCTACTCATAGCTGACAAGGTTAAAACAATCCCTGCGGTAAATTGAACTGACACAAAACAAGTCACGTGACCGGTCCCCAGGTGGTAGGGACCAGTCCGAGTTCTAACACTTCCTATGAAGCGGACCAGCCACTTTTATATGGGGATGGCCTAGGATGGGGTTAATTGATACTTTGTATGCACCTTGTAACTTGTCTCTGAACTATCTTATGGAGTCCTAATCGGTGTAGAATAATATAGATTATAACTATATAAATATTATTTCAAAATTCAGCTGTAATTATCGGTGAATTTATTTTTTTATTGTTACAAATCCAAGTAGAAATTGTATGTTATTTTTAAGCGATGTCTTTGATAGGATTCAAACCGATAACCTCCGGCACGACAGACTAGTACACTACCCACCCCACCACAGGGAAACTTATATTTCAATGTTATAAGTACCAGTTAAGCTGGAGTTAATATCTGAATATAGTTACGGCACAGGTTCCTGAGTGTCATGGCAGTCTCATTGAAGGGAGACAATTAATATTATATAGATACTATGTGATAGGCCTTAGATCCAGGTGCATCGAATTTGTTCAGTGCCGTTTACTACAATACTAGCCGGTATACTAACTAAATTGACTGAAAATGATTAATATGTGACCATTTACACAATATGTCTTTTTTCACCATTCACTACTCCTTATTTTTGGTACCAGTCTCATTTTCTCAAGTCATAGGACGACAAGTACTTTTGGATCATTTGTCACCAAATTTTCCGCAGGGATATTACTACCATATCTTCGAAGAAATTTTACGAACTGTAGTCGCCAAAATCGTTGAAGTTTGAAGCATTGTCTATCGGACGCTACAGATTGACTACTTTAAACTCTCAGATGTAGTCTTTTCACACGGGATTAATTTACAACATATGCATTATATGAAAGGTGATATGCTTAAGGATCTGTAAGGACGAAACAAACTTTGATCTTGTTAGTGCAACTTTTGTGTTCTTGGCTTTGACTTTTTTCATTAATGATCTGACTAGTTTTGTTTGAAAAAATATGAAAAAAATTATTTACATGTAATTTGTATGGAAAAACTGAAAGTCGTTGAGCGTCATGTCGCGTAGAATTAAAATATGGAGTTGATATTGCGGCAGAGCTTTTGAGATGATAGCACTCTAATGTACATACATATATCCCTTTGTTAACTTTTAGCGCCTAGAACTGGAAGTATGATCGATCGCCATTCGACTGTTTTTAAATTAAAAACGTTTAGAGAGATACAAAATCTCCAGCTATTGAGAAGAGCTGCATCATCGCACGTGTAGTTACAAAACCAAAATTAATTAAAAAAGTGGACCATCCCGCATGACGCCGGGCTAAACACTTTAGTTCGTTAAATAATGATATGGGAAACCAGTATGTTACAAAAATAAAACATTAAACTTCAGCACTTGGATGCGAAACATGAGAACAAGTTAATAACTATCAAATATAGAATTTAAGCATTTAGAATTTTCTTTGTTAAATCTCCCTCCTTATATCCTATGGTATGTGTGTTTTAGGGTAGTGGGATTTCCCGGATTTTTGCATTTCCTGGGAAACGGGATTAGAAACATCGCGTTCCCGGGAATAGTTATTTTCTATTGTTTTATTAATGGAAACATTCTGTTTAAATAAAAATTAATATAATAACAATTATAAAACAAATTTTTAAGAATTTTTAACTAAATTCAGGCAAATAGAATTTATAGCTATTACACAGTAAGACATCGTATAATGAGTAATTGACAATTATTACCGTATATATTTAGTTCAAGACTACATTTTAAGACCTGCAAATCATTTTATAAATAGCTTGCCGTAGTTTTTCTTATATTTCTTGCTCAATTTCCGGGAGGATTCTTATCGTTAAATACTTAAATGCAAGCAAGTTACAGTAATGTATTTAGCTGTGCCAAATTTTACATATGCTGAACACAGCCTGCCTAAATGTGTTTCTCCTTCAGGGTTTCAATAATAGCGCGACTTATAATAAGTTTAAATTGTGACAACTCAAAGTTTTTACAGCTTCCATGAGCTTGAAATTTCCACTAAACTTTTCAAAAAGTGTCGTTAATTCTGCGAAAAATCACCCAAAGTTGGTTTAAGATAGTATTACTTACTTTAGGTAACAATTAGAGTACTGCAATCATTGATACTTATACAAAGTATTCCACCTTGTTCTGATACACACGCCCGTTTGAATTTGTTTTTAAATTTTATATTTTTGTTTGATTTTTAAATATTCCAATACAAAATTTTAATAGAAAAAAATTCGATTTTTTCCTCTTAAATATTTACGAATTTTAGTTTTGAATTTTACAAATTTTGTGGTAGGTCCCAATACCGTAAGAAATATTTGAATTTATGAATTTAGTAATACAAAACCAAATATGTTTTTTTTTTCTGTGTATAGTGATTAAACGACACTCTCTACTAAATTCACCCTGTATGTAGTTTTCGAATCGAGAAATAATTTTTCTCTTGGAAGCATTAGGAAAATGGCATGACTTCAATTTCATGGAATTTTTATGAAATTTCCGTAAAAGTTTGAAACGTTTACATTTTTATATTGTACAAATAAAAAAAATTATGGAAATTTTAGTATTTATACTGGCGATGAAATTCGTTGCAACTTCAAAAGGGAACTTAAACAATTTTATCATGAACATTTAGTCGTATAATCAGTCAAACGGACTTCGGTAATATTTTAAATAAACATTGAAAATTTTATTGATATTAAAGAAAAACAGGATTATAAGAAAAATTTCTTATATGAATCAAAATCAATTTCCTCGTCACTTACTACTTTTTATAAATATGTCAATTAAAATCCATATATTTATGAAATAATATGTAATATGAAATAATAATATGTAAGGTTTTCGCAGGAAAATGTGAAAAACTTCCCGGGAATATGAGGTAGTCTTTTCCCGGGAATTCCCACCAAGGAACTCTCGATTCCCAAACCCTAGTGTGTTTATATGTTGTCTTAGATGGCTTAGTGTTTAAATATGTAATAAAACACCACCATTTGCTAAAAATGTTTCTTATTTTTTAGCTATTTAAGAAAAAAAACAAAATCCAGAAATAATACTAGAAGGTAGTAGCAAAAAAAAGCAACAACACACAAAAAACTTTAACAAGCTAAAAAGATGTGGAAAAAAAGTCACGAAAATATGGTGTTAAATAAAAAGTTATAAATGATTTAAAGAGTTTTTCCCTTACTTTTCGCTGTTGCACTTAACTTTTTGCACTAGAACGAGCAGAAAGTTTGTTTTGTTTTCGTCTCTTGCTTTTTTCCAACATTTTTGTTGCTGTAGTCGTGGATGTTGCTAGTTGGTTTCTCAGTTTGCTAATATTTTGCTAAGACATCAGCAGAAAATTATGAACTACACATAATTAAGCCAAACACCTGTTGATTCTGTCTAATGGCATATTAGCACGATAAAAATGCTTATATTTATGTATTTGTTATGAATTACGAGAAATATATTTAGGGAGGGGAATGTCAATATTAAACAAAATATTATGTTTCGTGGGAGTGATAAATTAAAATGATAAAAACAAATGTCTTTTGTTTATACTTAAAAACCTATGAATTTATTCGTATTTTGTTCGCGTGTGTTTTTTTTTAAGTAATACTATCTACATCTTTTTTAACGCTGAATCGAGCCCAAATAACTTTCCATTGAAAAGCTTCGCTACCAAAAATGGAGCCAACGCGATGAAAGAATACTTGGAACCGACTAAGGGTAGAGTTAGCCGACTGGAACGGAATTGTAAACGGAACGAGACAGCTGATCGATATTGTTATATGTAAAGCAGTTCTAACGGTTATAGTCCAACTTAACAGGAACATGTTAAAAATTATATTTCCGTACATCGTAACAAACCTTAAATTGAAAATAGTATACAAAATTTATTATAAAAAACAAACAAACATTTTTTCTATTTATTAGCCAAACTATAGCGAAAATATTGTAAAGTCCCAAAAATCGCAATATTGTAAACAAAGTCTAAAATTTATTAAAACGCGCTAAAAGTGTAAAAGTGTAACTCGGAAAAATCGGGAAGATTCGCAAAAGCCACAATAGAACTTGAAATATTTTTTTTTCATTTCATTTATTCAAAAAAATTTTTAAAATTCCCTAAAAATTTAAGAAAGCCAAAAACTTTGAAAAAATTGCCGACGTCTCTAAAATAGCGGAAACTTACGAAAAATTTAATATATATTAAAAAACCACTAATAATGTTTAAAAATCGCTAAAACTGTACGGAATGAAAAAAATTTATTAAAAATCGCGAAAAAGGCGAAAATTCGCAAAAACTTGTTAACAGTATAATAGAAAAGTCTAATATTGTTTACAAATCGCGGAAACCGTAAAGAGGCTGAAACTTGCAAAAAGTAGCTTGTATCGCGAACGTTGCTAAAATTCGCGAAAAGTTAAAAAATCGGAAATAAGCCCTAAAATTTCTTAGAATAACAAAAAATTCGGATAGAACGCGAAAATGGCTTATTGTATTGATGAAATCACTAAAGCTGTAAAGATTAACCAAATATCGCAAAAATAGCTGAAATTCGTTAGCAACTGCTAACAGTGTGGAAATTGTAATGTCTTTTAAACGTTTTTGTTGCTTACTTCTAATGTTAGAATTAAAATATTATGAATGTATGCTTTACTGTTGATTTTATGATGGTTATTTGGTATATGTCACGTTTTTACTTTCTATAATCGTCTATACGTCTTACGTTAATGTTACATTCCATCTTTATCCCATTCCGGTTGGCTAACGGAGCCTAACGGATTTAAACCAAAATGGAAATAAACTAGCAGTTTCTAAACGCGCAGTTCGATTCTTATAAAATTTTAACAGCATTTAAAGAGGTGTTGCTGAGCTTCAGTTTGGAGTTTCGACTTTATATCTCTAAAGGGGGAGGAGCCACAAGACCCCAAAGTGGGTCACCTCTGGGTTCTGAAAAATTTAAGCCTATGTCAAGCTGATGTTTTTGATCTGATAAAAAATACCTTTTTCTCGTAGATTCTCCTATAAAAGAGGTAAAAAAGTATACTACATGTATGGGTTTCCGCTTACAGTTTAGGAGATATTCGAGTAAACAAATTGGACTTTTTATATTTTTTGTCCAGCTTGTTACATTTATTTTTTAATGGGGAAGTCAAATCTTTTCTGATTTGTCGTTGATTACTAACAAAAGTATTAATATTCTGACCAAATTTTGTTTAAAAATATCTACTCGATAGTCGATTTTTCCCCATTTTTTGCAGAAAAAAGTGCTGTAATTATTTCGTAATTATAAAATATTTTTTTGCAATAAAACTTACCCCATATTTATATCTATATGAAAAGTAATACTATAAAGCAGATACCTGCAAATTTTTTTCTTCAAAATTTTCGTTATTGAATTAACCAAAGCGCATCAAAATGGTCCTATTTTTATTGCAAATATCAGTTTAAGGCATGTTTTCTGCAATCGCAAAGATTTAATAAAAACCGTATTAATTTATTTTGAGGCCTAATGTGCCCTTAAACATTTTTCAAAAAATTATCTGCACCCGGCGGAAAATAAGAAAAATGCAGTGAAAATACTGGAAATCCCATTTTTGGGATTTTCTGGAATGTCTCTGGGAGTTTCGGTGTTCCCAGAGGCAAATCTTATTAGTTTTTTCTTCCATAAGAATCGGACTGAGCGTTTAGAAACTGCAGATTTATTTCCATTTTCCCACTGCGAATTAGTTGCTCACTTGAGGTGCTGCCTAAGAGATACAAGAACTGCTCCTCACATATTACCATACTTTGCATATTTTTCGTCGCAGTAATGTAAATACTTATAGTTTTCTTACCTTGAAAAAAAAAATATATATTGAAGTTCACCCAGAGCTATTATTCATCATTCCTAAACGCATGTACCCACTTGAACAGCACGGAATGTAGTATGTTCCGCTGCTTCATCGTGTTTATCGCATAGTGGGCATGGTGGTGAGCTGTTATGCTAGAAGCGGTGTAAGTGGTTGGTACAGAGTACATTTTTAGTCAAGAATTGGGTCGCATAATAATTAACATTACCATGGCTTCAATTCGACTAAATTTTGAAGCGAAGAATTCATTAATTTGTAGGCACAACGTGAGCTCTCCCATTGCGATTGCTACTCTTTTAAATTATAAAGCTTTAAATTTATAAATGCAATAATGTACAGCTCTGCTATTTTGTGTTTTTCAAGATTTTTTCAATGTTTTTATGTTTTACCATTTTGGTATTTCATTTTGACTTATATTGACGCTAGACCGCGGGGCGTACGTTCTGTTCTAGCGACATTATCCATAAAAATGTCAAACTTTTTGTAAATGTTTGAAATATAATACGAAACATACATACTCATCTCAAATCTATAAGTTTATGTTTTAGTTTTTTCGATATATATTTTTTTTTGTCAGGAAATTGCGTTTGAATTGCCACAAAAAGGGCTAAAGGTACAGGGAACAAATAAAACATTATTTCAGTGTACTTACTCTTTGATTTTTCAAATGTAAATTGTGCTCCTGTTGTTCTTACATAAAATGTGACAAAAACGTATAAAACAGAAATAATTGTTGATAAATTTCATTAAAATACAAGGTTAGAAAAGATAAAAGGGTAAAGCTAAATAGTTAAATGGACACAGCAGGGTCTTTTTAATATTCTACATAAATTCAGGTGAAAATTGTAAGCAAAACAAAACCAATGTATGTACGTAACTCGTTTATAGAATGAAAAGTAAAAAACCTTTGTCTGCCCATAAACTCTGGTCTTGTGTTAATTACCTGAATGATTTTTTAAAGGGAAATACATAGATGAAGAAAATCTTGGCGTGTCTCTTTGTGTGATGTTTTCTAAATAAACATTTGAAACCGTTACAGACTAGTCTACACAGTAAATTAATCCGTCTGTGAATAAGATTTATTTTGCGTCTCTTTTAAAGCCTATAAGAGACATGTGTAATCAAAACAACAACTAAAACAGTTCAAAGGAATTATTGTTGGTTGGTGTAACTTCTTAGAAAATTAGTTGAAGTTAATCTTATAATCTCATTTAAATCACAATGGGACTTTTTTTTTAATGCCAGATCGCATTTTCTGCCTCATTTATTATCGTTATACACATAACAATGGATTTAATTTTTTTTATAAATATATTGGTTCTCGGACTGCATTTCCTATTTTTCTTTTAATATTTAATGTGTTATTTAGAAATATTTATTAGCTTTCGTTGTATTATGATTTCATAGAATATGTGGTGAATTCGTTGAAAATAACACAACTTCCCACACAAAAACACATTTGATGAACATGTAACGAAGGAAATGCATAAAGAAATGAAGAGACTCTCTTTAAGGCATTTCGTTTGAATCTGGGTAAATGTTTTATGATCATGTTGCCACATGTATTTAATTTGATTACTGGTCTTGTTGTTGTTATTAAAATAATTCGCGGCCTTTCATCGCCGCCATTAATGATCTTGCTGCTTATATTGCAGCAATTTTCCTCTTAATGTCTGTTGAAGATTTTATCGCTTTATCGGTAGCCCTTCAAAAATATAAATCATCTGGCAACCTGTTCTGCTGTCTCTAGTTAGAATAAAAAACCAAAGAAGAACAACGAATTGACGTGTGGAGCAGATTCGAGCATACTTACTAGAATTAATTAAAATCGTATTTTCTAATCATCTTAATAAAAATTATCATTTAAATAAAATTGAAAATCTGGAACATTGGCATCCCTTGCGGGGAATACGATTGATATTTGATTCTGCTCCGACTTGTGAATAAAAGGCAGAGTAGTCTTGAAGTGGTTAAGTGGTCACGGCTCTCGTCAACATCGACAGGCACACTTCTAAATCGTGTGCTGATATTATCATTGAAAGTCAGCGCTGGAAGCTGAAAATTGGAATCTGGTAGTGAGTATCAGAGAAAACTATAGAGTCTGGACAGGTGGTGCTCTGTGATAAGGCTATCTTACTGTAAGAAAACATAACCTTACTTTGGGCATGCTGTGTTGAGGCCTATCGTCATTTAATTAGTTCACAATACAACAAATACAACCCGGGTTGTACATAGATATTAGCACTAATCAGTGTTTAGCAACGCCACCTAGGTGTTAATATACTCACCACAGTCAAATGGTGGTAGCTCGCTACAGTATTTAAACTGGCAATACTGCATTCGTTCATCTGACGTTTGACATTTATACTACAAACATACAACTTCTTAAATAGGCAAAATGGAAACAAAACTTTCTGCTTTAACTAAAGTTAAAAGTTCCATTCAGCTTTTTGCAACAAATACACGGAAAACTGCCAAAAACAAACAAGGCAAAGGCTTTTTGGAAGCCAGGAAAACGCTACTTGAAAGTTACTGGCAAAAATATTATAATTTGTTTGAAGAACTTTCATCAAGTCCCGAAAATAAGAACGGGGCACAAGCAGGCGAGCTGAGCAGCGAGAGTTTTGCTGAAATGGAGATAACATACGCAGAAACTATGGGCGATTTGAATGATGCACTATATAATTTAACTACCCTTGAAAGGGCATCTAGTTCCACCCAAAATACTAACATGCAAGCAACAGCGCCCACAATTATTCAAACGCAAACAAGTGTCATGCCGCGCATTTCCATACCCCCATTTGATGGAAATTGCTTGCATTGGTTTCCTTTTAGGGATATTTTTGAGTCCATCGTAACCAACAATCCTGCGCTGACAAATACACAGCGCCTACAGTACTTAAAAGACTCCTTGACTGGAGGTGCGAAACATGCGTTGGACAATATTACTACAACAGACAGTAATTTTAGTGTGGCATGGGATTTGCTAAAAGGTAAATATGAAAATAAACGAATAATAATTAATGCCCATATTGCAGCAATTTTGAATTTACCTACAATGCAACGAGAAACCGCTGCAACTCTTCGATCATTTTGTGACGGTTTAACATCATCATTGCGAGCATTGGAGCACTTAGGGCGGCCAGTACAACATTGGGATGATTGGTTAATTTATACAGTTGTCCACAAATTGGACCCAGTAACCCGAAAAGCGTGGGAGCTATCTTTAAACGTCGATCATGAGTTACCATCGTTTGAGGAATTAAAACAATTTCTACAAAATCGCACTAATTCACTGGAAATAGTGCAAACATACAATGAACCGAAGCCTACTAAAATGGCTGATAATAACAAAACCAAAACAACTCCAGTTAACAACTACTACACAATACCAAATCAATGCCCTTTATGCAAAGAAAAGCATTTCATATTATTTTGTTCACAATTTAAAAATAAAACTGGTCCGGGCAAGTTAGAAATAGTAAAAAAACATAACCTTTGCAGAAATTGCTTACGACAAGGGCATTTTAGCAATACATGTTCATCGCAGCATCGGTGTCACACATGCAAAGAGGCGCACCACAGTACTTTGCATGATTGTTTCGATCTGAAATCAGATACGGTTAATAAAAATGTTAACAACAGGCAACAATCGATGGCCGCTAATAATTCAACAGTCATCAATTCGAATTGTTCTGCCCACCTTGTCTTGCCCCAGGTACTAATTGGTACCGCAGTAGTTGAAGCAAGTTCGTCAAATGGCAGGAAAATGATTTTACGCGTATTGATTGATAGTGGCGCTGAATCCACATTTATCAGTGAATATGTCGTGCAGCAACTAAAACTGAGAAAAGATTCTGTAAATGTCCCGATAAATGGTGCTGCAGTTGCTCGTATAGCTACGGCAAAAAGTGTCACATCTGTCATTCTACGGTCCTTACAATCCGATTTTGAACTGTGCTGCACAGCACTTGTTTTATCGAAAATTGGCAATCTGACTCCTACCACTGTAGTCTCAGATAATAACCTAAAACAGTTTTCGCATTTAAATTTAGCAGACCCAAATTTACATATACCAGGATCTATTGATATGATTCTAAGTGCAGGCGACTATGTTGATATACTTTTAAATGATATTAAGCGCAGCTCGTATAGTCAGCTCGTTGCACAAAGCACTCATTTTGGCTACGTTGTATTTGGGTCCATCGCAAACCATGAATTAAAATGTGAACAATCCGTTACCTGTTTGACTACAAATTTGGAAATCGATAAAGCCCTTCGTGACTTCTGGGAAATCGAGAGTTTATCTAATGACTTTAAAAAAATTTTAACAAAAGATGACCAATTTTGCGAAAATTGGTTTGAAACGACAACAACAAGAGATGTTGATGGTCGATACATCGTTCGTTTGCCAATTAAAGAAGACGCTGAGCTTTCATTACTTAAATCCAGTAAGCAAGACGCTTTAGTACTGTTTCGGCACATGCAAAAACGACTCAACCGTGATTCGCAACTTAAGGCATTGTATCAAGGTTTTCTTACAGAATATCACGATTTGGGTCATATGGAAACTGTCAACAATGAAAGGTGGGAGCCAGAAAAGGTTTGCTATTTACCACATCACGGCGTATATAAGGAAAACAGCACCACTACCAAACTAAGGGTGGTATTTAATGCTGCTAAACGGAATGATGTTGGTGTTTCCTTAAATGATTGCTTGCATATAGGACCGAAACTGCAGAATGACTTGTGGGCTATAGTCTTAAAATGGCGAAAACATAAAATTGTTTTCACTGGGGACATCGCGAAGATGTACCGCCAGATATGGCTGAACAAGCAAGATACAGATTTATTGAGAATTCTGTGGAAAACTGATTCATCTGAACAGCCTAATATCTACCGATTGCTAACCGTAACATACGGTACAAATTGCGCGCCATACCTTGCGATAAAGGTACTTCATAGTTTAGCCAAATCCGAAGAAGTTAATTATCCTGTTGCTGCTGCAACAGTGTTGAATGATTTTTATGTGGATGATGTTCTTTCAGGCGGTGATACTGAAGAGGAAGTCACAAAAAATCGTATTGAACTACAAACTTTATTACACTCTGCAGGATTTACGTTACGCAAATTTCATTCTAATTCTTGCAAAGTCTTACAAAACATCGAACCATCTGATCGTGGTGAGGGCGACACATATAATTTAGATCCAATAGAAAAAACGACAGCTTTGGGTATCGGTTGGCTGCCTAAAACCGACGAGTTTTGTTACAAGGTGTCGTTAGATTACACTATCCAACATTTTTCGAAACGACAGCTGTTATCTGATGTCTCTAAGCTGTTTGACCCACTTGGATTATTAGCTCCAGTCATAATACGCGGTAAAATCTTTCTACAACAACTTTGGCTTACAGGTCTCCAGTGGGACGACCCTTTACCTGAGAGATTACTACAAAAGTGGAAGGTGTTTCGTACTGAATTGCAACAGTTAAGTACATTAAGAATTCCACGGTGGATAGGTGTTCGAAGTTCACATCAACGTTGTGAAATTCATATATTTGCTGATGCCTCGAGCACTGCATATGCAGCCGTTGCGTACCTTCGAATTTTATCGGAGGAGGCAATCCGTACAACTCTACTAACGGCGAAAACGAAGGTGGCACCTCTGAAAAAGTTAACGATTCCTCGACTCGAGCTATGTGCTGCCTTTTTAGGCACAAAGCTGTTGTATAAGGTAAAAGAAGCTCTAAAAATTGATATCATTAATACAACACTATGGTCAGACTCCAACACAGTTCTTTGTTGGATACGTACGGATCCTGGTAAATTAAAAGAATTTATTGCTAATCGAGTAATAAAAATTCAGCAGTATAGCACAGCAAGCGAATGGCGTTATGTTCCAAGTATGGATAATCCTGCCGATCAAGCTTCGAGGGGTCTTCCAATAGAACAGTTTCTTAATCAAAGACTCTGGTGGCATGGGCCTCAATGGTTGGAGTCGCATGAGTATAACTGGCCAAAAATGCCCGAACTCAATATGGCCATCATTCCAGAAATAAAATCTAAGCAATTGTTAACAACAAACGTCAATAATATTACTTTTGAAGACCAATTACTAAGGCGTTATTCGAATTTAGACAAACTACTTGCTGTGGGGGCATGGTGCAAACGTTTTATACACAACTCACGACATACTCACAAGATAACATCAAAAAATTTGTCATGGCATGAGCGTAATACTATACTACGTCAAATCATAAAACATGTCCAAGAAACCAGCTTTGCTAATGAGATGAGCTCGATTCAAAAGGGTGAAGCCATTTCAAAAAAGAGCAAAATTTGGAAATTGCGCCCTATAAAAGATTCTAATGGTATGTTGAGACTCGCAGGTCGTTTGATAAATGCTAACATAAGTTTCAATGAGAGATGTCCGCTCATATTGCCAAAAAACAACGCGCTATCAAATTTAATCATCGCTCAAGCACACGAGAGGACTTTACACGGGGGTGTCCAAGTAACTTTGCAGTACATTCGTCAAAAATATTGGCTTATCGATGGCAGACCATCCGTAAAAAAAATTATTAAAAACTGCGTTATCTGTTTCCGCCAAACATGCGTACCATCAACACAGTTAATGGGGAATCTGCCATCTGAACGGTGCAACACAGCAATGCCATTTCTGAATGTAGGGGTGGACTACGCCGGTCCTTTTCATATTCGTACCACTAAAGGCAGGGGCTATCGAAGTTATAAAGGATATGTGGCATTGTTTATTTGCTTGGCTACCCGTGCTATCCACTTGGAGCTGGTCAGCGATATGACAACTGAATCATTTATCGCGGCTTTGAAAAGATTCACCGCCTGTAGAGGTATATGCTCCAACTTATTCAGTGATCGAGGTACAACATTTGTTGGCGCAGACACACTATTGAAATCTGAACTGCAAGCCTTTAATGCACAACTTGATGCAGCCTCTGTTTACGCAGCAAAATGTGGAATTCAATGGCATTTCATTCCACCAGCTGCCCCTAATTTTGGTGGAATTTGGGAAGCCGGGGTGAAATGCATGAAATATCATCTGAAAAGATCTGTCAACACTTCTACATTGACATTCGAAGAATTATACACGTTATTAAAACAAGTGGAGGCTTGTTTAAACTCACGGCCATTAACGGTTGCAACCGATGATCCAACCGATCTTTGTCCCATAACCCCAGCTCACTTCCTGATAGGTAGAGCTATTTTAACAGTACCTGAGGCCAGTGTTTTAGATGCAAAACCCAAGTTAACTAATCGGTGGAAGCTTTTGCGACAAATCAACAGACATTTTGGCGTAGATGGTCGGTTGAGTATTTGCAACAACTGCAAACGCGTACGAAATGGTGCACGGTACAAAAAAATGTGGAGTTAGGTCAAATTGTGCTAATAAGAGACGACAATGCTCCACCAGCTCGATGGTTATTGGGCCGAATTACTGCTGTTCATCCTGGTACTGATGGACTGGTCCGAGTGGTTAGTATTAAAACTGCCTCTTCTGAAATACGACGCCCAATTAGTAAGATATCGCCACTTCCCATCGATGGGTCTAGCCGAGATGACGATTCCACCGGTGAAGCTGATACTGTGGATGACGGGGTTCCCAATGGTGGGCGGCACGAATGATTTAAGATAATAGTGCCAGTTCGTCTTCGTTCAAAGACGAGGTGGGCGGTATGTTGAAGATTTTATCGCTTTATCGGTAGCCCTTCAAAAATATAAATCATCTGGCAACCTGTTCTGCTGTCTCTAGTTAGAATAAAAAACCAAAGAAGAACAACGAATTGACGTGTGGAGCAGATTCGAGCATACTTACTAGAATTAATTAAAATCGTATTTTCTAATCATCTTAATAAAAATTATCATTTAAATAAAATTGAAAATCTGGAACATGTCTATAAAAAAATTTATTTTTATTATATCATAGATTTATTACATTTTATATTTTTAACACAAATATAATTAAATTTTTTTTGTAGGTTAGTGTTAACAAACCGCTACAAACTTTTTTGTCACAAATGTCACAACTAAATATTATAAGTGACATTTTTTAAAACTCCCCCTTTCATTATTTGATGGTTTTAGATAAGAAAGAAAAAAATACTTTATCACATGAAATGTCCGTCTATCAAATATACTTTGCAACCTATTTTAATTCCAAAAGTGTTAAAATTAAAAATATATTGAAGCGGAACAAACTGTTTTCCCGAAGTAATGATTTCATTAGATATATAGATCAGCATCATATTATTAATATATTTTTAAAAAGACAAGTAAAACGGAGGAAAAATAGCTTCACTAGTTCCATATCTGCTAAAACAAAGATATGTGCGAAATTTCATTTAAATATAAATTTTCTGTGAAGAAGTTATTCCAATTTTCATAGGTTAAAATTAGGGAGGTAACGATACGCCGTTTTGCCGATCCGATACCGATACCGATATTTAAAAATAAATATCGCCGATACCTATTCCGATACCGATACGAATATTGAAATTGAGTTCAAGTTTAGATTAACAAAACTCAAGTGCGATTTTTTTTATTATACAAAATTACATTATATAAGAGAATATTTAAAATTGATAAAACATTGGAAGTAATTTTTAAGGAGCTACATTTTCTTTGCTTCCAACAAATCTATATTAAAAATATTCAGATAATTAGTAGAAAAGCAAGAAAAATTTTTTAATTCCTTTATAACTTAAAAAAATACTCGCCATGCTTTTTAAAAAATCGATTTTTTTTAATGGACATTTATCAACTAATATTCATCTAAATAACTTAATAGCTTAATTATTAAAAGACTTCTAAGTTTATATTAATTCACTTAAATTTACATGAAAATACAGTTCTGAGTTTAAATTCGCATAAAAAAATTGTGAAAATGGGTACTTTTTTATCATTTTTCCTTAAGGAAAAATCATTATAGAATACCGAAAAAGAAATTTGTCCTAGCATCGCTTCCGATTCGGAGATTGGTAATCGAAAAACAGAACTTCTTGCAAGGGCAAGGATATGTAAAACTACACAGAAAAAAATAGACAAGAATTACATTCAATAAAACCATGTTATTAAAAAAAAAAATATGAATTTCAATAACATTTATCTTTAACATAATAAAATATTTCGTTGTAAGTATTTCTTTTCCATGCCGGTTATTTCTTTTCTTTTTATACATAAGTACTTAAAACAAGTTGTATCCCATAAAAAAATAAGGGATATGGCTCAGCTAGAGAGTGTATGCTTTACGTCCGGAAAGCCCGGGTTCGTATTCCAGCCATGTCAACATTTTTTTAATTTATATATATATTTTTATTTTGAAATAATTTTGTTATCAATATAGGGGAATTCTTTATCACAGGAAATTTGAAAAAAAAATTATTGAATACCGGGATTTTTGTTATCAAAAACGAAACTTATTTTTTTCTGTGTAATTAGAAATTATCCAAATTTGCAATATTTCCAGATCGCGAATTCTACATTTTCATGACTTCTTTGGGGTATCTCTTTTTTGCTGGAATAAGATTTAAAAAACAACGGCTTGAATTTGAATTCATGGTAAAATTAACAAAAAAATAAATAATTTTTTTACAAAATAACAGCATAAAATATTATTAATTTTTAAAATTGATATTAATAAGATTTAAAAAATAACGAAGTGTATTTAATTCATGGTAAAATCGAACAAAAATAAATTATTTGTTAAAAAAACTCTGAAAAATTTTTTAAAAGTATCGTCGTATCGGCAGTAAAATATCGCCGATACCGATGTATCGGAAAAAATGAAGTATCGCCGATATATCGGTATCGGTATCGGTATTCGTTACATCTCTAGTTAAAATGATGAAATGGCTGCTTACCATATCACTTTTATTAGTGACCAGACGGTTTTTCCTCAAAGCGGGACAAGAACGATTGAAGAAAATACGACCAAAAAGCGGGATTTTGTAAAATATCTTGTGGAAAGCGGGATAATGTAGAAAAACTCCATTTCTATGATAATACGAGTATACACATTATTTCTTTTAAATATATGCAACTACACATTTTCATATGAAAAACCACCTAAATAATAAATAACTCAAAAACGCATTGTTATTTAATTATTGCGTATTACATCGAAGCGTATGCCCGTACAAATTTTCAAACCTTTATCATAAAAATCAACCAAATTAAAAACGAAAAAAGAAACTTAACTTCATTCAGGAACTTGAAGTGCATACATATATTATTTAATTTTCTCTCATATAAAATTTAAAAAAGTAGATAAGTAATTTTGCATTTCAGCTAACGTTATGTACTTGGGAAGTTCACTAAAATTTATAAACGTGCATTTGTAGACGTTTTCTTTAAATCTTCATTTTTAATTTCTCCGTTACGATGAAACAAAAAACTACTGCTGTGTTGGCATTATTAGCACCCAATGAAATGCAGGCATATAGATGAGCTAACTAACCCACAACTAATAAATTTATATATTTTTGAAATATGTATCAAACATTTTTTAAATTGCTTTGAGCCTACAGGTTAAAGATAATTTTGTGTCGAACACATGAAACATAAAATCGTTTAGATCCAACAAAACTAAGAAAATTGTAAATCAGTTAGTGAAAAAATACGAAGTTATCTTTCATGGAAAATTGCTTAAATTCAGTTTATAGTTAAAAGAATATTTTCAATCAAATGCAAATTTTGTAGGGAAAAATTCTGTCTTGTAACTTTGTTTTTTTTTTGCGGATCTAACCATCTAATTTTTTTATATTTTTGACACAAAATTAGTTTTAGCGTTTGGCTCTCAATAGTTTTTCTTATTTCGTTTTCATCTTAATGTAGAAATTTTTAAATTGAAGTTATGAATTTTAGTCGAACTGTATGATTTTCAATCCAACATTTTTTGGTTATTCTGGGTTAAGATCGTTGAATTTCATCTTTGGAACAATCAAGCTTTTTTAATGTAACGTACCTCACTTGACTTCATCACCCTCACACTGGGAACAGGTATGACAAGAGCTCTGGTGATAAGATAGTCTTGAAAACATCAGTTCGACGCCTATACAGACAAGAATTTGTCTTTTCGGTTCTTAATTGCTTTGAGAATTCCTTTCTCAGTAAATATAATTTAATTGACAAATTGAATTAAATTAACTTAATCCTAGATATTTAACGCATAAATGAGGAAATTGAACTGGATCTTGAGTTTTTAGTTTATTGGTGAAGGGTGTAGAAAAGCAAACGGGCTAGGAAAAAAATCTTGATATCAGTTTTCATGTTTGTTTTTGACATTTATTTCTAAACTCATTTGAATTTTTATTTATTTATTTTTTCATACTAAAAGTTAGAATATATTTCAGTTCAAAGAAAATTTAACAACTAAACTTAAAAAAAATCAAGGTAGAAAATCATCGTCTAAATGTTTATGATTTTTAGTAGCTACCTTAAAAGGAAATTAAAAAAAGTCTTGCCTGAAAATTCAGCGTCTAAATCCCATATTATTCAGTTGAAAAAATTTAAAAATTTTTGTCAATAATTAAAAAAGTAGAATTAAAAATTCTAAAACCCGAAAAAGCGGAAAAAAACTAATTTAGACGGGATCGAACTCTTAAAAGCGGGATAATCCCGCCTAAAACGGGATGTCTGGTCAGGTTAGTTTTAACTCAACTTACTATCAGTTGCCATCCATGATCGACATACAGAATAAGCTTGTCGTATGACATATCAGTCTTGTATCCATTCTGAAGAAGTCTATTAGATTCTGCTGAATAAATTGCCTAATCTCTGAAAATAAGTAATATCAGAACCAGTGGAAAAAAGCCAACGAGCCAGTAACACAGCTTGTCTGTACAGATTCAAGTCAGCACATATAATTAGGGACGGGATCGAACTCTTAAAAGCGGGATAATGCCGCCTAAAACGGGATGTCTGGTCAGGTTAATTTTAACTCAACTGACTATCGGCTGCCATCCATGATCGACATAAAGAATAAGCTTGAAATTAAAATCTCTGCAATTTCAAGGTATCTAAATACTGTTGAAGCAATAACCACATATGAAAATCTACCTAAATATGTATTTTTAGAGTTTTAAATGCGTTCCTCCTCCAATTTTCGAAAAACATTATTGGGCCAAACTGCTAGCAAGCCCTTTCAAACAAAAAATAATTTTGAACATCGGTTAAAATATAACAGAGCTATGGATTGGGGGAAGCAAATTTCTGCAACCGATTTTCGACAAAAAAATGTTGGGACCAATTTTTGTCAAACCCTTTCAAACAAAACCAAAATTTTGAAAATCGGTTCACAAATGACATAGTTATGGATTGGGAGGATGGAGGGGGAGCAAATTTTCCCCTTCTAGCAAACCCTTTAAAAAAAATTAATTTTGAAAATCGGTTCACAAATGACATAGTTATGGATTGGGGGGATGGAGGGGGAGCAAATTTCCCCCTCCGGTTTTCGACAAATAAATTTTGGGACCAATTTTTGTCAAACCCTATCAAACAAAATAAGAATTTTGAAAATCGCCTCAAATGACAGAGTTATGCATGGGGGGAGCAAATTTCCCCCTCCGATTTTCGCAAAAAAAATTATGGGACCAAACTGCAGGCAAACCCTTTCCAACAATAAAAGAACTTTAAAAATCGGTTCACAAATGACAGAGTTATGCGTGTACAAACACAAAAAAAGTAAAAAAGAACATACCCACGAATTGATAACCTCCTTCTTTTTTGAAGTCGTTTAAAAAGTAACCAAAATAGAAAAAAGTACACATTGAAAAGAAGTAACCAATTTTGGTTAAAAGTAACCAAAACGGCAACGCTGGCTATGTTGTGCTTATTCAACCGACTTAAGTTCGAAATTTTTCGCAAAACTACAAAAACATCGTTTTTATTACTTTAGCATATCAGTTTTAAGTCTCGAATATGAGCGCTAACTTTGAAAAATGGCTAACATAATGGAAATCAGCGTACTCGAATTATTCTTACCAGTAGGTCGTCGAGCTTGCTAAAGAAAAAAATTGCAAATTCGAGCATTGTGTAATGAATCAGCACACTATTTTATTATTATAATACATATAAAATTCAATCTTAAAATCTCTATAATTTAATACTAGAGAAGTTGCTTAATTTATTTGTGTTTATATGCATATCAATCGAGTAACATTCATACATGTATGTATGTATGAACTTGAGTTTGAAAAATAAATAAATTAAACTTTATTTTCATATAAATTGTGTTTCAAAACTGTAACAGTAACTGTTTTATTCAAAACATTCTTTTTTAGAGTTTAAAATTCATGTAGTTGATTAATAAAATTGAGCATTTAGATCGAATTCCCCAATAAAAGAGTTAAGAAATATAATGTTTCCCCTATTTGATGTTTCGTCTTCTCGTGTTTATTTAAATTATTTCTTTTAATTAATGCCAACCATACCATGTCACACATTTACACCGTTGACATTGTCACTAAATAACACGCCCTCTCTTTGTGCTGAATTGCTACTTTTTCCAACACACATTTTTCAAACAGGAAAAGCGCATCACTCAGACATTAATGTTCGTCATCATCATCATCATCATAATCATCATCATTTGAACACTGTGGCTTATGAATTCAATTCCCGATACTAAGTGGACGAAAAAATTATAATAAATATAGGGTGGAAAAATTTCATTCTTTCGGCTTTATTTTGCTAAATCTTTAAATAGGAGGATATAGTCACTATGACCATATTAGCTTTTTTCCGAGCTAAATTTAGCTGTATTTTTCCTATTTAGCTTGAAATAATTCATAACACTTTATCTCTTTTTTAGCTGTTTTTAAAAAGCCTGCCTTTTCTATAAGCTCCAATTGCATGTAAATAATTTGTTTTTTTTTTGCAATAAATAAAAAGGTTTTTTCCGGAATAAATTTATGTATGGAAGCATATCGAGCAGCTATAAAGCTACAGTTAATTTTCATATCGGTTTCTACATATAGGATGGCCTACGTCAGTCGTCAGCAAAGCAGGGCCTATGGGATTTTTTCTTTTACGCTAATTACATGCATTGACTAAAAATATAAAAGCCAGCCGGTCTCGCAAAGAAACGTTTAATGAAGTATGTGATAATTATATGTTATTGGAATAAGTCTGGCAAAACAAAAAAAGATAATGATTCAATACAAAGAGCCAATCGCAGAAATTACAAATATTTTGGGCGACCACTTTCTTTGACCGTTCGATTTCCACATAAATTTCTATTGAAGCTGTTGTTTTGAAGATCGGCTTTTACCTCTTCTGCGTCTACACATGAATCGCATTTTTTATTTGAAAAGTGTAAAAGTTTTTCTTTTGTTTTAAGATCCGAAACGATTTTCGTTTCGAAGATTTCTCCGCATTTTATTCCTGTTACATACGTACAACGCATCTTCTCCAATTATTTCCACTAGTTTCAAATAAATCGGGAACGGTTTACTCGATTTGATTAAGGTGGCCGATTCATCTTCATCGTTTTGTAGAATCGCAAAACGATTTTCGGACGATTCTGAATCAGATTTATCATCTCTGGACATTTTTGATGCTGAATCCAAATTTGAAGATTTAGGGCTTAATAATATTTAATAACCTACTTTGAATTTTGGCTTGTCACAATTCTCTGAGGGGTCTATTTCAGGCGTTTTCCCCTTTCAGTGTTAGTTCAGTTAACATTTGTTATTGCTGTGTTCGGATGTAAAGCTAACTTGAAAAACGCTACTTGTTTTATTCTTCTACATGTATCCCATTTTTGGGGATTTATTTTTAAACTCACTTCGAATTATCGTGTCACTCCTTCTTGACGATGACAGCAGCATTCGTCATGGCATCCCTTTGATCGTACTTCTTTAAAAGTCTTCCCATTTCTTTAATCGATATGATAATGGTCGAAAAATTGCACTTTTCTTAAAGGATTAAGCCATTCGCAATACTCTCTATCAATAATGGTTGCCTCACCAAACGTACGTACCCAGCAGAAACTTTTGTCATTTTTGTAATCGGTAATACTTTATTAGTAGGCTACAAAGTAATAAGTGGTACTTATTTATCTTATTGCTGTACTTCAAATTATAACTGCTACTTAGTTTTTAATAAAATTATTAAGTATATTTATCATTATTTGAAAGTAGTTACAATTTGTTGATACGTATTAATAAAATAAGTAGACAGCCACTGTTTGAGTCAACACATGTTTGTATATGAAAACTAATTTTTGTCGCTTAAAATTATAAGCCAACAATAGCTGAGTGGAAACTTGTCTTTATATCTGAACCAGCACAGGTTCGTATCGCAGCTGGGTAAAAAAAAAATTAAAATAGAACTGACAAAATATAAATAAAACATAATGCGTATAAATTTGTTTTTCAATATTAATATGTTTATTTGACAACTTATTTTTTAGCTTCAAGTATGCCAAATAATAATTAGTTAATTACTGTGGCAATGCTAATACATTTTTAAGGGGTAACCCTTAGTTTTTGGACTTCTCGAACAAAAATATGTAGTTATCAAGTCAAGTTGTAAGTAGTTAGGACTTAAATCTTCATATACTTTTTTGTCTACCAGTAAGCAAAGACTCTGCTGGGTATTTGAGAAATCGATAAGGCTTCTTCAGCCCAGAAATTGCTGATAGAGAAGGAAAGGAGTTGTTATACCCAGTTATTTATTACATTTTTGAATAATGAAATATAACAAGAGCAAGTCTTATATTGAAGTACGGAGTAGTCACTTGGTATTGGGATCAAATTGATGTTACTTAAATTTATTGAAGTAGTTCTAGAAGTAAGGAAAGATAGGGGGATAAAAAACTTTGAATTTTGGCTTGTCGTCACAATTCTCTGAGGGGTCTATTTCAGGCGTTTTCCCCTTTCAGTGTTAGTTCAGTTAACATTTGTTATTGCTGTGTTCGGATGTAAAGCTAACTTGAAAAACGCTACTTGTTTTATTCTTCTACATGTTTCCCATTTTTGGGGATTTATTTTTAAACTCACTTCGAATTATCGTGTCACTCACTCCTTCTTGACGATGACAGCAGCATTCGTCCAGGCATCCCTTTGATCGTACTTCTTTAAAAGCCTTCCCATTTCTTTAATCGATATGATAATGGTCGAAAAATTGCACTTTTCTTAAAGGATTAAGCCATTCACAAACTCTCTATAAATAATGGTTGCCTCACCAAACGTACGTACCCAGCATAAACTTTTGTCATTTTTGTAATCGGTAATACTTTATTAATAGGCTACAAAGTAATAAGTGGTACTTATTTACCTTATTGCTGTACTTCAAATTATAACTACTACTTAGTTTTTAATAAAATTATTAAGTATATTTATCATTATCTGAAAGTAGTTACAATTTGTTGATACGTATTAATAAAATAAGTAGACAGCCACTGTTTGAGTCAACACGTGTTTGTATATGAAAACTAATTTTTGTCGCTTAAACTTATAAGCCAACAATAG
Source organism: Panzeria rudis (assembly GCA_956483635.1). Taxonomy (NCBI): domain Eukaryota; kingdom Metazoa; phylum Arthropoda; class Insecta; order Diptera; family Tachinidae; genus Panzeria; species Panzeria rudis. The sequence continues at coordinate 42,487,920 of OY101449.1, read as the reverse complement.
CTGAGTGGAAACAGTTCTTGTCTTCATATCTGAATGAGCACAGGTTCGTATCCCAGCTGGGTAAAAAAAATAATAAAAATAAAACTGAAAAAATATAAATAAAACATAATGCGTATAAATTTGTTTTTCAGTATTAATTTGTTTATTTGAAAACTTATTTTTTCGCTTCAAGTATGCCAAGTAATAACTAGTTAATTACTGTGGCAATGTTAATACATTTTTAAGGGGTAACCCTTAGTTTTTGGACTTCTCGAACAAAAATAAGTAGTTATCAAGTCAAGTTGTAAGTAGTTACGACTTAAATCTTCATATACTTTTTTGCCTACCAGTAAGCAAATACTTTGCTGGGTATATGAGAAATCGATGAGGCTTCTTCAGCCCAGAAATTGCTGTTAGAGCAGAAAAGGAGTTGTTATACCCAGTTATTTATTACATATTTGATTAATGAAATATAACAAGAGCGCAAGTCTTATATTGAAGTACGGAGTAGTCACTTGGTATTGGGATCAAATTGATGTTACTTAAATTTATTGAAGTAGTTCTAGAAGTAAGGAAAGATAGGGGGATAAAAAACGATCTCTAATATACGGTAATTTTCCTGATTTTGAAAAATACTAAATCTGGCGTAGGCATGGAATTCCCCAGAATGGCCAACGATTATGTGCCATAATTACCATGTTGTCAGATTCTGTAATATATATTGAAACCTGGCGATCACTTTGCTCCAATTCAATCTTCTAGTACCATGTGATGATTCAAGAAAATACCTAATGTTAGTTATTGTGTGGAAAAAGTTCTCAATGTTTTGAGTAAAAAATATGCCTTTATTTTCAAAAAACCAGAAATACATTGGAATAAAAATTATTCCAAAATTTTTTTCCATTTTTGTACGAACGAACAAAATTTTTCAATCTAGAATAAAAGAATATTCGAACAGTTTTTGTCGAATATTCGAATAACATTTTTAAACTACTTATTATAAAAATGTCTTTAAATTCACGAATGTAAAATAGTTTTTTAACATTTTTTTGTTAACAATATCATGTCTTAAGGAAGCAAATTACACCAAATTATCAATAAGTACTCGTATAAGAGGTTGTTGATATATTACGTAACGCCTTTAAATATTTAATTTTAAATTGCAGCATGTGCTAAGTTTGGAAGTATTTTAAGGAAGACAGTTAGAAAAACTAAATTGTTTACCAAAGGAGTTCTAAGGCTCACAAATGTTACGTGTCAACAACTTCTTGACTCTTGTACCTTTTGCGTAAAGTATGTAATATACAAATTGATAACTTCAATGAGGATTCAAACATATCTAACAAGAATAATATGGACCTAAGAAGAATAAAGTTATTTTAATTCAATTGAAGAAATTATATGTAGGAAGAAGTTTGGCTGAAGATGGAATGTCTGTTAATGCCCTAAAAAAGTCGCAACTAATGATAGAGTACATTAAAAATCGTGGTTGTAGCGTGGTTATTCGAATAAAATTTTGTATTTATTATTCTTTCGAATATTCGAACAAAAGTTTAAAATTTTGCGGCTGTTCGAATAAAAAACATTATGAAATTTTATTCGAACGAGTATAAAAGATGAATAACTGACAACAGTCGTCAGAAATGAATTAAGCAATTTTTGAACACCTTCCATGGACGTGAATCGTATTCCATCCATGTTGTTCTGCATCGACCGATGTATTAGCATGACTTTTAGCATGATTATTAGCATGACTTAACAGATTATAAATAAATGTGCATAATTTTTTTTTTGTAAGACTTTCCACTATGTGTTAAAAACGAAGAAAAAATACTTTTTTACTCTCTTTATACAAAATTACGTGTCCGTAATGCATGCTGTTGATTTTCCACAATAAGAAAGAATAACTTTTTCAAAAAACGAGATTAAAATTTTAACGGTTTTAGAATATTTTCGTTTGCTTCTCTTATTTTACACATCAAATATTTGAAAAATATTAGAAATTATAATTTTTTCAATGTTGATGTCCGCACTCTTGTGTATTGAGCGTTACGTCTTTTAGTATGCTTCATTAATAAGTTTAATGTTAAAATTGCATTAACAACATACACTTAAACAGCAGCGTAGAGTTATACTGCTACGTATTTAATAGCTTTGTAAAATTTCTCAAACAGTATTATATTGCAAAACGTTTTATCAATCAATCATCGTTTTTATTCAAAAAAATGTATTGAGTACCATCAATATTTTTTAATATAAATGAAATTTTTTAGTGAATATCTAAGGAGGCAATGTTAAAATACATCGAAGATTACACATCTGAATTGTATGGAATTCAAAATAAAGTGTGTGTTCTGAAACAAAATATTGAATTCGTATAAAACTGTATTGAGCGTTACGTAAAAAAAATTTTATATGGGTATTTCCCTCAAAATGACAACAACGACCGAAACAATGAAAACCCTTTAAACTTTCTTTAAGATATGACAAAGAGGAAAAAAATAATAAAATTATATAATACAAAGGTATTTTTTATACCTTTCTACAATTTTTAAATATCAAAAATAACTGCTTAAACTGAATATCTCTTTGACTAATATTAAGACATTGTCATAAACTATTTTCGCTCTTCTAACGACTAAATTCATTTATTTGTAACATTGCTATTATACTTTAAAATTAATGGTCGAACATAAAAGAAAAGGTTCGTGAGGAAATATAAAATATAGAGTTCGATTAGCTGTATAGTTTTTAATTTCTTTAGACGCTATTCTTATGTGACGCACACACATAGTGCAAAAACATTATTTGTCTATGTTATTTGAAATTGACCGGTCGCAACTGTTTCAAAATAAAAGTTTAAAGCGAGATGTGTGTCGCAAAAAAATATTGATCTACATCTTTTTTTAATTTTGTGTAATAAAACTTTTATAAGCATTTAAAGTTCGTCACGTACGCAATTGTAGTAGTACTACAAATGTAACTAAATGCAAATGAAAACTGGCATAATTTCCATCAAATTTCAAAAATATAAATGATTCATCCGTTTTCATATCAGGATAGTCGGCATATAAATGATTCTTGAACTGCGTATTCATTTGGCGAAAATATTTAAAATTAATTAGTATGTACTACTATGTAGTATGCTAAGTTGGAGCAGTAAACTCATTGCCCAAATGCATAATATGCAGTATGAAATGAATTTTGATTGTTTTTATTGCTATTATCACCAAATAGATATGTTTTATTTGTTTTTAAGTTTTTGTTTACATATATTCACAAAACATATATTTCATTACTTAGGAATACTATAAGAGAAAAATCTATCACGTATGCTATGTCACGTACGTTATCAAATTTTAGTCATTATAATATTATCCAAAAGTTTTTTTTATTTCAAATTTGAGGATAATAAAGGATAAATAGTTTGCTTTTGCATATATTTACATACACCTTAACATCACTTCTGTTTTATGTCACGTACGATATGCCCTTATGTCCATCGATATTTTGGACAATATGGTTCTAAATGTGATAAATTTTTTTACACATATAGTACGCCCTAAATGGAGCATAATGACGATATCAAGAACATTACCTTTTTACAAATTTCTGGTTTTCTTTGAAAAAATTTTGCTTCTAACACACTGCGGCTTGTTATCTATTAGAAGAATATGTTAGGTGGGTCGTATTTTGCTATGAAAAATTATTTGAAATTGACATAACTTTTGACTTTGTTGTTCGATTTTATGAAATTGGTCTTATTTGAAAGAAGAAGTAGCCTACTTTTTCCTCATGTATAAATGTTTGTAAATAATTATTTTAAAAGAAACAAATTTTTTTATTTTTCCATGTGAATCCAACTGAAAATTTAAAAAAGTGGTCATAACTTTGAACTTCATCCTGCGATTATTATAACTTTTTGTTTTAAGGGAGTTGATGCATAATGCTTTCAACGCTTCTACTCATTTTTGTGGTGTATTTTTTTTCGCTAAAATCATTCCCGGAACAGCCGCGAAAGCAAATGTAACGCTTAATACACAAAAATGCTAAAAAAAAATTTAAATATATAATTTTTTTCAGGATCCATTGAATGAGGAGAAACCTATAATATGAATCCAAAAAAAAAAAACACATGTAAAACAAATGTACGTTTGGAAAAGGGATGTAACGATACCGATACTCAAAAAGAAATATCGGCGATACCGATTCCGATACCGATACGTATGTTGAAATTGAGCTCAAGTTTAAACTAATAAAACTCAATTTGAGTAATTTTTTATTATACAAAATTACAGCGTAAGAGATTATTAATATTTAAAATTGATATTAACCCAGTATGAAAATTGGAAGTAGTTTTTAAGAAACTAAATTTTCATTGTTTCCAAAGAATCTATATTAAATATATGGAGATAATTAATAGAAAATCAAGTATTTTATTTAAGTCATGCAAACATTTTTAATTCTTTATAAATTTAAAAAATACTCCACATGCTTTTTAAAAATCGATTTTTTAAAGGACATTTATCAGCTAATATTCTTTTAAATAACTTAATAGCTTAATTGTTAAAATTCTTCTAAAATTTTATATTTATTCACCTTCAATTTGCATGAAAACTCAGTTTTTCGTTTAAATTCGCATAACAAGAAACAAGTTGCGAAACTTAGTAACTTTTCATTCTTTTTCCTTAAGGAAAAATCTTTATAGAACACTAAAAAAAATATTTCTTAACATCGCTTCCAATTCCGTGATTGGTAATCGAAAAAGAGAACTTTTGCAATGACAAGCATATGTGAAACTAATTAGAAATTATCCGAATTTGCACTACTTCCGGATCGCAAATTCTACATTTTCATGGCTTTTTTTTTTGCTGGGAATAAGATTTAAAAAACAACGAATTGAATTTAATTCATGGTAAAATTATCAAAAAATAAATTATTTGTTAAAAAAAAACTTTGAAAAAAATTTAAAAAGTATCGTCGTATCGACATTAAAATATCGCCGATATCGATGTATCGGAAAATCTGAAGTATCGCCGATATATCGGTATCGGAATCGGTTACATCGCTAGTTTATAATGAGAATTATCCTCAAATTTTTTGAGTTCAAAATTTGTTCTTTTTTTAAACATATTCGAAAGACTATGTTCTACATACATACATATGTATATACATATGTATATATTAATTTTTGTGAACGTATCTACTGTGCGACCAACATCTGCAGTTAAAGTTGTATTTTATCATTTTGCTGGTATTTTAAAATTTTTGTGGCCTTCTTTTTTGAAGAAATTCATTACATTTAGGTAGTTTCTTGAAACAGTTTTATGTTGCTTCAAAAATCTTTGTTTGTTATATTTTAAATATTTATTTTTTTTTATTTCTTATTTTTTAATCTACAACATGACATACGCGGGTTAAAGTATAACCATGTGTCTTCTATTATTGTGTGTTTTTTTTATTTATATAAAAACACAACAAAAATATTTATACATCTTTTCCATTCACAATTAAACAGCAAATAAATATATTGAATTTTCCCCTTTTTTGTGTTTCTATTTTATTAAAAAAAAAAACATTTAGTAATAAAAATTATTAGGTAATACTTCTAATTGGTTTATAGACAGATTCATATATCTGGGTTTCAACTTAAATAAAGAATTGTGTTAAATTTAACACATATTCATAATGAAACTTAAAACTGATTTATTGAAATCTTTTAATTACGGAATGCTGTTCTTTTTGAGATCTTGTAGACGAAAATAATAATTTATAGAACATATACATATGGTGGATAAAATATTAGAGAAGAAAAACCATACACGCAATTATAATACATATAAATTTTACTTTACGCATTTTCGATAATAAAATGTATATTGAAATCCATATGTGGCCTCAGGGTGATAGCTTTTAATTAGGAATCCAATCAGAACATCTTCATATTGGCGATAGGAAAAAAAAAAACAGAAGAAGGATGTATATTTTGAAATTTGCTCTAAAGAAGGTTTGAGAACGTCTTCCGGTAAGAATATGTGCAACTTTCGACGAGTGCTAACAAAGAGTTTTCCTTCAGTACGTTGCGGGATTAACTGAACTGTAAGTAAAAAAGCCATCTATTTATTTTATTGCAGACGGAGAACTTAAAGTTCGCCACACTGTTTTTCGCGGCAGCAGGTTTCGGTTACTATGGAGTTTGTTTCGTAACGCAGTTGTCGAAAGACCATTATATCTAGAAAAGGTCACCGTTTGATGTGATTTATAGGCCAGGCCAGTCGGTTCGTTTTATTAGTAGTTCTTCTATTTTTCGCATCTGATATTTGGGTTCCTTCCTCCTAATGACTGGTGGAATCAGAGAAGTGATCTTCATTCATAGACATCTAGAAGAATAAAAAGTATTTTCTGAGCCACTCTACACTTCGACAATCTTGTTTATATTGCCCATTGTGAGTTCAGTTGAAACTAAACCACCTTAATTGCAGTTTTTAAAATACCAGATCATAGCAAAGGAGAAGGAAAAACTCTATTACACTTTTCTCTAAACCTCTCTTTTATGTGGGGCAGTTTATATGAAAAAAAAAAAAACAAAAAATAAAATTAAACTCCTTAAAAATGTTAATTTGTTGCAAGATCATGTTAAACTTTTGCTTTATTTTAACCGCGAGTAATCTTATTTTTATATACCAACCGTGTTTATTTGACCTTAAAATTAAGTGCCGAAAGAACAACAATAAAGAAACCCCACAAAATCTACCAATTTTTCCTAAATCCTGCCTTAACCGAATCAGCAGCGTAGAAAGAAATTAACAGTCAAACAAAATCTTAAAAACATAATCCTTGAACACACAAAAAAGACCATACAATTTTTATTTCATATTTAAACATTTTTGTTCTTTTAAAGGATTTTATTTTAGCCAAAAGGATTTAGTAGTTGTTTCTTTTAATATTATAATAAACTCTGAGTAAAATTATATACTACAACAACATTCTGTTTCCATTTCATAGCTGAGCTTATAAATGTGTTTGTATCAGAGATTTTTCTTTCCATTCATTCGTTTTCTTTCATTATTTTTTTATTGTAAATTTTTAAGGCGTTAAATGCAGCATAAAACTTAATTAGATACGCTCGCATTAAATGAAAGAATGTACTATATAATGCCAAATGTAAAAAACGCCAAGCAAAAACTTCTACTGGACAGTGGTACGAGTAAGATTGATTTTAAATTCTGTGCGTATTTCAAGAGATATAAGAAAACAAATTATACTAGTCCGGTGAAGTTAGTTCAAAAAATAGGCATAAGGTTACATAAATGTGTATAGAGCTGCAAATTTGTATGAAAGTTCAGAACACCATCATAAATAAAATGTGAAAAGTCCCCATCGTTCCCCCATTTGCAAAAAAAATTATTCAAGGTCAAAGTTCACAAATATTGGTTTTGGTGCTTTTCATCCAAATGGCAAGTCTTATCACAAAAAAATATCACAATTAAATTGTAGATCATGCAATTATCTATAAAAATTGTCTGAACACTTTTTTTCTAAGAGTCGCCGTTTCTGAGATATAAGAATTGAAATATTTGAAGAGGTTGTATTTTTCATATTATGCATAAGTACGCCGCGTATATATGTATATCACAGGAGCTGTAATACAAGTAAAAATACTTTCATATCGATCTTTATAACTTATACATACAAAATAGTACAATTATTAGAACATCAACTCGAAAGAAGCCCAGTCCTTCATTTTATACCTTGAGCAACATCTGTTTGCTATTCAATTATCCTGCTCTTCTTGCCAAGGCATATTAGGCGAACAAGATTTAGTCTCCAACGTTCCTTCGCAGTTAAAACAAGTATTTTGCATTTAAAGATGAAATTGAACAATATTTCGAGTACCAATTGGCTGGCTCCCTACCCGTTGTCACTGTTCGATGATATTTGAATGCGTAAAATACAAAAATCAGCCATTTATGATTGTTATCAAACAGTAAACATTGATCGATGAAGGATAAGTTTTACATTGCTTTGTGCGGAATACCAAAAAAACATTCAGCGTTATTTTAGATACATACGTTCCGTATGTACGTCGCCGTTTTGTCCATAGAGTTACCATATTATTTGATAGCTATACTGATTGTACAAAAAATATTAAAGCCGCAGAACAACGTCGCCGAACTACAGCAACATCTTCACCAGTCAACAAAATTTTGATGATGTCTTGATAAAGACGTTGATTTAATCGTCGACGAAAACGAAATTCCATACATTAGCAACGAAAAAAGCTCTGAAAGAAATTTTTTCGTTGGTAATGTATGGAATTTCCTTTCTGTAGACGATTACGTTGTCTACAGAAACCCAACTTCACTGGTATTACTAAGGCTCGTTTCCGCATATAAGGTAATCGTCGACGAAAACGAAATTCCATATATTAGCAACGAAAATAAGTTCATTTCAGAACTATTTCTCGTTTCTAATGTATGGAATTTCGTTTTCGTTTTGTTTTCGTCGACGATTACGTTGTCTGCGGAAACGACCCTGTACTGCTCGAACCCCAACTAAAAAATTATTTATTTTTCAAAACCTGAGAAAGCACAACATCGGTTGGAAATATATTCATCCAAAAGTCAAAATCATAATACAACAGTTTTTAAAATGTTTGAGAAACAAAATTTAGTCCATTGTGCTTAAGTTTTTAAAAAGAGTAACTCTACTCCGCAAGATGTAATCCCCAACGGAATCCGCTTTCTTCTTTCTGAAGCTCCAAAAAATTACCTGCTTAAATAAGTTTCGATACGTATGTTTTGCAAAAAATACTCGTAACAAAAACGAGTGTAATTAGCTTCTCATCCACCAAACTCTAATTCGTCTCATCAACATCTATTTCGGGTATATTATCAAGTTCAAGTGGGAATCAGCTAGACCCAAAACCCTGAACCGATCCAGACTTTACTCCCACCTGCACCGGCAAACTCAACACAATTTTTTGCAATGTAATGCTAAATGCGGTTGCAAAAAAGTTGGATTGTTTTGTTATTAGTATGTAACGGTTGTCAAGACCAATCATACTCCAGTGTTGATTCGCCACTAGAAGATTGTTCATACGATATCAACGAGGAGACATCTAATTCATCACTGTTAGCACAATTTACTTGCACGCAGCTGGAAGGGGAACAATAAAAAGAGAAACAAGAAGAAGAGAAAGCAGAGGTATTAAGTGATTCTGAATAATTTCCCCCAAATATTATATTGGGTACCCCCGCAGTGTAGTGGATAGCGTGCTAGACTGTTAGCCGGGGATGGCAGGTTCGGTTCCTGCCAATACCCTGGGTGTTTCTGCAGAAAAGCCGAAAAAGGCTAAGCAGTATGTGTCTTCGTCTTTTTAAATCCTTAAAATTTAAATTAAAAAAACGTGCCAAGTGTACTACCTCACAGGTGGCGTGGCAACGTGTGCATATTATGAATAACACAACTTTTTGCACTTTTGGATCCTTATATTTTAGAAACGGCGAATCTTAGAAAATTTGTTTCGGGGCAATTCTTATAGATAATTGCATGATCTACAATTTAAGTCTGATCTAGTGTTAAGATTAAACTTTCCGTTTGGCTGAAATGGGCAAAAAACCCATATTTGTAAACTTTGACCTTTGATAGAATTTTTGGCAAATGTTGGATCGATGCGGACGTATCATATTTTATTTATATTGACGTTGCGAACATTCGTACAAATTTTCAGCTCTATTCGAATTTTGGTAACCTTGCATGTCTAACTTGACCGGACTATACATTTATTACTACAAATAATATGAGAGCTTAACCTTTTCTTGATGTCTTTAATTTAAGGTCATGTACTCCAATATGACAATATTTTCCGTTAATCTTATATAACGCTACACAAGAGACAAAAATAACTGACTTTAGCCTATGGAATTATTACTTACCACCACGTAACAGTTACTAGTAAATGCACTTTCAGTTTTTCATCTACGTCTTCTTTTCGCGTTTTTCCTATATTTTCAAGAACTGGACCTTAAAATCAAAAAATATTTTTGAATATGCGTAATCTACACAAAGCCACCTTTCTTTTGAGTATAATTTTAAAGGAATTTGGTTTAGGATAACTACTCGTAAGTGACATTGTAAGGAATTCCAAAAGAAAAATATAGTAAAGAATTAATGAACAGGGGTAAACCAGGCAAAAGCTCATTTTACTAGCAAATGTGATGTGATGCAATAATTTTATTGATGCAGTTCTACTATGTTTTATGTGGCTATTAATAATTTCAAAGTCTAAGGTCCGATATATTCAAAAGTTCCAAATTTGTTGTGTAGTGTCATCAAAGTTAATGGAAGTATTCATTTTAACTAAAAACTTACTACTTTTGCATTGACTCCGTATAGCCCTCGTGCGATTTGCTCCTAACTAAAACTCGATAGTCATCCTTTATCTCTGGCTGTAATACTTTTCCATCGAGCATTAGGCCTGCACTCACTTTCAGTACAAAGAGACACAAGCCAGTTTTCTGCCAGTATACCCAGCTATTTATTGCACTACTTTGACCTCCCTGCTGCAAACTATTTCTTTAAAAAAATGTTTAATCTTTCAAAAATTGTTGACTCTTTCAAACATTTTTGGATCTTTTTCCTCCACTTATCCCACTGTCTTAACATAATCCTAGAAAGGAGAAAATACAATAACTACTAAAAGCATCACTTAGTGCTGTTTTTTCTCTAGGAAACTGGGCCAAAAGCATTAAAATTATTTAAATCCTACTAGTAGAACAATAATAAAAGAACAACATCGAATGCCAAGAAAAATATGTACAAGTTTTTCTTTTTTTCCAATAAAATTAACAAAATAAATTTGCATAAAAATACGTACAAAATAAAGCAAAAACTATAATAAAAACATGGTTTTACTTTACTAAAAACAAAAGAAATTGGAGTTAGACTACAATGAGTCAAATAAAAAAGAAATATTTTGATAACCTAAAATATTTTGAAGATAAAAAATACAATTTACGTAAAGGAAAAATAAATACATTTAACACTCAATTTTATTTATTTGTTTGAAAGCCAAATGGGGAATTTAAAGAAATAGAAATTTTAAACAAAATACTCTTAAGCACTTTACAAAGAGCTGGTGGACAGAGCATCAGATGTTTCTTTTAGATTTTTTAAATTTTGTAGTCTCGTAATGAAGTTGTTGCCTGCATCAATGGTGCTTACACAAACCATTTTAAGCCAACTTCTTTCTTTATTTACAAGAAAAGAAGATTTAAGTATTTCCTAATTTTCTTTTGCTTTTAAAGTAGATTGACTTTCTATAGAGTCGGCAGAATATAATGGTATCCTTAAGTGTCATCTTAATGTCGTTTTATTGTATTAAATATATATTATGCATTTCTTAAATAAATAGTATGCACAGCATTTACATGTTTATTCTGTTTGTTTGTTAAATGTTGACTTAAAGATTTATATTTTTCTTGTCTAGTAACTCAAAAATTTACTCTATTTTCTTATGCCAACTTTAGTGATTTAAAAAAATAAGTTAAAAAATAGAAAAACTAAAATTCTTCACATTTCCGGTCATTACAAAGAAACTAAAGCCAATTTTATTCGCATTTATTCCTTTATTGGTTTGTTTGTGTCTTTACAATTGAGTAGCTTGTTTTCGATGTCATTTTGCAGAGACTCCCAAAGCTTTCGACATCCAACATTAATATACAGAAGATCATTTTGTCATCCGTATAAAAAATACACGGTATACTAAGTAGATATATATCGTTCATTACTGTGGTCCTACCTTAAGCTAAGATCCCACTATCGTGGCAATGCCCAGCTTTTCGTCGGCTGACTTCAATGAAGCCATAGGTAATAAAACAAAATGGCCGGCTTTATTTCTCAATCAATTGCGAATACGGCCTTATGGCTTTAAAGCACTGCAGTGTAGTGCAATTACGCCCTTATTTCTCAATGGAACCAGTCATTGCGAAAAGGACGAAAAGGACATGAGTCCATAAAACTAAATTTTTCAGTTCATGAGCTATGATTTTTTCGTATAGACTTGAATTTTCAAAATCTACAAAAGTGAATTTGTGGTACTCTTAAATGTCTTATTTTTGCAGGGAATATGTAAAACACATAAATAAACCAGATGGCATCAAAAAGTGGAATTTTAAAAACATGTGGCTCATGCCCTTCACACAATGACTGGTTCAATTAGTTAAGAAATAAAACCATTTAGCTTTATTATCTGTGGCTTTATTACACCGAGCCGACGAAAATCGGTGCATTTCACCGATATTGGGAACTTGGCTTTAAGCCTAGTATGTACTCTGCTCAAATTTTTAAAAAATGATGAGCAGCATGGTTTATTTCGTACAAAAAATTTTATATATAACCAAAATTAACTAGATCTTAAAACTACACGCAGAGAAAAGATATTGTTGTTCCATGGTTGTGTCAACAATGTCATGTTTCCCGATATAGCTTATGTTTGTAACAAAAAACACATGCTTACATTTAATCATACCATTATTATCACTCATATTTAAAGCAACATGGTTGAATTTAACAATATTATTATTAAAAAATTCAAGCTACAATCGTGGTATATTTAAAGTTCGACAACAGTATGGATCTATAACAATGAAATATGGTTCTTGTTCATACTATTTTAAAGCACTTTGCTTGCAATCAAGCTATGGTTATAAAAGAGTTTTTGTTCTATCCCTTGGATGAATGCTTTTTTTGTTAGTTTATTGTTTTACTTAAAAGCTGTTGCTTTGGTTTTGTGTGTTATTGAAAAAATAAAAAATAAAAAAATAATAAATTAAAAATATCAAAAACGGACAAGAGTTAGCAATTAATATTCGGCCATGAAACCATTTCTTTTTGAAATTGCACAATTTCAAAAACGAAAAACAGTGGTCTTTTTACCGGACAATTTAGCGCATTCGTAGCTTAGTTCGGATAAAATATCTGAAATATCTAAGATATAAAAATTAACTGAAAAGCTGTAATAAGTAAGCTTTTTGGTTGAATTCTTTCCTGAAAGCTGCCGATTTCAAAACGAAATGGTTTTCAGCGTATGCCCCATTGTAAATAAAATATGTGTCAACATATATTTACACGAAAAGAAAATATATGGTTGTGGCATTGTTGCGTCAACAATGTCATGTTTCCCGATATAACTTATGTGTGTAGCAAATAAGCTATTATTGTTTTAAGCAATTGTGAACCTTCATTTAATCATGCCATTATTAGCACTGCTATTTATAGCAAAATGATTGAATTTAACAATATTGTTATTAAAAAAATCAAGCTACAGTCATAGTATATTTAAAAATTCAACAACAGTATGGTTTTATAGCAATAAAATATGTTCTTGTCCATACTATTTTAAAACAGTTTACTAGCAATAAAGCTTTTGTTACAAAAGAGACATGGCTCTCTGCTTCCAAAAATAGTTTTGGTTCTATCCCTTGGTTGAATGCTTTCTTTCAAAGTTTTTTGTTTTATTTGAGAGCTGTTGTTTTGTTTTTGTTTGATATACATATATGGTTATTTCAAACCATATATTGTGCTTTTGAACCATATATATGGTTGTCTTGAACTATATTATGGTTATTGTAAACCATATATTGTGACTTTGAACCATATATATGGTTGTCTTGAACCACATATATGTTTATTTCAAACCATATATTTTAATTTCGAGCCATATATTTGGTTACTTTGAACCATATACATATATGGTTATTTCAAACCATATATTGTTATTTTAAACCATATATGTGGTTGTTTGGACTATATATATGCTTGTTTTGAACCATATATATATATATATATATATATATATATATATATATATATATATATATATATATATATATATATATATATATATATATATATATATATATATATATATATATATATATATATATATATATATATATATATATATATATATATATATATATATATATATATATATATATATATATATATATATATATATATATATATATATATATATATATATATATATATATATATATATATATATATATATATATATATATATATATATATATATATATATATATATATATATATATATATATATATATATATATATATATATATATATATATATATATATATATATATATATATATATATATATATATATATATATATATATATATATATATATATATATATATATATATATATATATATATATATGGATGTTTTTAATCATATTATATGTAAAACTGATTTTTTTCACCATATATTTAACCAAATATTCAATCATAGTATGCTGTTCTTCGATTATGTTTGCCTCAACCATGTTTTTTCTTTCCGTATACTTTTGTGAACTTCAAGCTATTCTTAAACGCATTGGTGGTGTATGAACAAAAAAATTTAAACATAGTGCAATAAAAAAATTTCTCAAATTGTCACATAACTGATTACGTAAGAGCAAGGACAATACACAAATATAATATGATAAGCTTTAATAATGTAAAATTAATATCTAACTAAATATTATTGTTATATTGCATAATATTATTGGTAAACTAGGCAGCAATATACCCCAATATCCATAAAAATTTATGAAAGTTAATATTGGTTTACTGTACGAATTTTGTATGCAAAACCCGGTTTTAATGCACACATTAACTTTACTAATCATTTATGAATTTGGGGATAGTGTTTAGAACACATTTATTTTGATAATAATATGATTTGACTTCAAACATATAAATCAATCACAATTGCTCTTAAATTATGGTTACCTCAACCATGTTGTTTCTTTACGAGCAATCAGCAAAAATGCGATCTTGCCTTCAAATCCAAAATGATTTGAAGACAAACTCTTTGTCTAGTATCAAACATTTTGAAATGATTTGAAGATAATTTATGAATTGCAGCGGTCTAATTTAGTTCTAGATTTTTGAAGTATTAAAATCGTGAAATACAACATAATTATTTAATCCAAAAACATATAATTATTTTGTCTTAACATCAACACTAATTTAGTTTTTAATGTATACAGCAGAATCTAACAAGGGTTTTTTTCGGAAACCGCTACACTTTCAGCATAAGTGATCACGTGTGTAGGAATGTAGATTTTTTACGATATGATAAAAACTATATGACATACTGTGTCGTCATATAGTAAGTTTTTTACGATATGACGACGCTGAGATTGCCATACATGGTGTATGGATACCTCAGTGTTGTCACATCATAAGAAACTTGCGATATGACAACACAGTATGTCATATCGTAAAAAATCCGCATATCTGGCATCAGTGCACATGTGATTTAATTCTCGTGTAATTACATTTTCGTATTTAGGGTGCACGAAAGTGTTTTATATATAATGCCATCTCACACGTGGTGATAAGCAAGATATTCATGAGCACTGATGATGGGAGTGTAGCGGCTTCCGTTGTTATGTCTTGCTGTATACATTGAAAACTAAATTAATGTTGATTTTTCCCTCGTTCCTTCGAAATCTTGATCATGTCTAATTCCTTCTGCGTATAACGTTACGAACCTTAGCCTATATCATGATACAATAAAAACAGGTAGAACTGTCCCTACAACAAAATAAAAAATAACAGGCATTTTGTTAGTGTAAAATTAATGTCAAAAACAGAAAAATTAGACTTTTTTCTCTGATAAAGCGAATTTGACATTCGTGAAATATAAACCCACAACTACAGCTGCGCTGACAGTTTTACTTTGTATTATTGTATCATGGCCTATATAATCAATTTGGATTAAAAATCAAATTAGTTCGAAATAATGACATTAAACTATTTTTTATAATGAAATTTTAAAGCATGTAACAATTGAAAAGACAAAGAAAAGTTTTTGTCTGTCTGCACGGAAGGTTGAACTTACATCATAATGTTTCGATACCAACCACGATCTTTACCATCAGAATTTTTACTTTACTGCCAATGACGACAGCTTGTAGTCAAGTAGTTGAATAGCATTTATTTTTAATAATTCTCACCCTGTAAGTTGTTTTTCAGATTTTCAGTTGATGATGTTTGATATTCATTATTTTCTTTTGTCTTTTTCAATTAAGGTTGAAAGCTATCGGCTTACGAATACTAGGGTGTGAATGTTTGTGTTGTTTATTTTATTTATTTAAAAAGTGTACATTCTTAGCTATGTGCCGTTAAACAAGTTTTGAAGGATTGACTTAATGGAGTACCAATTAAATCTCATCTGTGTACTCACGAAGACCATATTCGTTCTAGGAATGATTTCAATGGCTGAACTTTGCGCACTATACCTGATTTTGTGGTATCAATGATAGAAGTTATAGTAAAATAATGCCATTTCTAGAAATTCTCTGGGGGCAAAAGCACCCCCTAATAGCCAATGGATATACAAATATTCGTAATACGAATGTTTCTGGGCATGTTTATTTGAATTGTTTGTTCTTATTGTTATTAATTTTCTTCCATCCTCTGTTTATTGATTTCGAGTAATTTTGTCTATTTTATTTTAATTTAGGACGTCAATATACAATTGTACGTTAAATATTTGTGACAATAAGAAAAAACTGCTTATATCTGATCTTATTGTTTGCAATAAAGCATTTTCAAAGCTGATGTTTATAAAAAATTAAAGTCGATTTAGGTAGTTTTCCCTTTTTGCCACAGTTATACTCATATTTTGTTATTCTTTTGTTTAAGAATTTTAACTTTGATTTTCATTTAAATTGTATAAAACATCGAAAAGAAAGAAAATAAAATTATATGATATCTGTTACTTTATGAAATAAAATTTTATTTACATCTCAATGCCATTTAAAATATCATTCATTCAACAGACAAAGTAAGTACTTCCACATACATACATAGTTCGCTTATGACAAACGTTCTTTTATTATAATATTATTTCTTAAAAGCACGACTTCGACATCATCTTCTTCTGTTTAAGGATTTATAAAAATAAAAACAATAAAAACTGACATAAAAAATGATTTTTAAAATAAAATGCCTTTAGAATAGTTGAAAGAAGAGAGAATTATATAAGTGGAAAAAATCGAAGAAAGAAATTTAAAATAAAAGGATATTTGACACTTTTTTATGAAGGTCCTATTGTAATATTGACTACAACAAAACTTTTTTTAAACAAACACTATAAAGATGTTATGTTGATGATAATGATGATGATGATGTCGGTACCAATAACAATGTATTGGCGACATCAACAACAACGTTTAAGATGATTATGATGATGTGCTTTGTTTCGCTTACATTCAATTTATTTTATTTTTCATTGCTATTGCTTAAAAAACGTACTAAAATCTAGTAACAAAAGTGTACTAAGTAGTAAATGTTGGTCCTTCATTTTCTTGCGTACGAGTGTGTGTAGATCAGTTGTATGTAGACTCCTTCTTGAACTATTGAGCTCTATGCGGCCCTACAGTTCTGACAACTGGTTGGAAATAAATTTTTTTTGAAGACATATGTATATCATTCTTGAGTTAGCAGGTCAGATTATCGCTCCGCCCCTTCCGTGTCAAACTGTTCAATGTGCAAAACTCTTTTTTAGATTCATTACTTCCGTGCTGCAATTTGTACGAAACTGCTCATTGCAAAATGTTGAATTTCTCATAGAGGATTAAATACTCAATAAAATGTATTTTAAAACTTGGAGCTTTGGGAATGTAGTGTCTTTGATTTCATAGTTGACTGGTTTTCGCGCTGTTCTGAAAAGTTTCGGTTTGCATATTCCATAGTCAGGCAAGATAGGGACGATATATGGAAGAGTTTCCTAGCCATTAGTGGTAGAATTCTTGATGCAAAAATTTCTGTAGATGGTAGAATAAATAGTATTTTTCAAAAGGTAAATTTTTCAACTGGTACATTTTTAAGAGAACACTTCTTAAATTGCACTCTTATATTTTCAAAAGTTATTTTCTAAAAAATTAGTAATTCAAACGATATTTTTTTTTGTGAAAGTTCCTTTTTGTAAAATTTATTCTTGAACAGATATATTCAACTACAGTTTAAAGTGGTATTTTTTCAATTAAAGTTTTTGCTATAGGTTTTTGCAAAGGGAACTTTTTCCATAAGTTGATGTTTTCAAAAGTACTTATTACGAAAGGTACTTTTACCAATACTAACTTTGCACTTATAAAATGCATCATTTGCAAAAACACCGTGCTTAATAAAGTACACTTTTCAAAGGGTAGTTTTCTTCAAAATGTACTTGAGGCACTTTTATCAAAAGATATTTTTTTTGCAAAGACCGCATTTTTAAAAAGTGCTACATGTAAAATTTTTTTTCAAAATTAATTTTTTTAAAAAGGTTTTTTATTATAAACTCTTTTTGTGTAAAAAAATCATTTTTCCACATTGAATTTTCATAACATGTATTTTTTACTTTTTTACTTTTTTTAATTTATTAAATTAAATCATTTAAACTACTGTTTAAATTATTCGTTTTTAGAGATATTTTTTGTCAAAATTTACTTATTTTATAAGGTAACTTTTTAAATGTAATTTTGATATGATTCTTTGATATGTATGTATATATACGTGTTGCCAATTTAGCATATTTTATGCTAAATCTAGCATTTTTCAAACTGATTTTGCATACAAAAAATGCTTTAGCATATTTTTTTTATATTATCAGATTACCAGATTCATACACAAACAATTATGCTTTCTTTCAGCCATGAAAATATCTTTGGTTATAATAAAATTAGCTTAATGTTTTGCTTTTGAGTAAAGTGTTGTTAGTTTTTTGTCCGTTTTAATATGCATATTTATTTTTGCAATTACATAATTAAAATATTATTTTGCCTTTGTCTTAGCACATATATTTTTTAGCATATTTTTTGGCATATTTTTAGCATATCCTAGCACTTTTTTCATAGACATCTAGCATTTTTTCCTCATCAGATCTTGGCAACACTGGTATACATATACAATGCATTTTCATGTACATTAGTGTTTGGGAAAAGACTAGCTAATATTCCCGGGAAATTTTTGTAATTTTCCCTGGAAATATATTGACTTTATTTCACATATTTACAAAATTCCTTAATCAACAAAAGAAATTTGTTTTATAAAACAGTTTTTGTTTAATATTAATTAAATTTTGAATGTTTTTTTAAAATGCCGGGTATAATTCTTAGGATAATAACTAAATAACTGAACATTCCTCAAATAATTTCATACGTAGAACAATTATATAAATGGTTTTTGCATCCTTATTCATATTTTTTATGAAATGCTTATGAGAGGTTTACGAACGTCTGTTGCAAGTGAATGCGTAATTTTACTCACACGACTATAACATATTAGAAATTTGTTTAAAAATAAATCTATTAATGGTTATCTCTTCTGAAAACTTGTCGAACGAAATTACCCAAAATTTTTTGCTTTCTTCTCTTCGGCATAACATATACTATACTATTGTTTAAGTTTTAAGCAACCGTTCGACTATAATTCCAAATGATTCACGTAGAGGCAGACGTATTGGGAGTTCACGCGATAAATCAAAAATAAAAAATGGGATTTAATAAAAAGATATATGTCATTTGAAAGAGTACGGCTTTTTTGCTCAAAAGTTTTTGCTAAATGTTTCTGTAATCCCAGGCTAGAGTCCAAAGTCAAGTAAAAAATATTTTTTATAATACATATCAAAGTTTGACATGAAAAAATTACGTTTCTCATTAACAAATTTTTATATTGTTTTCACATTGCATTGGTATGATTTTTAGAGAATGGGTCTGTGTAAAAATATTTTTAAAGTTATGGTCCGTTCGTGGTCAGATGCATGTTTATAAGAAAAGTATAATTGTAGACTATATTTTTTAGATTTTAATATTTCAAAAGCATAAAACTTATAGAGATCGCCAATATTCCCCGTATCTATTAAATGCATCCACAAAAAAAAGACCAGAATGTCTATATTTGCGTCCAAGTTTAGCTTTTTTGCTATATGCGATTTTATTTAAGTTTTGCATTTTATACTTTTTATATATTTTCCAATATTGGTAGTATTATAGGGTGGGTGTTTCCGTAAAAAGTTGTAGTAATCACCTCCTAGAATGAAAGATATGTCAATGACGTTTCTAAAAAAGGAAACAAAATTTTGCCATGCCTTAAAATACTGCACTTTTTATTTATTTATATATATATATATAGCGCCGCCATTTTTGGTTTTGGTAGCTTTTTAATTATACATCAAATTCTGGCCGCCACTTATGCCATCTCGGATCCTTCCCTCTTAATGTCCCGTTTTTCCTAAACGGCAAGAAAGCCCTTCTAAAACTTTGTATGTTCGGCTTTTAATATACTCAGTTTATGCCACGCCCAAAAATTTAGCGAATTTTTCCCTTTCACCTACGTATTATATCGTCATTTTTACTCCCATTTCCCGCATTGAAAGGGCAATTACGTTGAAGACAATTGGTACAAAAGTTTTCCACAGGGGAGTAACAAAAAATAAAAGCTTTCATATACACTGAAAAATTAAAAAATAATTTTTATATATTTTTTTTTATAAATTTCTTTAGAAAGCTTTACATCTTTATATATTTCATATCTATAGAAAATTACATTTCCATTGCTAGCAGTCTTTCTTATCAAAAGATGGCGGTTGATTTATCGCGCGGTTTGATGTACTTTTGCCCCTATGTGCGATGTCCAAATCTTTACAAAAGGAAGACATTTGTTTTTTGCCCTACTAATTATTTTAAACAGCACAATTTGAATATAAACTTCGATATTACTTTGTTATTGTTCCACACATTTTTCCATTTTATGATGCGGTTAACGAATCAAAGTGTTTATATTAGCCTTTTCTACATTTTCGAGCTTACACTTCTCGCCGATAAGAAGCACTTTGTGATTCAGGGACTGAAATCGTTAAAAAATTTATTTTGTTAATTTTAAATATAAATACAGTAGCTTCAAAATAGGCCTTAAAGTAAACTCGTGCATTACTGCGGTAACCAAATCTTACTAAATCGGACCTATTTCTTAAAGAAATATCATGGCAAGGCTGAAACCACTAAATAACAAATAATGCTTCAATGTCTAAAATGCGGTAAAAAATTTTTACACTGAACTTTAAGTTCACAACAAAAGGGAAAAGCTCATTTTGGGGTTTTCAAACGGTTTTCTTTTGTTGTAATTGTTGACCTTTCAGCAGCAATATGTTTTTCTTGCTTTGCATTAAGTACATACATATCGTGCCTTAACCGCTAGCATAACGTAAGCCGCAAAAATGAAATTTTACAGGAAAAGGTTTCTTACTTTTTTTCCAATGTGCTCAGAATTTTGCAATGAAATTTTCAACGTAGCCTACTAATGACCTTATGCGAGTTATATATAAGTTTCACGTTATTTCTCCATACAGAAAATTTGTTTTTGTTACTTACGTTATTTTTGTCGCTCACATTTCGGATAGTTTACTCTCAAATGTGACAGCTAAAATAATGTAACCTACAAAAATCAAATTTTACATACGATTTTTTTTCTAATTTCTTATATATACTGCTTTAATGACTGGTTTTGCTACGTTAATTTCGAGAGATTTTTTAACAATAAATAATTAACATGAAGTTATTACGTGAATCCAAATTGATTGTTAGGCTAATGTTCGTAACGTTATATTCAGAAAGAATTGGGCATGATATTAGTATTCCAAGGAACAAGGGAAAAATTAACATCAACGTAATTTTTCAACGTTATTACATTACATTAAACTTAATTTTTAAATTAAAAAAGTAAATAACACAAACTTAATTTATGTACCTATTAAAGTTCAGTTAAATTTAAGTTGAATATATTGCAAATGAAAACATCACAAAAATTTCTGATCTGCATTAGTCTGGCATTATATTAATTGTTGTTGGACTGTTCAAGTGACGAAGGCGGACTTTTGCAAATTTCATTGCAACCACGTTCGCCATCTTTATCTCCTCATAAGAAACAGAGTCTATTTTTTGTTACGTTTTCAAAAATAATCAAATTGTAGAACACATAATATGTTTCTTCTTCGATAGCACCATTAGAATTATCTGCCTCACTGTCAGTATATCAGTAGGGGACTAGTGGCATTTCGCAAACCTGTAACTAAATATGAAGAGCTCATAAACTTAGCAAAAACTCTGGATCGAAAGCATTTTATGGGGTCACCTCATCCAATTTTCTGCGTAAATTTCGTTAGTTATTAAAAGTTATTAACAAAAAACATGTACTAGATATGTATGTAGATTTAGATTAACTCCAATTCTGCAATGTCAGTCAGTGAGCCAACATTCTCAACAAACACGTTTAACAAACGAACAAAAAACATCAAGGAGAAGAAGAACGCTCCTAGCGTGATTTACGTGAATATTGCATGACAAGTATGATCACTTTTGATCATTTCTAATGTTTCTCCCCAATTACGTTAACGTGATTGTCCCTCTGGCTGAGTGCAAGCGATGCTAGCCTGTCAGTCCAGAGGTCGTGGGTTCGATTAGCGCCATAGACCCTAGGCGTTTTCC
Organism: Panzeria rudis; assembly: GCA_956483635.1. NCBI lineage: Eukaryota > Metazoa > Arthropoda > Insecta > Diptera > Tachinidae > Panzeria > Panzeria rudis. Next base: position 42,465,389 of record OY101449.1, on the reverse strand, counting down.
GCAGATAAGCTAGTCGCTTCGCGTGTTGTGTTCGTAAAGATTCGAGTGCGTAAGTGTGCAATAGAGAGGAGCGTTGGTGTATGAAGAAAAAAAAGTCGTCCAATAAATTTCAAATACCTCCGGAATGCTGCATCTAGATAAATTATATACAAAAAATATTTTAAAAAATTTTTTGCGACATATTTTTAAGCCCTCTACCACGGCTGGAAGCTAGAGAAATTATATGAATTTTATTTTAATTTGCTTCATTAATATAGAAATAAATTTGTGATAATTTTTTTAAGGCTACATGTAAAAAACATTTTTGTGCCGAATGAAAAAAGTTTAAGATCGAGGAGATCTGATAAAATATAAGAAAAAAGCTGATTTTATTTCCGTTACAAAATTATATTCAATAAAAAATAATTTTTAATACAAACTGATTTAAATTAATTTTGTATGAAAAATAACTAAAAAATAATATAGCTGTTTTCGCTTAAGGGCTAATAACTTTCTTATTTCTTATCAGAATGTAGCGATTGCATCCATCATGTGATCGTCACAAAATTATCTTTGAAATCACCCCGAGTATACTACGTATATTTTTTCATCTTAATAGAGCAATTTAAAATGATAGCTTTTGGGAGAAGGTCTAAAAATATAATTTTTTTAAATTTTAATGCTCTAACTTTATAAATTTTTATACGAACGGCACAATCAGTGTATTGAATGAAAGAATAGAGAGATATCTATACAACAGTGTGCAATTTATTTTATTCAGATGAGCCGTTCTCGGAATTTTTGCCAATAAACGAAACAACTAAAAAAAACCAAAAAAAAAATTGATTTTCGCGAATATCGGGAAAACGCGCATTAAGAAAAATAAATGAATATCATTTTCGTGTTCAGCGACCTCAAATTATTTTAGAAAATGATTTTTTATTTTTTATTTTTTGCAAGATATGACAAAGACTTAGAAGTTCGAAAATTTGCTTCATTATTTTATCTTAAGTTTGTCTGAAATCTGACCTTGTATGTATAAAACAGTACATATTTTGAGTGTAATGAGTTATAACAGCTATAAAGAATTTATAATGTTGCATCATATGATGTTTAAGAAATTGATCGATTTGATGTCATATTCAAAATCTTAATGCTGCGGTAGAGGGCTAAAAGTAGGTCCCAATATTTTTTTCATTATTTTTCCCATGTATCTAAAAATAAAATCCAACCTTTTTTTGCTATTCGAAATTGGAATTCGCAAAAAAATCTGACGCTCTACCCTAGTGTGCATGGGTCTAATATATGTGTAATTGTTGCGTGGAATGTTCTGACTTTTCATTTAAAATTTCGAGAAAAAAAAAACAAATTAAAGTGGTGTATTATTGGCAACAAGTGAGTATAAAATATCTCGATAGCTTTTGATATTAAAACTATAAAATAATTTAGTTAATTAAATTTTTTTCTATTTTAATCGTGGTTAATTTGTATGTTAATACGTGATCGTATGTCAATTTTTGTCGTGTGATTAAAATAACTGAGAGACAACTGTTAAACTAATATATGTACAACTTAAAAAACTTAGTTTTACAGAAAACGAGTTTAAAGTTTTCAATTTACACACAACTTACCGAAGAAAGAAAATTTCATTCTTTTCTCAAGAGTCGAACAGAATAGATATTTACATATATGAAATTTTTACACAATATCAAGAGCGATATAGCGAATAATTTTGCACTATTAGCTCACAAATAATAAATTTTGAGTTATGATGATATATATGGCTTGCCCTTTATAATAATTAATTTGTTTATTTCGCTAATTCTTCGGCGGCCCCCCTTTTTGTATGTCACTTATGTTATTTTTGCGGTGTTGGTGTCATATACGTTAAAATTGGCAGGCTTGAGTCTTTGTAACTATCAATATTTTCGATTTAATATTTTACCAGACGACGTGATGGAAGCCTTAGAACAACTCTGCGTCAAAAAGTAATTTTCAAAAAATATGTCATTTACGTTATTTTCGCGGTTAGGACACGATATATTCCTATATATCGGGGGCATATTATCGAAATACGCTGTCTATAAACACAATCAAATTAATAGAAATTGATGAAAGTTTCGCAGTCGCTTAAAGCAAAACTTAGCCAAATCAAATATCGAATTTCAATTCCCTTATATTCTTTTACCTTTAAATGTTGGCGCCCTTGAAATAATGCCGCCCTAGACCCGGGGCTCAAGGGCTTAGGCGTAAATCGACCACTGCTCTCAAAGTCAAATCTAAAATTGGTTCCTTTTGAAGTTGTAGATGGTGATGTAGCTGAGTAATTGCAAAAATATCATTCTTAAATTATTTAAATAATAAATAAGATACAAAGAAGTCAGCTAATATTGATGCTTTTCAGATACATACAATCTAAAACTATATACATTCTGTGACAAATAACATTGATAACACTTCAAAAAATCTTTTTTCCAAAACATTCTGAGCATGCCTTCAAATCAAATAATAGAGAACTTCTTGTAGTGGTAACCCTATCTAAAACTTTTTAGACATGATCCAGTTTGTCATCACTTCTGTAATACATACAAGTTTGGGATCTTATTGACTTCTTTGAAATGCCATTTTGCACTGGGTAGGTGTTAAATTGTGTAGCTATATGTGCACTTTCAAAACTACTGGGATCTTTTGATGTATGTACTTCTTCTTCGTATGGGTACATATACTTATGTACAGGCGCGGATCCAGATTAAGCAACTTAATGCCTCTACGTGACACCAGAGGGGCTTGCAACACTGCTCTACAAAAAACGTGCAATAGCAGGATTGTAAATGAATTAAGCTTTCTATCTCTTCCACTTCACCACCTGTTCTCTCTACACTATCTCTTTCCCAAAGAAAATAACACATTAATTAATTAACTGGTAGGCATTAATTGTCTGATTGTGTTACTTCTCTTAAAAAAAACTTTTGGGAGGGGAACTTTTAAATGAAACATACCATTTTGTGTAGAAACTCAATAGGAATGACCCATGTTTTATTCGTTTTGGCAGGGGAAATATCCCTGTCCTCCCCAGGATCCGCGCCTGCTTATGTACATACGCATGTGTTATAATGTGTTGGTATATGTGCCCTACAATTTAAGTGAATTTTGTTCCTCTTTAATTTTTTTTTTCATTTTATTCTCATTGGCTTTTTAAAAACGTTTTTATTTTATACTTCTTTGTTGTATTTATAAAACTTTATTCCTTTTTCGTAAAACATTTACTTTCTTGAGTGCTTCCGCATTTATTGTTATTCTCAAATATTGTTATTTTTTATTGTTTCTTTTTTTAGTTTGAAAATTGTTTTCACTAAACTGGGTAGAAAATATTTGCTTTGTACTATTAGGCTACACAATTTCAAAACCCAGTAAGTCACAAATTTTTCGTAATTGACTTCTTAAAATGTTTAGATCCTGTATAGTTCTGTGCTTATGAATCGATATAAATTCCTTGAAAATTAACTGCCTGTTTTTGTAAATAAAATTAAAATTTTCGTTAGGAAATTTATATTGAAACAACAATAAAAAAACTGAAATTTGTTTTTGTTTTCAATTCAAAGTCCCTTACGAAAATTTTTATTTTATCTACAAAAACTGGCAGTCATTTATTTTCATACAATATTTGCCTAATCAATATTGAAATTTTCGTATAATACTTCTATAAAATAATCTTGTTTTATTTATTTTCTGAACAATTTTATTTTTTGCTATTACTGTGTTTTGAAATTGTGCAGTCGCATTGTGCTTTTTTTGTGTGAAATGCACTCGAGATATTTTGCTAGTAAAAAGGTTTCTAATTAAAATGGCTGAAAATTATTATAAGAACATTTTTTGTTTATTCGAAATACTCTCAGGAATTTCTGCTTCAAAAATATTTATTTAGTGTGGATTCTTCTAATCTATATGTGGTTATGTTTATGTAATTCTCATATCTTGTTAGAAAGTTTTTATATAAAGTACACGAGTTTAAAAACTTTTTAAACATGTTATCTACAAATGATTTATATACAATTTAGCAGAGCATTCAACAGTTGACGATTTTAAAACTTTGAATTTGTTTTCCTTTAGCTTTTGGTTAGCATAGCAAGTAAAAGCAGAAACACTTTTGCAATTCGCAAACATTTTAAAGCAATCGCAGTCAAGTGCTTATTATTTTTGCCTCTTCAAAAACGTGACAAAAACCACAAAATAATTGACTCAACCAGTATTTAAATAACTTAAATCGAAATAGCACAAGTCGTAACATTTTTACTTTTCGCTACTTTGGCTTTTTTCAACTGTTTAAAATGAACCAATGCTTTTGCTTATGCTTATAAAAAAAACAGTCGCCGTCAAAGTCAAACGTTTGAATTTTATTTGCTTTTGGTTAGTATCGCAGGTAAAAGCAGCACCAGTCTATATGCTTATACTATGCGAATAGCCCCTAGGACAAGAAGCAAAAACAAAAGCACTTTACTGCAATTGCTTACAACTTCTAAAAGCAAAAGTTTTGGCTGCTTCGACTGTGACTGTTTGCGACTTGCAAAGCCATGTAGACTTCTTCTGCTTTTACTTGCGTTAGTAACTGAAAGTAAATCAAATTGAAACTTTTCATGTCGACTGTTGAAAGTGCTGCGCAATAGTTCATATATCTTTTTGTGCTTTTGCTTTGACTGGAACTGTCATATTTTTCAAAAGCGAAAGCAGAACCAAAATCAAATGGAATGAAAATCATTGCAGTTTCTTAGAGACTGGACTGAAACTGCAGAAAATTTCTAAAAACAAGAGTTTTTGTTTCTTCGACTGTGACTGTTTGCGACTGCTGACAACTTCTAAAAGCAAAGATATTGGTTGTGCTTTTGCTTGCAATACTAACCAAAAGTAAAAGAAAAACAAATTAAACTTTTCAAATCGTTGACTATTGAAAGTACTGCACAATTGTTCATAAATCGTTTTCTGCTTCGACTGAGACGCCTGTTTTTTTTTCATAAGCATAAGCAAAAGCATTAGTTCATTTTAAAGAATGGGAAAAATAAAAAGCAGTAAAAAGTAAAAATTTTACGACTTTTTCTACTTCGACTTAAGTTATTTATTATTCATTTAGATAAATTTAATAGCAAATCTAGGCAAATTTTTTGCTGAAAACGTATCATTGAATGATTTTTGCAAAATAAACAACACAACCTTTAAGAATTTCTTAAAGATTGATTTTGGATTTTATTTCTCATTATGCCTTATAAATACTTCTATTGTTATCCGATTGATTTCTAGTTGTATAACGGTGTAGAAAAATAAAGGTTGAAATATGGTTGAAATCTACAGACGATTTGGTAAAGCACTAATGAAATGCATATAGACAATGCTTAACCATCAGCAAATAAATTTCATTTATTTAAAATAAACAACACATTTACTGGAAATAAAACATGTTTGTTTTTAATGTAATAAGACCTCAAAATGAAACAACGGCTGTCTTCCTAAACGCATGTTGCTTTGCAGTTCAACAATGTCACGTATTCCCAAACGCAACCGTTCAAACTTTGACAAAGTATTGCATACCTAAAGTCATTTGCTTTGAAGCTTAAATGCAAATAATTGCAACTAGCGCACTATTTAAATTGGCAATGCTTTTTATTGACCCTACGTGTTCACGAGCCATCGACTTGAACATGACATGAACATGACGCCGGCAGATCAACTGCAAAAAATTCATAAACTTCTTTGTGTGGTGAATACGTACGATGTTCATGTTCTGCCTTATGAATGTAGTTGGTAGTAGTGCAATAGGAATATTTTAATAATTATTTTCTGTCTCTTTTCCTTCCATTGAAAATGGTTGCTGGCGGCGAATCTCATGGCAAACATTGATGCTCCGCCATATGTTCGGGCATCGATGTCAGAGCATAGACGAAACATGGACATGAGCGGTCTACATTAGCCATATGCTTTGTTCGACATGATGTTGATACCAACTTCATGGCTAATGTAGTGACAATACATTTGATTTGCAGTGTTGTAAAGTATAATTGATTTAAACACTGATTTGACGTTGCATACAGACGTTTAGGAAGGCAGCCAACATTTACTGTTGCAAGCTTTGTATTACAATTACAAGTTAATTTTAAATAAATGCTTTTCTGAAAATAAAATTTAAAATTTTATTTGTGTTGAATACTGATACATATGTATATTGTCATGTTTTGGTCCACTATTCTTATTAATAAATTGAAATCATTAAAAGTTTTATAAATACATTACATCATTTATAATATTTATTATTTGAAATTTTCTCTCGATTTTATTTTAAAAAAGATTTATTTGTTGCGAGTTAAGCATGTCTACGAGTATATGCCTGCATTTCACAAATTGGTATTGAAAGTCTGTGCATAAGGTAAGAGGTTTGAAACTTTTCGAATGTATGGTTGAAGTCTATTGATGATTTGGTAAAGCATCAATGGAATGCTTAACTCGCAACAAATAAATATTTTTTAAAATACATCAAATCATTCAAAGTCAAAAAGTTTCACGGACCTAAGAAAAAAAAAACAAAAATGTTGAGCTTATGAAACGAAAGAGGTTGAGCTGATTAAAAAAGCGGACGCTAAAAATGGGGTGGCGGCGCTTCTAGTGCTAAGTAAAACTGAATCGGCCATGTTCTGTATTTCATGTGGAATTCAAATGTGCGGAATTATTAAAGCATTGTTGTTGTAAATTAATATTTATTACAACAATGCTTTGATAATTCCGCACATTTTAATTCCACATGAAATACAGAACATACCCGAATGCTATTTTGAGAAGAGGAGGCGAACGACACCTTGAATTGGAAGTGCTGAAAAACAATAAATTTAGGTATTGTTTGACTCTTCCTTAAAGTAAATTAGTGTTTTTATATGTAGATACATACATATATTTGAAAATGCCAAAATTTTCGGGGACCGTTGGAAAAAGCAGAATGAATACATTAACAGTTCCACTACACAGTGTATCAGCATGCTTCGTCTCATCTCCTCTTGGTTTCGCTGAATTGGCTGAGCTTGTTAATTAGAATATTTATTAGCTCTCCAACGATTAGTAATACTACAGATCTCTCTACATAAGATTTCACTTTCATTATATATTTTAAATTTTCACAGTCAATCATCAACATTTTTTTGTGAGTGATTTCATTAGAACAACGACTCCTGTTTATGTGTTTTTTTACTTTTCTTATAACTTAATTCTTTTTGAAATTTTATGGCATTTCAATTGTTTTAATATTTATATCCATTTAAAATGCCAGTCAGCTGTCAATGTTTTAAGTTAATCTTGCTAATATATTTTTAGTCTTTTGTCTTGAGCTTCATCAAGGAGCAAGTGTGCTGAATTTTAATATAATTTTTTTAAATTAAAGTCTACTTTTAATAGACATTCCTTTTTAATTAATAAAATTGTAGAAAAATGTATTGCTATTAAAATTTATCCTATTACCAACATTCTCTCACATAATCGTCCCTTTTTAAAACATTTATTCTATTGTTATTAAAGAAAATCCTCTTAAGTTTTTTCTTGTCATTGAGTAGTTTTTGTATTTTTACTCATTTTTGCAACTTCGTTTATGTCTTCATGACATCATGTCACTTTTTGGAATAGTGAAGGTGTGTCTCTCTCTCTCACCTAAACTGTCATCTTGCTAGACTAAAAAGGTGTGAGTAGCAGTTTATTTTTTTTTACAAAAAGAGAAGTGGAGGTGCAAATTGTCATTTTGTTCATTACAAATTTTAATCTTTACCTGTGTAAAAGTGTCTGCTGCTGTTTTTTTCTTATTGTCATTTATTACAATAATAACATTTTTTATTACCATTCTCTTTTTGCTACCCGTTTTATAAGGTCTCTTGCATCTGTCATAATATAAATATAGTTAAGTGTGTACTTTTGGTAATTTCGTATTAAAAATAATCTCTTTCTATTTTCTTTACCCATGTGAACCTAGTGAAAGGTATGAAAAAGGATAAAACTATTAAACAAAATGTAATATAACAATGAGATTATTAAATATTTGACATGTATTTTCATTTCGAGTAATAAATGCATGCTTGGAATAATTTACGAAATATTTCGTTACATAAGGTTACATGTATTTTTTTAAAACTTCTTTTTTAAGTTTTTTTATTTTAAATAATTTTTTAAAGCAATGCTTTTTAAAACACACTTCTTAAACGACAACATTAATAAACACCTGGCTAAGAACTTACATTTCATAAAGATTGTTTTGATTTCGAGAAAATGCTAGTTTAAAGTTCCTTTTTTAAAAATCATACAGCGGGCTTGAATCTACAAGTAATACGACGTTTGTCAGCTACTTTTCGGCTATGCCCGAGCAATGAAAATAACCAACAACAAGAGCACAACAGTGATTTGTGGCTATCATCAAGCAAACAAACACCAACACGGTGCGAGTACGACTGTGTATAAAGCTTATAAACATATTCGTACTTAAAATAAAAACTTTTTACATGAATAAAGGCTAATCAGGCTAAAATTAAGTATTTTGCACTTGAATATTCCGACTTAATCAATCTTTCAGTACTTGATTTCAGAAAAACCGATATAACCGTACTTTTGACACCGCTTTGGATTAATTTAAGTGCGGATGGATTGATTTTTCTTTTCTGTGTAATCCAATATCTATATGCCTCGCCTTATGAAAGTCAGTACAGAGGCTAAAGAGGTCCGCATGGATAGAGAATGTAGAATAGGGGAAAGATCTGGTCCAAAGACCGGCACTGCGTCACCTAGTTGATCTCTTGTGCCATAAATATATAATTAAATAAAGCTCTGCATGACTCTCCTAATGCAAGTCAGCACAGAGGTTGGAGAAGCCAGCCTAATATATTCGAACACAAAAACTCAGAATAGAAAACACGCCTTCTATTCTTACATAAGACAATACACTCACAGATAGGGTTGCCATCCGTCGTCTTTTCCCCGGACACCGTCCTCTTTTGTAGGGCATCCGGGGTGGTCCTACTTATTTTTTTTAGCAATTGTCCGGAATTGTCCTACTTTTTACACTTACGTTTTTGAAGCTGCTTAATTATTTCCAAAGCTTATTTTTCTGCTTAATAACAACTGAGAGGAATTTTATATATAAACGAGTTACAGCACAATGTTATCTGCCTCGTATAATATGCAAAGAGGAATTTAAAACTGAAGACTACAAAGTCATTTAACAAATTTACTCGAAAGAGATCATAGATTGAAATCGCAAAAATGAGTGATTTACTTGGCATTGGTTCTTAATGAAAGATTTGATGGTCTGGTACTTAAACATATTCTTTATCCACAATGCTTGATCCTAGATAAAAAAGATCGAATATTTCAATTGCAGCCCACTACTTCTGTATCAAAAACTGCTCTTATTGAGTTAATTGACCTTAATGAAGCTTTATATTCTGCAACTATGTATTGTTAACGCAGTCAGCCTTACACCTCGTAGAAGTTCTGTTAAGTCTACAAAAAGTAGGCTTTGGAACCCTTGTCCAGACTAAGCTGTAATTCTTCGAAAGAAGAAGTGGAGATAAACCTAAGAAATTCTAGCAGATCTAAACATGCACATCCGCTTGTTTTCTTATTTTTCTGGCGCAATGGCGTCATATACCAAAAATAGAAAACAATTGTCAGCCGCGCTTTAGTTTTCAAGTGAGTTCTGTCGCATCTGGTAGATCATTATCTACTGCAGGACTTGTTCAAACAGACTTATGAAATCGTCTTCCTCCGAAAATTTTGAGAATGGTTTGTTTTTAATCAAAAATTTTATTTATATCAAAGTATACAAAGTATATCTGTAAAAAAAGTTTACAACCAATATTTTGTATGGCAATACTGGCTATAAATTTTTAAAGTAAACTCTATTTAGGACTATGAGTATGCGCCATTCATTTTAAACACTGATAACTTCTATCCCGCAATGCTGTATAATAACAAAAAAAGAGCTCAACTTCTGTTTTATTTATTTTATCTTTAATTTAAATTCACCATTCGTGTCGATATCATCGATACCTTTTTTGGGTATCGTATCATCATTAATTTTATTATCATTATTATCATTAATTTTTTTTAATTCTCTATTAAAGTTCTGTTTATACGCTGAAATTTCTTTTTTATTTTCGACAATTATTCAATACAAAGATTTCATAAAAAATTTCAAGAAATTGAAGTCGTGACATATTTTCTACCCCTTTTATTTCTCTACACCTCTTGCCAACAAAACAAAACTTAATGCAACTAATTTCATAAAATATTTCATCGTGTAAATTCCATCTTACATTGAAACTTTCGCATTGTTGGAAGTATTGTCGTTGTTATTTCAAATACGTGTTTTTATTTATTTGTAAAAATATTGTCCTCTTTTTTGGACAAAATGTCCTCGTTTTGCGTGGTTCTTTTTCTCAAAATGGAAATGGCAACCCTACTCACAGAGAATGTGTGTCTTTTTCTTGTCCTCTTCCAAGCACAAACGACACAAGGCTGAACGAGCTTGGCTAATTTTCCACAGAGAACAGTTCATTCTAAAGTGACCAGAGAGAAAACCGGTGGCAAGCCGTAAATCTTTCTGTTGAAATTCAGGCTGCCACTGCATGAAAATGGCTGCATCAATGCTTTGGCTTGGCGTAAAACCAGACGAGCCAGCCACACTTCATTCGCGGTCGATATGTCATTTCCTTTCATTAAGGAATTGACAGTCGACCAGTTTACGCTAGAAAAGGGTTCTGGGCCCATAAGAAGAGAAGCGGAGGCCGTTTTGTCCAATTCCTGCGCTTCCTCTTTACCGGGATGACCACTGTGGTCAGGTATCTAATAAATGGAAAACTTGTTCCGTATAGATAGCTCCTGTAGTGAGTAAAAGCACTCTAAAACAACCTTTTAATGGAATTCCCAAGAAAGGAGCGACTTAAGAGCTGCCTGACTATCGTTAAAGATAGCTGTATGCGCGCCCTTAATGCCTTTACTTAAATTAATATGAACACACTTGATGGTCGCTAGTATTTCCGCCTAAAATACCGTCAGCCATTTGCCCATGGCCGTAAAGATTTTAACGTTGGGTCCACAGACTCCAGCGCCAGCTCCATTTTTCGTTTTGGATGCATCCGTATATCAGCATAAACTTCTTGAACCCACAGTGGAACCGTTTTCTTCCCACGTTGCCCTAAGCGGAATTGTGACATTGAATCTCCTGTCGAACCGAAGTTCATAGTTTATGCTGTCACTAGGCATTCCCAGGAGTCCTCTGCAGGGCATAGTACTTAGGATCGGTGAGTACCCGTTGCCTATCCTACAAGCAGCCATTGCCGCAGAGGATCTTATAGAGATTCGTATGGGCGTTAATCCAATCAAGGCCTCAATGGCCAAGGTTGGACATGACCCCAATGCGCCTGTAGTAAGAAGACACGCCAACATGCGAACCTTGCGTAAACTCTAAAACATGACTTCAAATTTACGATCATATATTGTCTAAATTTGTCTTAAAAATTTCTCCTTGTCTAAAATTACATCGATTTTGTAGTTATTTTATTAAATAAAAAACCTTTCAAATTAAACATATATAGTCGAAGTGGAAAAAATGTGACATAAAGTATAATACGGCTATGGCTGAATGGTAGATACGTCAGACTATCAGTCAGGAGCCAATCGATTTTTTTAGTGAAAACATTTTGTTCAAAAATAATGCGTGTGTAATTTTAGGTCGATAATAATCTGTAAACTGTGGCCGACTATTATCGACCTAATTTTCAACAAAAGTGTTTTAGAGTGTAGTTTGGTTGTCGCCGCAACCTGTTGTGTCTTCTGGCACCATACAATCCCGCCGTAAGTAATGATGTCCGCATAATATCATTTGAACACAGAGGTTCAGGGTGAAAGACCCGCTTTCTGCTATTACGCAAGACGTTACATTCACTGAGAATGTGTGCTGTTGTTTCATCTTCTTCCATACACAAACGTCGTAAAGGTAAACGAAGCTGGTTACTTCTCCACAAAAGATAGGTTAGTCGCAACTGGACAGAAAGAAATTCAAGGATACCACTATACAGAGATAGTTCCTTATCTACATTATCTAAAGCTGTTAGAATCAGCGTTGCCATAGAAAAAAATCCCTACTAACTATTTTGTTCGCTATGTAGGAATTTAATATTTTTTCTACAAACATAAAAGCTTTTAAAAATGTTGATCTCTTCTATAACAAAACATATGTTTCACATTATAATAGAATAATAAAAAAAGTAATTTTTGGTAATAATCCTATACTATAAACAAATTTGTTTTATTAAAAAAAAATTAATGATATTTATAATAAATTATCGAGAATAGCACTGTAAAAAAACTTTAGTTAAATGTTGATTTTCTTTTCTTAAAAACAGGAGAATTATAGGCATAATTGTAAAATTTTCCAATTTAACAGAAAGCCGCTATATTTATACAAAAGTAAAACATGAAATTTCGAATTATATACCTGTCGTCACAACCCTTCGGCTTAAATAAATTCGCTATCAATTTTTTAAATGTAACTTTTTTAAGACGACAATTATCTATAAATAAGTTAAAGAAAAGCAAACTGACGACTGATTGATACTTCAAAAAGCTCTCCCGAAAAAATTAAAAAAAAACAATTAAGCGGCTAAAGCTTGTGACCACAGATATGTATATTCAATATTTGGATACACCTACATACGTATGTGAGTGAACATTTTCTATATTACAACATATTCAAACTAAAAGTCGAAATCGTTTAACAGATAAACGTTTAGAAAATTTGTTACGTATAAAACGTTGTTCATATGAATTAAATATTGAAGACATAATGCAATACCAAGACTGAGGTTATAATATTTTGCAATTAGTAATACCAAAAATAAGTTTGTGCTCGGATATTTTAAATTGTGGTGATGAGACGGAATTTTACTGGCGGAGAGTGCATATAACTCATGCAATCGCAAAATGTAATAGTATAGTTTTCCATGCTTTAAATAAAAAATGTCATTAGTTAGTTGAAAGAATCCAAGTTTTGAATTAAAACTTTTGCACATTCGAATCGATGTTAATTCTTTTTTAATCAAAGGTAGTAGCTTCGTTGAAATTGAGTGGGCGTAGAAAGCGAAGTTGATCTTGCTTAGTCCAATGTTGGATATTTTCAAATTAATAAAAAACTTTTTTGTTTTTAAGATGAATGGAAATTTTAATGTTGTGTTGCTTTATAGGCAGATTTTGTAAACAATTTTCTTTCTAAACGTTCGCAATTTGTATGAAAAGTAACGCAAATACGTTTCAAAAAAAAATTTCCATACAAATTTCAAAACGCAAAAAGCATTTGTTAATTACAAAATCAGGCCTTTAATTACATTTAATTAACGTGGAAATACTCAAACTTGAAATATTTTTTTCTTTATTTTTCTTTCTTAAATTAACGTTGAAATATTTACATTTGAAATGTTTTTGATTCAACAATGACCAACTTCGATTTTAAGTTGTGATTTTTTCTTGGTGTACAGGCCTTTTTCGGTTTTCCTTGCGAAATAAAAATATTCGGAATTGTCATAACATTTTGTTATAAATATGTAGTAATTTGTAACAAAAAGCTTTGATAATTGTGAATATATTCATTTTACGTGGAATATAGAACTGGCCTGTAGTTTAACAATCAAACAAATAAATCTCAAAAATTGTCTGCTAATTATGTTGACCATATTTTAAATGCATGCCAGAGAACATATTATTCTCAATTACTAAATACAAAAATGTTAACCTCAATTCAATTATAAACTCCATAAACATAAATCCTTCTTATTTGGATTTTATTTTTTTTGCTGATATGCATCCAATTGTGCTCAATAAAGACAGGATATTCCTTTTGGTCTTTTAACACACACACATACAGCAAAAAATAACCAAATCATGTCACCAGAAGCAGAATAAAATCTCATACAAGTTGAATTATTCTAAGGCTTATAATTAGTTTGCGGCAGTTGTCTGACTATAGCCACAATATAAAATATAGTAGAAATATAGTAGATAAAATGTGGAGATATGCCTTAATATTGCACAAAGCCACAATAACCACAAAAGCATTTTAATAGGCCAAAATAAATTTTTGACTGGTTGGTTTGAAATATTTAATTGCTCAAGATATAAATCTTGAAATACTTTACTATAAATTTTCAACTGAATTTTGTAAAAAAAAAAGCTTTAAAACGCTAGTAAGTAACAAACTAACAAAATATATTATCGACTTTCATGAAAGCAGTTGCCAGCCAGTTGCAAGTTTTTGTGGTAATACCACATCCTTTTTTGAGTTTCTTATAAATTCCTTAAGCAAACAACAACAAGTAACTCGAAAGAAACTAAATAAATATTTTGAAATCACTGAATTTAAAGTTTTCATCTTTTTTGTACATTTTTTTATATGTTGGTCTTCTGTTGCAACTTGATTATGTGCAAATTTATTGGCAAAACCACAAACATGCAGCTCTCTCTTTGACTCTTTGCCTTCCATAAGTTTAGCTTTGCACGAGTGTTGAAAAGGGCCAAATTTCACCCATGTGCCAATGCATAAACACATTTACACATCTTATACGATGATACTAATGAAGTGTGCGTGACTTGATTTAATATAGAGTTTTTGCCGGTGCAGAGAATACTTTTTTGTAGTTTTATATTTTTGCTTGTTTTTTGTTTTGATCACATTCTGTTTTTAAAACTGCCAGTCAGTCAACTGGTGGGTTTGAATTCGGCTTTTTGTAGCATAAACTTAAAATCAATTTTTAATATTAAATTGCTCATAAACTTCCATATCCTTGGTGGTGGCAGAGTGATAAAAATGAATATTAGTGTTGAAACTTTGAGAATATATTTATGATTTGCTGCTACAGACTGTGAATACAGAAAGGGTGGTACTAAACTGTTATTATTAAAAAATTGGGTCATAGATTTTTTTAATATCGTCCCTACCATGTCCAACTATCGAATATGTATATCAATACTTTTCAGAACAGCGCAAAATCCCGTCCAATGTGAATTCTAAATCAGCGTATTCATAAAAGTGAAAATTTTAAAATAGTTCTTATTGAGTTTCCAATCCTCTATGAGAAATTCAACATTTTGTATCGCACCCACTAGAGAACCAAAACATGCAATCCTAAAAACGGATTTTTCATATGTGATAGTTGGACATGGTAGGGATGATATAGCCAAAGTGTGTTAAATAATAATAGTGTCTTAAATAATACGCCGATAAACTAGAACCCATTGAAGACTTGGAAAACAAAATTCGGTGTGTTATTAGCGAAATAAAAATGTATTAAAATTAGACAGTTTCATTGAAATTAAAACAATTTTTCTTAGTTTTATTTTAATTTAAAGTTCTGAATCTTGCAAAAACATCATTAAAACAGCGGAACAGACTTGTTGGGTTCCGAAATTTGACCTTCGTTGAGCACGTGTTGATAAACCCTCATTACTATGTTAAACTAGTTTTTTTTCAGTCAGCTCGCGTTTTTGAAATATCTCGGTTTTTTATTCACATTATATACTCCATTTTTGTTGGTTTTTCAACTAAATTTTAGTACTACGGCTTAAAATTATGAATTTTTTTTTTGTGAATAAACTAGTCTGCGCAAATATATGTTTCTCTTGAGTATAATAATTCCGCTGGTTGTTTCTAGATATCTGTCTGATCTTCCAAGGTTGTTAAAATTTAACTGTTTTAGTTTTAATCTTAATAAAACTGTGTATCACAAAAATTCCCACAAAAAATTTTCACACCATGCACAAGGCGTTACAGGGAAAAAAGTTTTCAATTAAAATAACAAATTAGTTCAAAATTTGGCGAATTGTTTAGAGATTAGCTTGAAATTTTCGATGATTTTCCACATACTAAAGATACAAATTGGTAAATATAATTTTTTAAAGTAATTATATTATTCTTATTATTTAGTACACTCTAAAACACTTTTGGTTGAAAATTAGGTCGATAATAGTCGGCAACACTTTACAGATTATTATCGACCTAAAATTACACACGTACTATTTTTCAACAAAATGTTTTTACTAAAAAAAAGCGATTGGCTGCGTGCAGGTTGGAACCCCGCCCTCCTTACTGATAGTCTGACGTATCTACCAATCAGCCATAGCCGTATTTTACTTTATGTTACATTTTTTCCACTTGGACTAAATATGTTTAATTTGAAAGGTTTTTTATTTAATAAAATAACTACAAAATCGATGAAATTTTAGACAAGGAGGAATTTTCAACACAAATTTAGACAATATATGATCGTAAATTTGAAGTAATGTTTTAGAGTGTACTTATTGGTATTCTGAGTCCAAATACAGTAAAAATCCCTGATTTGCAGTTTTCAAATATTGTGAATTTTATATAAGGTGATATACTCAATTTTCTTTGGGGTACATATCTTTCTTTCGAATATTTTTTAACAAATTACTGATCTACACAAAAATATCTTTAATTTGAGTATAATAATTCTGGTGCTTTTAGCATTAGAATTTGGTGGGTTTTAAAGGACATTTAGTGTTTATTTTTGTCTTGTTTTATTATTATTATTTGAGGGCATTTTAAATATACTAGGATCCTGCCCGGTGGTCGAAATTCGATCACCTGATCCGTAACCGGGGTTGTTTTTAACCGGTTTTTATATACAAAAAACTATATTGTGCAAATCTAGACAGAAATACCTTTCAATCCACACATGTACGACAAAAAATTATGTGGCCTATTTACATACATATGTATGTATTCCAATTTTTTTATAAAAAATGTGTTTATTGTAGTATTATACCAGCAAAAACTTTTGTCATTTTTGTAATCGGTAGTACTTTGTTAATGGGTTACAAGGTAATGAGTGATACTTATTTATCTTATTAATATGCTTCAAACCTACTTTTTAATATAATTAGCACGTATTTTTCTCATTATCTCAAACTACGAGTAGTTACAATTTGTTGATATGTATTAATAAAATAAGTAGACAACCACTTTTTAAGTCAACATGTATATGAAAACAGATTTTTGTCTCTTAAACTTGTAAGTCAATAATAGCCGAGTGGGTAAAGTACTTGTCCCAGCTGGGTCAAAAAATAAAAAAATTTAAAAATATAAATAAAATGTTATGTGTATAAATGTTGTTTTTAATATCAATTTGTTTATTTGACCACTTATTTTTTAGCTTCAAGTAAGCCAAATAGTAACTAGTTAATTGCTGTGACAATGTAAAGGCATTTGTAAGGGGTACCCCTTATTTTTTGGATTTCTCAAACAAAAATTAGTAGTTATCGACTCAAATTGTAAGTAGTTACGGCTTAAATCCTCATATAATTTTTTGCCTACCAGTAAGCAAAGCTTTTGCTGGGTTTTTGCACTTCACTAATGAATTGCCCAGCTGGTTCATCTTTAACAGAAAAATTTTTTTCATCCTATGGTTTAATATGGAGTAACCTCAGAAATTGTCTTAGATTGGATAAGGCATTAGGTTTTTTAAAAGCATTTAAAATCTGAGCCACCAGGTTTGGAAGTAATTTTTAAATAACTTTTTATGCACATGTTTTTTTAATTATTTTCTTATATTGTTTTGATATAATATACTACTTTGTTTAAATTAATAAATATAGAAAAACCCACTAGGGTTAAATGTACATACACACAAATGGGCATATAAATACATGTGATATATTTTTGTTATTGTTTTATATGAGCTTTATAATATTTTTCTTTTATTTTTCAGTAAATGAAACGTCAAAATTACATCATCTGTGTCTAAATGAATATAGCGCAAAAACCCCACTTGGGATTTTTTAAACAAATCACCTATAAAAACCAGGGTGGGTTTTTGGGTTACCCAGTGGGCAGGCAACCCTGTATATTATTAAAGTACTGCAGTACTTTTGTAATGCGAATTGTTCCGAAAAAGTACAATTTTACTGAACTAACATAACAAATATAAACCAAATGAATGCTAATACAATAAACCAGCATCGTGGTTAGAAAATAAGGATTCAGCTAATTTCTCATAATTGCAAAAAATTTAACTTGAATATGATAAAATTTATATTTTTTGCATTAGGAAAACTAAAGATATAAAAGAATTTTCTTCAACATATTTTCTTTTATTCTAAAACTAAAATAAAAGAAAACTAAACTTATTTTGAGGGATTTAAGTTACAGCCTATAAAGACAAGCATTAAGAAATTCATAATAAAGTTTTTGTTTCTATATCCTTTAAATATTTTGCTTTTTCTTTTAAAATACTTATGTATATATTTTTTCTTTTTACTGTTTCAGGTGTTTCCGCTGAAGTTTATTATGTACGTGATGGCCACATTAATAACTATGCCTTAAATTTCATTGTGCCTGTACCGGCTAACGTGCGTGACATAAGTTTCACTTGGCAAAGTGAAGCTGGACGACCGTTGCCCTACAGCATTAATGTAGTGACTTCCGATCAGGCGGTATTGCCACGACCTACAATGAATATTTCGCAAATAGGTGAAATACCTATTAAAGTGCAGACTTTCTCTATAGGCCTTAAATGTTCAGGCATACGAGCAGCCGAAGTAGATGTTACCATTTCCATAGAAGTGATATTAAATAGAGCCTTAAATAATGTCACACATTTAGTTTTCAGAAGAAAAAAGATTTGTCTATTGGCCGAAGAGGGTGAAACGGATGTAGATGATCCTTTGCTGCTGGAAACCGTAGTGCCACCTCCTACCGGTCTGATTACACTCGTAGTGGGCTGCGTCTTGGCTTTAGCATTGGTTTTGATTCTTTTGTTAACGGCCTATTGCGTGCGTGGCTCAAGTAAACGCCAAAATCACGGTGGCCAACCTATGAGGACTTCCAGTTTTCAAAGACTTAATACAAATCCTCCTTGTCAATCGGCTTCATATATAACACCCTCCATTATAGCTCCCATACATACTACCTTACCGCGTAAAATGGAGCCTCAGCAACCCGAAGAATTACATCGCCGCATTTCCGAATTGACTGTAGAGCGTTGTCGCGTACGTCTGTCGAGTTTATTGCAGGAGGGAACTTTCGGTCGTGTTTATCGTGGCACTTACAATGAAAATCAAGATGTTCTAGTCAAGACTGTTGCCCAACATGCCAGTCAAATGCAAGTGTCTCTTCTACTACAGGAGGGCATGTCTTTGTATGGGGCTTCACATCCTGGCATTTTGTCTGTATTGGGTGTTTCGATTGAAGATCATACCACACCATTTGTTTTATATCCAGCCATGTATAATACAAGAAACTTAAAACAATTCCTATTGGATCCGTCGTGTGCACGTACTATCACCACCATTCAAATCGTAATGATGTCTTCACATTTATCTACTGCCTTAAGTCATCTGCACAGCCATGGAGTGGTTCACAAGGATATAGCGACAAGAAATTGTGTGTAAGTATTTAGACAGGAAATTTAAATTACATACATTATTAGCAATTTAATAATTTTTCTTAGCTTTTCCTACTGCATATACATATGAATATTAGTTTACTTAAATGCTATTAAATCGGACTTTAGTTATTTAATTCAAATTATTAATTTAAGTAATTTTATAAAGAAAGAAATACCGAAATTATAATCAATGCCGATAACATTAGTAAAAGTCATGAGTTCTATCGACACTTAGGTAAAATTTTTGGGGATGCTTATATGAGTACTAGATGTGACGCGCACCGACTTCTTAAAATTTTAGTTAGTTATATTTGCAGTGCATACATAACTAAGGTGACCAGAAGGGTTTTGTCAAAAGCGGGACAAGAACGGTTGAAAAGCGGGATTTTATAAAATATCTTATGGAAAGCAGGATGTTGTAAATACACTGATGATAATATATGATTTTTTATAAATGTATGCAACTACACAGTAGTGATGTGATTATTTGAGACAATATTCGCCGAATAGGAGTACTAATATTCAATCTAAAAATGTTGTGCCACTTGATATCAAATTTAATTGAAAAAATCTACCCTTTGCGTCAATAACAATAAATTGAGAAAGACTGTCACAATACAATAGGTATTTAACATAATTATCACATTTCGATGAGAAAAATTAGCGGAAAAACGGGTGGCAAATGACGTCGACCCACTGACATGGTGGAAAGTAAATAAGCAAAAATACGAGCTCCTTTTAGCTATAGCCAGGCAATATTTAGTGACATCACCACCGAGTGCTCCCAATGAGCGAATGTTTAGGGGTGCGGAGCTTATTTACACACCTAATCGCAATATACTGAAGGAGAAAAGACTTCAAAGCTTTTATTTTTGAAGCTCAACATTCGTCTACTGAGCTTTGATTATTAATTAACAAGATATGTACAAACAGGACTTTTCTTTTTTAATACTACTTATGTCGTTGTGAAATATATTTTGTTTGTTTCTTTTTACTAAAAAAGGATTATTATTTTGCGTTAGAAACAAAGGTTTTTTTTTAGGGTAAAAATTATTATTTTTTGTATAATTTTATGTCGATTAATGTCACTACTACAACACACGGTGTGATGATCATTAGCGTCACAACCAATTATAAACTGATAATTATTGCTACGTTAAAATAACTTACCAGTTCCTTAATTTCCGTAGGAGGAGTAGCGAAATCACCCGCAAAATATGCTGACGCACAGACTACTGCTACTGCCCTTGTTCCGTTGGGATCTCTGTAATGGCCGCCACCAGGTCCCTTCGAATGAACTCTGGCATCGGAATGTAATTAATATATTTATTTATTAACATTGCCGTTCTAGGAACACAATTTCCTTTATGAAATATTAACCTACCTGGACGGCCTAGAATTTGAACTTCGACAGCCCTTGGTTCTTGCACAAGAACCCTGTCTATCCGTTTTTCGGCACAAGGTGGCCGAAGCTCCTTTGGCATGGTGCAACTTGGAATGTATCACCCGCATGGTGCTCACAACTCTTTGGTATACTTTTTGGTTTTTTGAAATCAGTATTTTTCTCATACATATATAGTGGATTGAACAGAACACGTCCAGCATAGCTCCTTGCTAGACTGAGAATTAAGTGAAAATGGTGTTCTCAAACCAGAGTTCGCATATTCACAACTAATCTCCCTATTAGCCACGCATCCATTGGCATATGCTGTTCCACCGTGGATTAGGGGTACCAGTTTCAAGAGTGGAGACCAAATCTCCGCCTACTTACAATTACCCAGAGAAATGCAGCAGAGACATTACTGTACTGAGCTCCTATGCCTGACCTTCCCCTAACCACAAACATGTAAAGAGGATGTAAATACACTACCATCAGAGCATGAAGATACGGCGCTCCCTAAGAGCGTAGATCCCTCAACATGAGTTCTGTTTAATCGGACCACACCTTCTTCCCATGATCTAGACGCACATCAACCTATTGCACCACTAGGATAACACATTGTATAGTCATTTGAGTGCCCAAACCTTAGCCGAGCACCGTCCTGAGTAAGCAAAGCCGAAGTTGGGCGAAACTGTGGTGCCCACGTAGAGAGATAGGAGACGAAGTTTGCGCCAGCTGCTGATGGATAGGAAGGAACATTTGAAAATCAAATAAAAACAATAATAACATTTAAACCCAAATTCAAATGACTGTGTGTTAAAATGAAAACCTGTCGTAATTTTTTTTTTGTAGTGTAAATGCAGTCAAACGCACTGTTCTAATATTTTATATAAACATTAAAAATTTCATTGATATTAAAGAAAACGGGAAATATATATTATATATATTTCCCGTTTTCCCGCGAAATCTCAATTTTAACTGAATTTTCAGAAACTCAATAGAAATTGGATATATTGTATTCGTTGTATCCGCTCCTGACCGGGATCGACCTTTTATCCTATCCAACATTTTTATCCCGCTTTTTCGAGTTTTGAAATTTATGATTTGATGTAGAACAATTTAAAAAAAACGAAGACGAAATTCGTTTATTTTAATTTGTTTATCTCGAACTAATTTGGTGTTGGAATCCAAAGATAAATTAGGTTGAAATTCGTAGTTATATTCAGAAGGAATAATATATCATCAATGTTAATAGGAAAACCTAGATTGATGCTAATATTCTCGAGCTTTTTTGGATCCAGAAATTCATTTATCTATTTATTTTTTAAGTTTTCAAGATATTCGCGAAGCCCCTGTTTATCTGATTAAAATAAATTTTAGATAGTGTCGCAGATATCTTTTATTAAAATTTATTGAGTTAAAGGCCTTAAAAATTTAAAAGAGTGCATTTTCAGATGTTTCTTCAAAATTCTTTATTTTAAATTACTCTATTAAGATGAGAAGGCAAAGAGATAAAGCTCTTGCCGAAACCAATAACTTTCAAGTTAATATTTGACTCAAAGAGAGTGATTTTTTGGTAGCTGGTACAGCAAGATCTGCGCAGACCTACATGCGATTTATGGGAATACATAGGCAGATGACCTAAAAGTGTGTGGAAATGTATTTAATGCTGGGAAACAGACAGCGTAACAATAAAAAATATTTTGTATATGAGACGCTAATCAAAAAAATTTGTTTAACTAGTACAACCCGCGAAGCGATTAGCTTGTCTGCGGGAAACACCCATGGTCTATCGCGGGAATCGAACCCACGACCTCTGGACTGACAGGCTAGCACCACTACCACTCAGCCACAGGGGCACCCCATAAACTCTGTAAGCCACATTAACTCTTAATTTTTTTTCAACGACGGATTTCGATGAAGCTGAAAGCCATTTTTGAAATTTGTATGGTAGCTTTCGCACTTATGTCACAAAAAAACATAAAAATTTTTATTAATTTGGCTTACAGATTTGGTGCTGGTTATAAAAACAGGATTGAAGGTCTTAGAAGATATTTTTCTTACGTTATTAGAAAATATTTCGTACGAAAGTAACTCTTTTTTGTAATGCATGATATGTTAAAATTTTAAACAGTGGACTCAATCCACAATGAAAATAATAAATATGTTGTATTTTCGATGTACAACAAACATTGCCAATACCAAAAGTAAGTAGAGAAAATTTTGACTTTACAATTTAGTAATACATGAATGTTTACTTGGGCCGAAAATATAGCTAAACTCGGTTCCTATGAAATTGCCTCAGTGCTACTAAGATAATTATCTTGATAACAAAATAATTACGTACAAATATTAAAAAGCTAAGTAGAGAAAAATCTGACTTTACAATTTAGTAATACATAATTGCTCTGCTGGCCAGGGTCATATGTTTACTTGGGCCGAAAAGATAGCTAAACTCGGTTCCGATGAAATTGCCACAGTGCTACTAAAATATCTTGATAACAAAAGTGTTGTGATCTTCTAGTTTTTTCCGACAACTCTCCACGCCAAAATAAAAATCTGATGTTTATGTTTCTCTGGCTGCAAATGGAAAAGGAGAAAAATTCAAAATTCATTACGCATCATTTCCTAGTTAGTGGTCATACCCATCTACGATCTGATCGATATTTTGCGTTAATTGAAAAGAGACATTTGAAATAGGTTTCACAAATTTATTACACAGAAGGTTTGTACAAAGGTATAAATAAGCAAATGTTAACAGTTATGAAATAAACCGACTTTTTAAGATTTGCCCATATTCTCGAAGTCATTAATAAAAACTCTGTAACAACCAAAATGAATAAAACAGACATTTCATTTAAATGCTGAAAACAGTCCGTCTATTTTTATTAAACAATCCATTCATGAAGAGCACCACACAATAAACACCATAAAAAAGGAAGACCAGAGAATAACACATTAAGTTGCCATAAAAAGAAGTACTCTGAATATATTAAAATAGCGGCTAATAAGATGATCAATATAAAATAAATACTGCCATACATTCCACCACTTAATCAAAACAACTATAGTAATTTGAAGAGTGCTCTTAGAAAAAGTGAAATGGATATTGTAGAAATTATATAAACATTCTTACCATTATTAGCATTTGCTTTTTTGGTATAATTTTAAAAATATTTGCATTAATAAACCTGATAAATATTTTAAAATAAAATAATGCACAATTTTTTTTATTGCAATAACATTGTAAACCACAGGAAAGTATTGCAAGTGTTTATTAATATGATTATTTCTAACGTATTTGCTTGTGAATTCAAATTGATTATTAGTAGAGTTTTTCTTTTCCCGGACTTTTTCATTTCCCGGGAAAGCGGGATTGATTTTTCAATTTCGCGGCAATTCCCGCCCAATACAAAACGATACAATATATCATTTAACTGAATTTATTTGAACAAAAAAAAAAAAAAAATAGAAGCTAATGAGATCTATTAAATAAATTTATTAATGCATTAAAAGTAAGTTAAAGAATATAATTTCAGTTCTTTACAGAGTAATTCCAACAAATATGCATGAAGGTGTGCCGTGTAGCATGCTTTTTAATTTTAATAAGAAAATTAAATTTTTTTTTATTGTATAACTTCTAACTAGTAGCCATCTAAAGTAAAAATTGCTCTAGCTTTATAACCAGAAAAGATTTATGGGAAATATGATTTATGCTTTATTTTATAGGCCAATAATGAGCAATTCATATTGCTAAGCAAAATTGAGCTGAAATAATGAATTGGCTAAAAAATTTAATTAGTTTTATTGAGAAATGATTTTTCAAAGCATGTAATAATTGAAAAAGACAAAGACAAATTCTTGACTTTGTATAAGGGTCGAACTTAGCATCATCATATTTTCGCGATCAACCACGATCCCATCATCAGAGTTCTTCTTATACTCTAAGACCTCAAACTCAAGCAGATAAATATCCAGCTTTAGACCAATTTGCATAAAGCTCTTTACAAGTGAGGACATTTTTTCCAGACTTAGATAAGCTTTTTTTTTGGTATATTAAAAATTTCACCATATTCGTCTTAGCCAAACACTATTTGTGCTTTTTCTTTTTCTCATACCTAGTTTAAAAGCCTTTTGCTTTCGAAGTCTATGGTTCATACGTGTTTATTTTTCCTGATATATTGGAAATAATCAAACATATTTTAATGCTTCGTGCTGTAGTGTTAAGAATTGAAATTATGTATTTAGTCGAACTGTATGGGTTTTGAACCAATGCATTTCAATTATGTGTATAATTTTTAATTTATTTTTCATATTTTTCTAAGAGCAGCACTAAAAAAGTGTGCTTACAAAGTAAAGTTGACATAACAAGATTACAAAAAAATCCAGGGAATTTCCGCACAAATTTCTCGGGATTTTTTTCCAGGAAAATGTGCGGGATCCCGGGAAATTTTTCCCGGGAAATCCCGAATGAAAAACACTAATTATTAGGCTAAGGTTCGTAAGATTTAATTCAGAAAGAATTATGCATGATTAATATTCCAACGCACAAGGGAAAAACTAACATCCACTTAATTTTTCAACGTACACAGCAGAACAGAGTAACGCTACTTTCGGAAGCCGCTACAATTCAATCGTCAGTACTCACGTGAATTTTGCTTATCACACCTTGTCACGTGGCTCTGTTGAATGTGATTTCAATTCTTATATATATAAATTTTTCTTGAAAATTTAATATCAGAATTAAATCTCTTACAAATGTTGTTTTTGAAAGTAAAAAATTATTCAAATAAATTTAGGCAGTAACAATGTAAGCCACAATATTTTATTTAAAATAGTACTTCCAACGGTTTTTAAGCATTCATCGTTGGACACGCTATAGTTGTCTTTCGTTTTGTCCACACGTGTTTGTCGTATTGTCCGAAAATTAAATAAATATTTTAAACTGTGCTCCGCTTAACTTTTTTTTAATGCGTTTTATTTAACCTGAACTTTAAAATAATTACAAAAAAAAACAAACAAAAATTTTTTCCGAGTGTCGTTGCAATGATAAACAATTAAATTAAAAATATAAATCCAACTCTTTAAACCAATAAAAATAACAAAATACAATAATTTAAAATATAAAAACAACAGTAGTGAACTAACTAAGTGCAATACAAATCTGTAAAAATTAATACATAAATTAAAAACAAAAACAACAATAGAACAGCAATTTAAAGAAATAAAAAGAATGCAGTTTTTTTTCCAAATTAACCAAAACGAGTTGTAATAATAACAACAACAAACTAAATTGGAGAAACATAAATAAGTGCATCAAAAACATGCAAAATAGTGTTGGCAAAACGGGCCGTTATCTTTCTGCAATGACCAGATCAGGGCTTTTATGGCCCTTTTTAACGACTGTAGTGTCATTTCCTTTTATCCTTCCCTATTAAATTTTTTTTGTTTTAATTTAATTTTATTTACTGGGGTCTCCGTGTTAGCTGTTTTTGGGCGGGTTACTGACGAAGGTTTAACACTGGTCAATGGCCTGTCATATCAACAGCAGCTGAACACACCGATTCCAGTAACATAAGATTGACGTATAGCTTGGGCTTTTTTTTCATTGCAATGGCGGGTCGATTCAAAATCGACTTTTGTAATATACGCGGGCTAAGGGCGAATTTTTTTTCTGTATATGCTCACATTTGTCTCCATCGGCCGGACGTTTTAGCCTTATGTGAGACTCAGGTATCTGAGGGTGCTGATCCACAGGATTTTCATTTACCTGGGTATCACCTTCTTTCGCTGTTTATTTTCCACCGGGGTCTTGCATTGTACATACGCGATGAAGTTGTGTACCAGTGCCAGCAATCAGGCACGGATGATCCCGAATTTAGCTGTCTCTTGGTTAAGTTCAGAATCAGGGCACACTATTTACATTTCGGGTACAGAAGTCCAAACGCGGGAAGGGATAAAACCATATCCGGCTTCGATACCCTTTCCGATTCCATATCGAAGATACTGGAGATTTGTCCGAACAGTGAAATTGTTGTTGCTGGTGATTTCAATGTTCACAACTCATCTTGGCTTCGCCATTCGAGTCACACAATTCGCAATTGCGCAATTAGTGCATGAACCAATACACATTTCGTGTGTTGAAGGGCACCAAAACAATAGCGTTAATGCACCTCTTGGTAACTCGGATCATAGCACCGTTTCCGCTACGAAACGTTTAAAATATATATACAAAGAGGCTCGTTGGGCTCAGCTCAACGACTTTTTCCGTCATTTTAATTGGAAACTATGTTTCCTCGACAATAATTTCAATCCATTAAAACGAATTCCGGTTAAACCTAGAACGAAGTCTTGGTTTAATCAGGCTTGCAAAGATGCAGTCAGATCCAGAGAGGAAGCATTCAGTATCTGGCGTAGTAACAAAAACTCAGATACTGATTCGCTGCGCAAAAGGGCGAGATCTTCGTGTGCCAGAGTACTAAGGCGTGAAAAAGCTCTGCACGAGCAGCGTCTTCGTGCTAAAGTCCTTGCTGCTCCTCGGGGGAGTAAGAGCTTTTGGTCATTCGTTAAAAGAGTAAAGGATAATGCTAGTTCCTCAATTCCGACTCTTTTAAAGGGTGACCATATATTCACTGACCCGGCTGATAATGCTAACCTTTTGGCTGAATTATTTGCAAGTAATTCTCACTTGCCGGAAAGCAATCAACCACTGGCCGCGATTGATAGAGTATCTGCAACTATGCCAAAGATATTTTTTTCGAGCGCGTGCAGTCAAAAGGGTTTTAGCGGATCTCAACATAAATAAGTCTCCTGGGCCGGATGGTATTCCAGCACTGGTCTTGAAGCAGTGCTCTTCGACGCTAGCACGTCCGTTGGCAACACTCTTCAGCACTTTGTACCATGCTGGTGAGTTCCCATCGTGTTGGAAGGTTGCCAATGTAACGCCAATCCCTAAAAAGGGAGAGGCTAGTAACCCTGAAAATTACCGCCCAATCGCAATATGTTCTGCACTTTCCAAAGTGATGGAAAGTATGGTTAATTTCCATCTTGTGAAGTATTTGGAGTCCAACAGTTTACTCAGCGACCGCCAGTATGGCTTTCGTAGAGGACGCTCTACGGGTGACTTAATGGCACTCCTTTCGGAAAAATGGTGTTACTCTATACACCATTTCGGCGAGAGTAAGGTGGTGGCTCTGGATATCTCTAAGGCGGAGGATATTGTCATTTACATAGTCATTAATGAAAAGATGGGTGACAGTGTTACTCTTGTTGTCATGTATGAAGTTAGCGGCAGTTTGTTCCAAAATATCCTCACTGATCTGTTTGAGCTGTCACCAACAGGTCATCGATGTTTTGACATTGTCATGCATCGGTCTTGCAAAATGCCTGAAAGACATGGCCAACCGGCGAGCGGCAATTTCCAAAATAAGTTCATTTGCTGGTATACGAAGCGTATTGTTTTTTGTTGTAAAGAAATTATGCAAAATTTTAAATTGAACGTTTCAAGACGAGCTTGTGGACAATATCTACCAACTAGTTGCCATCATTAGTTGAGTAGTTTTTCTTTTACCCATTCTTTCAGTACGGTTTCTGTTAGATTGTCTTAAAATAAACTGTAATCGACAAATATCGTGCATGACAAATGTCGAAATTTCCCTAAGCCATAGCCGCTTTAAGGAACTCATGGACGGACTCGCATCTAACACGTAAAACTAAAAAGTTATGCACACGCTTATATGCAAAAGATGCTTACAGACCTGGTTGGACCTCGTAGGGTTAAGTGAACCAACGCAGATTTTTTTCCATGCGAAATTGATCGATTGATCGAAAATATATTTTTACTACACTCTGAATTTAAGCAAGTTTGTACGAAAGAAAAATTTTGCTTTCTTCACTTAACTTATAACTTTCTTACTTTTTGTCGGATCTTAAAAACTCAAAAATCGTATGTATACTATGGTAACTGTGTGTATATTCAGAATGGCTTCTATGGAACTCAAAATGTCGAGTTCGGATAAAAACTCGAAAATTACAATTTTTGAAAATTATTTTCATAGCTAGAAGCAAGGTAGATCAATAAGGTATACTCATCGGCGAATTGATACAACAAAGCATCTTTTTTGTTCAAGCAATTTTCAAAACAAATTAACAAATTTACATTAAAATTTTTTCAATTTATTTAAATGAAAAAATTTATAAGGGAAGTTTGGCAGTTCCTTGAACAATCTGCTATGCTGATAACGCCACCTGTTATAAATTCGCCTTGGCTAGAAGTAAGACCGAAAAAGAACAAATCGAGTAAAACTTTAAAAATTTAAAAACGTTTTCAAAATATTCCAAAAAGCATTGAACAATTTGGGATAAGATTACAAACCGGAAAAATACGATATTGCAAAAAATCTAAAACAAAAACGATCCGAATTTAATGTTGCAATTTCGATTAACTTTGCGCATGATTGTCAGAGGAAAGAAGTTCACTTTTTTGATTGCTGGTAATTTTTTCAATTGTTTTACTATGCTCTAAAGAAATTTCAAATGTCATTATAAAATTCTAAAGAGTATTTTTAAAACTCACGTATTTAATGCTTTGTTATTTAGACTTTTGTTAATTCCAAAAATCTTATTTTCATTTTTCTCCTTCCAGTATTGACGATCAGCTACGCGTTAAATTATCCGACAGTTCTCTTTCGCGAGACTTATTCCCGGGCGACTATAATTGTTTAGGGGATAGTGAAAATCGTCCAGTTAAATGGATGTCTTTGGAAGCTTTGCAACACAAGCAGTTTTCAGAAGCCAGTGATTCTTGGGCTTTTGGGGTTCTAATGTGGGAACTATGCACTTCCGCTAAGCAACCATATGCGGAAGTAGATCCCTTTGAAATGGAGCACTATCTGAGAGATGGCTATAGATTAGCGCAGCCTTTTAACTGTCCCGATGAACTGTAAGTAATTAAAAAAGCAAAATATTTTATTTATTTTATTCATCTTTCAAAACGAATTGATTTAATGTGGGAGAACGACGAATTTCAATTCGCCTTAGTTAATTCAAATATATATTTGTCTTTCGTACATAAAAATATTTTTTAATTTGTTTACCTTTTTAGATGGAGTTTGAGATATAATTGGCCAGGCCAATATCGAACAAAGCGAATTAAATTCGCCAATTCTCTCATCTTATATCAATTCCTGTTGAATCATACCTTATAGTTTTTATGAAACTTTGCAAAGTTTTGTTTTTAATTTTTTTCGTTCTACTTAGATTTACAATTATGGCTTACTGTTGGGCCCTCTTGCCATCCGAACGTCCATCATTTTTACAATTACATGCCTGCCTCTCCGAATTTTATGCTCAAATTACACGTTATGTCTAGTTCGTTCCATTCGTCTCCTTCATGCAGCTATCCCATGCAATGGACAATTAAACCTTCCATTCTCGCATTTATTTAGTAATTAAGTTAAGTAAAAAATAAAACATTCTCCTATAAATATAGAAATCATTGTTGTTGTTTTAATATTACAAATATAGTATATATTGTATAGAAATATTATTGTAATTATAATTATTAAGTAATAAACAATTTTTATATTGCCAAAATTACATATTAAGTTTTAAAATCAAATACACATTAAACAATAATTTAACAAATGTATTATAGTAATAATAGGAAATAAAATAAATTTTTCAAACAATAAAAGAAAGTGTAAAGAGTTATTTATAAATGGAAAAAGTTATCTATTATTTTGTTTGTCGCTTTTGTTTATTAAAGGTAAGTTATTTAAAAATATAGAAAATTAAAAAAAAATATATAGTTTCAATATATAAAAATTAATTAAGAATTTGAGAATAATTTCTTAAGAAATGCAATAAAAAAAAAAATGACGTACTAATAACGAGTGATTTTTTTGCTATTATCTTTTTGGCAACACTAGTTTTGACAGCTCACGCACGTTTTGTATCTTGTGTTACTGTCAAACATCTTCAGTTTGGTCTATAATTTAATCATGAATCGTCTTACAAACGAACAACGCTTGCCAAATTTTTGGTGAATGGGCTCTTGAAAAGTTAGATGAAGATCCACTTTTTTATCGAAGAATTGTGTTCAGCGACGATGCTCATTTCTGGTTGAATGGATACGTGAACAAGCAAAACTGCCGTATTTGGAGTGAAGAGCAGCCAGAAGCATTGCAAGAGCTACCAATGCATCCACAAAAAACAACCGTTTGGTGCGGATTATGGGCTGGCGGCATCATTGGGCCGTATTTCTTCAAAGATGATGCGAATCACAACGTTACTGTGAATGGTGAGCGCTACCGTGCGATGATAACAAACTTTTTTCTGCCCAAAATGGAAGAGCTTGACTTGCATGACATGTGGTTTCAACAAGACGGTGCCACATGCCACACAGCACGCGAAACAATGGACCAATTGAGAGGCGAGTTCGGTGAACAGTTTATTTCACGCTTGGGACCAGTCAATTGGCCGCCCAGATCGTGCGATTTAACGCCTCTAGACTATTTTTTGTGGGGCTATGTTAAGGCTAATGTCTATAGCGACAAGCCCGCTTCGATTGACGCACTGGAAGCCAACATTGCCAACATTATTCGTGAGATACCGGCCGAAATGTTGGAAAGAGT
The DNA here is from genome assembly GCA_956483635.1 of Panzeria rudis. Taxonomy (NCBI): domain Eukaryota; kingdom Metazoa; phylum Arthropoda; class Insecta; order Diptera; family Tachinidae; genus Panzeria; species Panzeria rudis. Next base: position 42,433,926 of record OY101449.1, on the reverse strand, counting down.
ATGCCAAAATTGGACTAAGCGGATGGACCATTTGAGGCGCAGCCGCGGCCAACATTTGCATGAAATAATCTTCAAACATTAAATTATATCGACCCAACTATCGATCCAAATAAATATTTCATGCATTTTTCTGAATTTTATGTGTTTTTTTTTTACTTTCCGATAGTTCTTATAAAATCACCCATTATTAAGTGTCATACATTATTTTTTTTAATTGGCTGAATTTTTTATTATGGGTGCATTGATACGGCTTTTGGCAATACGATATCGATGCCACTACTCGCGCAAAAATAAACGATAAAGTAAAATAGTTAAAACACATGAGAAAGACGACTTCCACGTCTGTTTAAACGAGACCTGTAGTAGAAAATCCTCACAAAAACATAAATATGAAAATAAGGCCAAGTTCCTATCCAAAAATTTCGGCCGTAAAAAGTACTGAGATCAAAATAAGGACCAATTTCTGGATAGGTACAATACCATCTCATTTCTTGGCAACCTGTAAGCTTGGCAACATTTTTCCCATAATTCTTTCCCATATTAGAAGGGGAAAAAATATTGCCAAGCTAACATGTTGCTTAAGAACTTGGTCCTTATTTTGATCTCATTACTTTTTACAACCGAAATTTTTGGATAGGAACTTGGCCTTCTTTTCACATCTATGTTTTTGTGCGGATCTCAGTTCTTTTTTCTAAGCTTTTATTTGGCACAACAAGTGCCCCATGCAATAAGCCCTAGATGAACAATTCCAGTTTTCCCATTTTTCTTAGTACTTTCCCATCAAGACCTACCTGTGTACCAAATTTCGGCTTTGTATCTACACTGGAAGTGTCCCATACAAAGAAGGAGCACCCTAGTCCCGTGCAGATGGAAAGTGTCCGTTTTAAAAATGTTTTCGTTAATTGCCCATCAGAGCCTACCTGTATACCGAATTTCAGCTTTCTAGCTATACTGGAAGTGTCCCACTTAGGTGAAATGTGCCCGTTTTCAAATTATTTTCTTCGTTAATTGCTCATAAGGGCCTACCTGTGTAGCAAATTTCAGCTTTCCAGCTGTACTGGAAGTGCCCCATACAAAGAAGGGGAACCCTAGTCTCCCTAGATAAAAAGTGCCCATTTTCAAATTTGTTTCGTTAATTGCTGATCAGGACCTACCTGTGTACCAAATATCAGCTTTTAGCTATGCTGCAAAAGCCACATATAAAGATGGGAGTCCTACTTCCCCCAGATGAAAAATGCCCGGTATCAGATTTTTCTGGCTAATTGCTCACCATGACCTAGCCACCCTCTAGCTACAGTGTCCAATAATATTGATGAGTCAGTGCATATGTACTAAAATATGCTTCTTTTACACCTTAATAACTCGGGAAGCTTTTAAGGTAGAACTTTGAAAAGCTATGAGGTTACCTCTGTAGGAAGACCTTATGTTTCAAGTTTCATTATTTTGGGATTAAGTCGAGCAAAGTTATGGGGAGGTAAAAACAGCTCGAATGGTTTCCTGTAAATACTTGGGTACACATTCGGTTAACCGGTTAATTACTACCCGATTAACTGATCGGTAAATTTAAAATTGGCTATTTTCGATTAATGGTTAAACCGGTTAATTTCAGTCGATGAAACGACTAATCGACGTAACAATTTTTTTAATATTTTGTAGTATTATAAATTATTTTTTGTGTGTTTAATTATTGATTTGTTTCGTCTCATATACAAAAGGTATGTGTTTAGAAATTATTTTTCATACAAACAAAGAAGTGTGTTTAGTGATCTTAACTTAAGTAAAACTTTAAAATCTTTGGACGTGGCTATAAAATAGTTTGGCAAAGACTCTGAATCTCTAATTGAACTTGAGGGAATTAAGTTTTCAATTACTTCCACTCGGGAATATTTCCTTCTAGCAACAGTGTTTTAAAATACAGTACAAAAACGGAAACTGTGTCGACGTCACGTGAAGACAATTAGTGATGTTACAAATATCAATTTTTAATATTCACGAATACGAATATTTGAAACAATATTCGCCGAATTCGAATACGAATACGAATATTCAATCTAAATATTTACAGCCATATTCATAAATATTTAAAACAGGACAATAAACTACTTTTAATCAAAATTTCATAAATTGCATTCAAAAATGTATATTACATGAAAATTTTAAAATAGGTTTAAAGATGGTATGCACCTACTATAAACCTTCAATAAATTCATATCATCGATATATCAATTTCAACTTCAAATATATTTGCAAATTTAGCACACAGAAATACATGATATGCTTTAAATTAAAGCTTGAAGTCTTGGCTATAAGCGTTTACGTATGTTTTTTTTTAATTTGATAGAATATGTCACTTAATTATTTAAGTTAAACAAAATTCTCAACAAAATTAACCAAAAAACACCATCAAAACACATAAAAGCAAAAAGAAATGTTAGTGATGTAGAAACAATCAACACAAATGAAAATAGGCTCGTTATTCGAGTACCTTTTTCATACATGATTAAAAGAGTCGTGTGAACTCTTTTGTAATCATTTCTCTTTTTTCCTTTTACTTCATAGAAAAATTGTGTTAAATAAGTTGAGAAATATATTATAAAGAGAGTTCAAAATATCTTAACTTACACGAAAACAATAAAAAGCTATTCGTTTATTTCAATATCCGGATGAAATCATATTCTTTTTATTGCAACACTAACTACAAAACATGGTGGTATTGCCAGTATCGAAATCTAAATTTCCTTAAAACACACAATGTCTATTGTAGTGTTTATGAATGCAATTTTATATTAAACAGTTTTTAGCGTGAAACTGTTCAATAACAATTGCGAGTCTTAAACGTAAAATAAGAATTTTTTATGAATTTGGCTGTTAGTGTGGTACTTAAGTTTTCAAATTTAATTGAAAAAAAAATCTACCGTTTGCGTCAATAACAATTAATTGAGAAAAACTGTCACAATACTATAGGTATTTAACACTATTATGATATTCCGATGACGGAATTTGAAATTATTAACTTAGCACCTGAATGACACTTTTTTAAATTTTTGGTGGAAAGTAAATAAGGGAAAATACGAGCTTCTTTTACCTATACCCAGGCAATATTCAGTGACACCAGCGGCGAGTGTTCCAAGGGAGCGAATGTTTAGTGGTGCGGAGCTTATTTACACACCGCACAATAGGCTTGATGGAGAAAATACTTCAAAACTTTTATTTTTGAAGTTCAACATTCCTCTACAGAGCTTTGAGTATTACTTTAACATGATTAATAAATTAATTTAACAGAACTTTACTTTTTAAATACAATATCGCTGTGAAATATATTTTGTTTCTTTTTCTTTACTAAAAGAAGATTATTGTTTTGCGTTATAGACAATTTTTTTTTAGTAAAAATTCATATTTTTTGTTTAATTTTCAGTATTTTTTATGTATTATTTTTGGAACGTATTCACAAAATATTCGTGAAATATTCGCTTGAATTTGGCGAATACGAATGTCGTGAAAGAGGCGAATACTCGGCGATTCGAATACGAATAACATCACTAAAGACAATACCAAAAAATTTGCACTTGTCTACTCGCTGTCGGCCTTAGAGAATAATAGCAATATAGCTGTCAATAATAGCAAATTGTTGTCGATGACGAGTAAAAATGTGTAAATTTTTGGTATTGTCTTGACGTGACATCGACAAATAGTTACGGGATAATATTTGCATAATTTACACAATTTTTTGTATTACTAACTTAATATTTCACGAACAGCCCTTAAAATATTTTCTTCATTACTAATCTACATAAAAATCTCTTTCATATCAGTGGATTAAAATTTTTTAGTATATCAGGTTATTTTACTGTTATTGCAAGGATATTAAAACTCCTGAGTTTTTGTTTTAGTCCTTAAACTTTTTTTGTTTTTTATTTTCTGAAATCAAAATAACTAATCCATAAGTATTTTAGTGCGCTGATCACGAAAATAACTTTAGTTTTTTTCCTCTAGAAGCTCTTGTTTTATCGATATTGTGCATTTTATAAAAGACCTACTTTAAATTTTTCTTTTTCTAACGCCATCCACAAAATTTGATATTAATGTCACATTTGTAAATTTACAAGTCATTGATGTAGTCAATGGTTACGTACCTAAAAAAGATTTTTTATGAACAGTTCGGACAGTTTTTGTGCCATCTGTGACAATTATATCGTATATTTATATTAGATATTTGAAATATGAAGCTTTTACGAAGTCCGCGATAGGCTTACGAAATAATCACCACGCATAACACAAATGTTTCAAACAACGCGCAGTTGACCATATTTGAAAAAATGAATCTACGATTTTTTATCGAAATGTTGATTGTTTGTTATGCCAATCGAAAGAAACAATAAACACAATCCATACTTACTCTATGTCATTCTTACGAAAAACTAATATTCAACGAAATATGATGACAAATGTGCTTTTTACTAAGGTGTTTTTTACAAGTTCGTCACTGATCTAGTGTTCTCGTTTCAAACAGTAGCAAAATCGCATTGATGTAGCTGCAAGTATGCCTGTTATGACAGCTTGAGGGTAGAGCTGCAAAACTATCGATATTCGCCCCATTCGATAGTTTCGATAGTTCGCTATAAAACTATCGATATTATTGAATTTTTACAAAAATGCTTGAGTTTTAACTCATCATCCATTAAAACGTTTTTGATTTGTTTAACAAATCTTATATGGGAATGTGTTAGCAATTCTTTTATTAAATAAAGTTTTTTTAGGAATCTATAATTATCTCGTACAATGTTTTATATCGTTACCTTAATATAGAAACGCCTTAACTGATTTTTTTTTTCAAATCGATCTTTTTTCATATTTCGATAGATTAAAGATTCACTTAGCGAAATAGGCAAAAAACTCGATATTAAAACATAATGAGTAGGAGCGTTTATGTATTAATCTAACCATATATTTTTTAAATAATATTAAATTAAAAATGTTAAGAACCCCCAAAGAAAATGCATAATCTGCCTGTTCGTAGAATCCCATACGGAATTGGATTGGAAACGGAACTCCAATTCAATTCCAATTGTGAATTCGTTCATGAAATCGTAACGAAATTGCTTTGTTCAAAAAGTATTTATTTGCGTTCAAAATATCGTTTACTAAGTTGTGTATTTCGTAATTAGAGGCTAGGAAAAATTTGTTCTGCCTGCTAAATGCATAAATTAAAGAGCTCCTGAACTCCAATTCATGAACAATTAATTCCGTTTCGCAGCGGAAATTTCACCAACGCAAGTACAAACAGATTTCATTAACGCAATCAACCGGTTTTGTAAAGAAAACGATGCCAAACCAATACGTATTAGATTCAGTGAACAGGATGAATAACTTCAAAATGGCTAAACCGATTTGCTTCCAACGTAGCTTAGAAGATTTAAGATCAAGTCACCTTTCAATAAAAAAAATAATAATAAATTAAAATCGATCAAGCCGTTTCGGAGCTGTAGTACAATAGTTTAGACAATACTAATATATATACAACTTTTGTTTACCTACACCATTAATTATCTTAGGTTCAATAACAAAAACTATCTATAAATGAGGTTTCAAGCAATGCGAAACATAAGCTTTAGCACTTTAATGTTATCTACGGTAACTGGAGTACCCAATATCAATACTATCGATAGTACCATCGATTGTTTTGCAGCTCTACTTGAGGGTGGCATTTTTTTAAATAAATTTTAACAAGGATGATAAATGATCTTTCAAAATTGTACTTTATTTGGTAAAATACTGTACTTTTTTGCACCTAATTGTACTAGAATGCTGAAAATATATATCTCTTATTTAATCTGTTATCAGAATGCCAAAAATACGTAACATTTTTAAACAAAAAGTACTAGGTCGTCCTTCCGTTATATGAAGAAGAAAGAAAGAAAGCAAATTCTTCGTCGAACCAAAAATTATTATATTAGTCCAAAAGCTAATATATGTATATAAATATGTATATAAATATATATACATATCAAATTATGGATATATTGAAAATAAAAATAATATTAGGTGGCTTAAAATTTAGTATTTCGCGCATTCTTAGAATACTTTGTATTTCTTTCAACTTTGTAACGGTATGGCCGATTGGCCTTGAAATTAATCTATGGCAACAATACATTTTTTGGATTCAGAACACTTTTGCCTGTATAAAAGTGTATCCTATATTCGCGTAAAGGTGAGCTTTCTTCTTTGTTTTCATTACATTCTGCTATAAAAAATACGTACATTCGCCAATATGGCATCAAACATGATCTTTCAATGGAAAAATTTTATATGAAGTACCGAAATCTGAGCCAACGACTGTGACACAAAATTGTACTAAATATCTTATTGGAGTACTGGAGTACATTTTCAATGCGAATATTACTGAAAAGAGTACAATTGTACTGCATTTATCATACCTGCACTGCTTCGTAGTCACAGCTGCGTATGTTTTATAGTTGTTTATTTATTAATCATACGACCGAGTACCAATCTTAGTACCATTCATAATGATCAACAATACTTGAAAATATGCAATAATAAATTTAGTAAAGTGCGACTTCGGCTCGCACATGAAGGGTTCCGTACAAATACACATATATTTCTTTCCGTTTTTGCCCTTTTTTCATTTTGGATATTTTTTTCGTTTTGCTTTTTTTTAATTTTAGTTTTTTCTTTTCTTAAGCTTTTTTCGTTGTTTTGGAAATGCTTTTTTTTTGCTTTTAGCGCTTTCTTCATCTGGGTGATTTTTTAGTTTATTTTTGCGATTTTTCGTTTTTTTAATGTTTTTGTTTGTTTTTTTTTCGATATATTTAGTAGGGATGTAACCGATTCCGATATATCGGCGATACTTCAGATTTTCCGATACATCGGTATCGGCGATATTTTACTGTCGATACGAAGATACTTTTTTAATTTTTTTTCAGTTCTTTTTTTAATAAAATAATTTATTTTATGTTAATTTTACAATGAATTAAACTCAATTCGTTGTTTCTTTTTAAATCTTATTAATATCAATTTTAAATATCAATAATATTTTACGCTGTTATTTTGTAAAAAAAAACTATTTTTTTTTTTAAATTTTACAATGAATTAAAATTTAATTCATTGTTTTTTAAATCTTATTCCAAGCAAAAAAAATAGACACTCCAAAAAACTCATGAAAATGTAGAATTTGCGAATTGGAACTAATGCAAATTTGGATAATTTCTAATTAATTTTACATATGCTTGTCATTGCAATAATTTTCTTTTTCGATTACCAATCACCGACTTGGAGCGATGTTATATAAAAATGTCTTTTTCGGCGTTCTATAAGGATATAAGGTAAAAAGCTACCCATTAGCGCAACTTGTTTCTTTTTATGCGAATTTAAACGCAAAACTATGTTTTCATATAAATTTAAGTGAATATATATAAACTTTTAGAAGAATATTAACAATTAAGCTATTAAGTTATTTAGAAGAATATTAGTTAATAAATCGCGACCTTATTTCTGGTTTAGCTCGTATGCCAAAATGTCGGAATGGAGAATAACAAGAAAGAAGATTTACATGAAGTTTTCTCAAAATATACCCGATAGAATTTTTTTGAAGTTTCACCACTGCTTTCGGCATATGTTTGAAAGAAAAATTTTAATTTTTGTGAACTTTCATTAATCCAGTTAAATATTAACATCTTTTTACTGAAAGTAATATATCTTTTTTTTTATTTGTAAAAAGTAGCTTTTTGTGCTGCATGTGTATACTATAGGGTATTCGCTCGAATAATGTTTGCTCGATTAATCGAATAATTAAAGTCAAATAATGTTCGATCAAACAAAAAATTTCTATTTCGAGTAAAAATTTATTCGAATAATTTTGTTCGATTAATCAATCGAATAACTCGATTAAAATATTTTATGTAAATTTTCTTTTTCTTAATGAGTTTTTGTAGACTTCTTAATAAAAAGTGGAAAAATATTTTATTTATATGATATTTGCCATTGAGTTCGAACGTTATTGCATACTAATAGTCCGCATGATCAAAAAGTTAAGTAAATAATGTAGTAACAATAATAGGGAGAAAGAAACCAACTTAAAATATCTTTTAAAAAAATTCGGAAATATAAACACCAAACAAAAATTATTTGAAATAAAGAAGATATTTCGAGAGCAACTACTTAAATAGATGTTTCGTATCAAAATATAGAATGTAATGTTCGGAATTATAAAAGCCTTAAGGTACGGTCACGTTTGGCAAATATTTGCCGAAAAAAACGTAACCTACAGACAAGTTAAAATTGTATTTCCATTAATTACAATATTTTTTTAAATATGCGTTCGTATCTATTAAAATAATATAAAAATAGCTTTTTGCAGCATAGTAAACCTTATTTTGTGATATGAAAAAACAAGTTTAATCAAACTAACTTTGAGCAAAAGTAGTGGTTACGTTTTTTTAGGCAAATATTTCCCAAGTGTTACAAGTTAATATTTATAACAACAATAGTGCTATGCCAATTCTGATTATTTTTATTCTGCATTGAATACAGGACAGGTCGCAATGTTATTAAATATTTCCTGGCGCTAAATTTTCTCAAAGCGCAACATTGAATAGTGAAAAAAAACTATTTTAAAGAATTACTTTTGTGTTCATTATTAAAATATATAAAAACGCGAAAAAAGCTCGTTTCCTTTTATTTTTGTCCACAAAAATGTACAAAAAACCGATTAAATTCAAACTCTTCCGATTAACTCGAATAATTTTTAGCAGTAAAGCTTACTCGAATAACTCGAACGAAATAAAAGTTTTACTCGATTGCTGGAGAAATTTAAAAACCTCAATTTCGATTAATTGATTAATCGAACAATTGAAAAGTCGATTAAAATGAATACCCTAGTACACTAACTGCTGTGTATAGAGTAACTTGTTATTGAGATGAAATTTTCTACTGTTTATTGAAATTAAGCGTATAAATGTTATTAGAAAAGATATTTACATAGAATAAAAAGTAAATATTGATGAAACTTAGTATTTTACTTGATTTCTGTTTTTTATTTATTTTTTTTTAATTTCTTTTTTACAAAAAATTTATCAAAATTGATTATATCGAGCACAATGAATGCTTGATATCTCAGAAACCAAAAATAGTTTCGCGAAACAGATTTCGGATTCTGAAAGAGGATACTTAAAACATATACATATATGTATACCTAACCTGACCAGAAATGTACCGTGATCGGTCAAACTAGACCCCATCTCTTAACAGATGTAAATAATCCAAAACTGTGTAAAAATTCAAAAATATTGTCTTCGTTTTTTTGTATTTACAAATATTTGTATCCATATCTGCGAAAGTTTTAATTAAATTTTTGTAATGGAATTCTGAATGTAAAAAAATGCGTTGTCAGGTGTAAGTGCCAATTTAATTGCATTTATTAAAAACAAAATAGTAGAGTTCAGTGTTTGATGCAAATAGTATTGCGAAAGTACAAATACAAACTATCGAAGCTTTTTTTTATGAAATATATCAACAAAATGTGCTAGGGTTTAAGGCTACGGTAATTTGCATTTTCACTTTCGCAAAACTATTTGCATCAAATACTAAGCTCCGCTAATTTTCTTCACACTTCATTACTTGCAGTTACTTTTTTAGGCTTTGGTAGAATGAAATCAGATGACGATTGGTTTGGTTGTCAAAAGAAAAAATCAAATAAAAATATAAATAAATTTCATATTGAATTCAATAGCGAAAATAAATAAAATAAAATAGCTATAAACATTTAATTAAAACCTAATTAAATCCAGATGAGTTAGAATGCGCGGGAGCGGTTTATGTAAACTAAATGAACTCCTACTTTCCTTGGACCTATATCCGAAATCAGTTTTATAGAAACTACTACTGGCACAATTCTTTAGATCAGTCTAGTGACCCATCAAAAATTTCTAAAATGTATCAATTGCTCCGTCCTATGACAAAGCCATGTTAAAGTGATAGGTCCCTTCCATGCAAAGTGTAGAACTCGAACCGGCCCCTATCCCCCAAGTGACAGGTTCTGTGTCAGTTCCCTTCCTCCTAGGGCAGTTATATGAAAGCAGTTTCAAGCAAATTTGATATTTTATCATAGAAATACATCATAATTTGGGAACCACTGGGAATATTCCTCTAATGTTTTTGGTGAAATGGCAGTTGTACAACACTTAACTACCATACCGAGTTTGGTTCGATGCGGAGGGGGTCCGTCCCAAAATCATGATATTTTCCTTGGTTTTATATGGAATAAGTCTGGAGTACCCAATATCAATACTATCGATAGTACCATCGATTGTTTTGAAGCTCTACTTGAGGGTGGCATTTTTTTTAATCAATTTTAACTGACACTGCTTCAGGGATGATAAATCATCTTTCAAAATTGTACATTATTTGGTAAAAAAAATGTACTTTTTTGCCTTTAATTGTACTAAAATGCTGAAAATATATATCTCTTTTTTAATCTGTTATCAGAATGCCAAAAATACGTAACATTTTTAAACAAAAAGTACTAGGTCGTCCTTCCGTTATATGAAGAAGAAAGAAAGAAAGCAAATTCTTCGTCGAACCAAAAATTATTATAAATATTAGTCCAAAAGCTAATATATGTGTATAAATATATATATAAATATATATACATATCAAATTATGGATATATTGAAAAAAAAAACAATATGAGGTGGCTTAAAATTTACTATTTCTGCGCATTCTTAGAATACTTTGTATTTCTTTCAACTTTGTAACGGTATGGCCGATTGGCCTTGAAATTAATCTATGGCAGCAATACATTTTTAGGCTTCAGAACACTTTTGCCTGTATAAAAGTGTATCCTATATTCGCGTAAAGGTGAGCTTTCTTCTTTGTTTTCATTACATTCAGCTATAAAAAATACATACATTCGCTAATATGGCATCAAACGTGATCTTTCAATGGAAAAATTTTATGTGAAGTACCGAAATCTGAGCCAACGACTGTGACACAAAATTGTACTAAATATCTTATTGGAGTACTTTTTCAATGCGAATTGTACTGAAAAGAGTACAATTGTACTGCATTTATCATACCTGCAATGCTTCGTAATCACAACTGCGTATGTTTTATAGTTGTTTATTTATTAATCATACGACCGGCTACCAATCTTAGTATCATTCATAATGATCAACAATACTTGAAAATATGCAATAATAAATTCAGTAAAGTGCACATATATTCCTTTCCGTTTTTGCATTTTTTTTCATTTTGGATATTTTTTTCGTTTTGCTTTTTTTAATTTTAGTTTTTTCATTTCTTAAGCTTTTTTCGTTGTTTTGGAAATGCTATTTTTTTGCTTTTAGCGCTTTTTTAATCTGGGTAATTTTTTAGTTTATTTTTTGCGATTTTTCGTTATTTGAATGTTTTTGTTTGTTTTTTTCGATATATTTAGTAAGGATGTAGCCGATTCCGATATATCGGCGATACTTCAGATTTTCTGATACATCGGTATCGGCGATATTTTACTGTCGATACGAAGATACTTTTTTAAATTTTTTTCAGTTCTTTTTTTAATAAAATAATTTATTTTATGTTAATTTTACAATGAATTAAAATTTAATTCATTGTTTTTTAAATCTTATTCCTAGCAAAAAAAAAAATAGACACTCCAAAATAGTCATGGAAATGTAGAATTTGCGAACTGGAACTAATGCAAATTTGTATAATTTCTAATTAATTTTACATATGCTTGTCATTGCAATAATTTTCTTTTTCGATTACCAATCACCGACTTGGAGCGATGTTATATAAAAATGTCTTTTTCGGCATTCTATAAAGGTTTTTCCTCAAGAAAAAGGGTAAAAAGCTACCCATTAGCGCAACTTGTTTCTTTTTATGCGAATTTAAACGCAAAACTATGTTTTCATATAAATTTAAGTGAATATATATAAACTTTTAGAAGAATATTAACAATTAAGCTATTAAGTTATTTAGAAGAATATTAGTTAATAAATCGCGACCGCATTTCTCGCTTAGCTCGTATGCCAAAAAGTCGGAATGGAGAATAACAAGAAAGAAGATTTACATGAAGTTTTCTCAAAATATACCCGATAGAATTTTTTTGAAGTTTCACCACTGCTTTCGGCATATGTTTGAAAGAAAAATTTTAATTTTTGTGAACTTTCATTAATCCAGTTAAATATTAACATCTTTTTACTGAAAGTAATATATCTTTTTTTTTATTTGTAAAAAGTAGCTTTTTGTGCTGCATGTGTATACTATAGGGTATTCGCTCGAATAATGTTTGCTCGATTAATCGAATAATTAAAGTCAAATAATGTTCGATCAAACAAAAAATTTCTATTTCGAGTAAAAATTTATTCGAATAATTTTGTTCGATTAATCAATCGAATAACTCGATTAAAATATTTTATGTAAATTTTCTTTTTCTTAATGAGTTTTTGTAGACTTCTTAATAAAAAGTGGAAAAATATTTTATTTATATGAAATGTGCCATTGAATTTGAACGTTATTTCATACTAATAGTCCGCATGATCAAAAAGTTAATTAAATAATGTAGTAACAATAATAGGGAGAAATAAACCAACTTCAAATATCTTTTAAAAAAAATTCGGAAATATAAACACCAAACAAAAATTATTTGAAATAAAGAAGACATTTCGAGAGCAACTACTTAAATAGATGTTTCGTATCAAAATATAGAATGTAATGTTCGGAATTATAAAAGCCTTAAGGTACGGTCACATTTGGCAAATATTTGCCGAAAAAAACGTAGCCTACAGACAAGTTAAAATTGTATTTCCATTAATTACAATATTTTTTTAAATATGCGTTCATATCCTTTAAAATAATATAAAAATAGCTTTTTGCAGCATAGTAAACCTTATTTTGTGATATGAAAAAACAAGTTTAATCAAACTAACTTTGAGCAAAAGTAGTGGTTACGTTTCTTAGGCAAATATTTCCCAAGTGTTACAAGTTAATATTTATAACAACAATAGTGATATGTCAATTCTAATTATTTTTATTCTGCATTGAATACAGGACAGGTCGGAATGTTATTAAATATTTCCTGGCGCTAAATTTTCTCAAAGCGCAACATTGAATAGTGAAAAATACTATTTTAAAGAATTACTTTTGTGTTCATTATTAAAATATATAAAACGCGAAAAAAGCTTGTTTCGTTTTATTTTTGTCCACAAAAATGTACAAAAAACCGATTAAATTCAAACTTTTCCGATTAACTCGAATAATTTTTAGCAGTAAAGCTTACTCGAATAACTCGAACGAAATAAAAGTTTTACTCGATTGCTCGAGTAATTTAAAAACCTCAATTTCGATTAATTGATTAATCGAACAATTGAAAAGTCGATTAAAATGATTACCCTAGTATACTAACTGCTGTGTATAGAGTAACTTGTTATTGAGATGAAATTTTCTACTGTTTATTGAAATTAAGCGTATAAATGTTATTAGAAAAGATATTTACATAGAATAAAAAGTAAATATTTATGAAACTTAGTATTTTACTTGATTTCTGTTTTTTATTTTTTATTTTATTTTTAAATTTCTTTTTTACAAAAAATGTATCAAAATTGATGATATCGAGCACAATGAATGCTTGATATCTCAGAAACCAAAAATAATTTCGCGAAACAGATTTCGGATTCTGAAAGAGGATACTCAAAATATATAAATAACCTGACCAGAAACTCAGAAATTTTTTTCAATTGTTTCAAAAGTACCTGTCCTATGACTTGTGAAAATAGAAATGTACCGTGATCGGTTAAACTAGACCCCATCTCTTAACAGATGTAAATGATCCAGAACTGTGTAAAAATTCAAAAATATTGTTTTCGTTTTTTTGTATTTACAAATATTTGTATCCATATTTGCGAAAGTTTAAATTTAATTTTTGTAATGGAATTCTGAATTTAAAAAAATGCGTTCTCAGGTGTAAGTGCCAATTTAATTGCATTTATTAAAAACAAAATAGTAGAGTTCAGTGTTTGATGCAAATAGTATTGCGAAAGTACAAATACAAACTATCGAAGCTTTTTTTTATCAAATATATCAACAAAATGTGCTAGGGTTTAAGGCTACGGTAATTTGCATTTTCACTTTCGCAAAACTATTTGCATCAAATACTAAGCTCCGCTAATTTTCTTCACACTTCATTACTTGCAGTTACTTTTTTAGGCTTTGGTAGAATGAAATCAGATGACGATTGGTTTGGTTGTCAAAAGAAAAAATCAAATAAAAATATAAATAAATTTCATATTGTATTCAATAGCGAAAATAAATAAAATAGCTATAAACATTTAATTAAAACCTAATTAAATCCAGATGAGTTACAATGCGCGGGAGCGGTTTATGTAAACTAAATGAACTCCTACTTTCCTTGGAACTATATCCGAAATTAGTTTTATAGAAACTACTACTGGCACAATTCTTTAGATCAGTCTAGAAAGTGACCCATCAAAAATTTCTAAAATGTATCAATTGCTCCGTCCTATGACAAAGCCATGTTAAAGTGATAGGTCCCTTCCATGCAAAGTGTTAGAACTCGAACCGGCCCCTATCCCCCAAGTGACAGGTTCTGTGTCAGTTCCCTTCCTCCTAGGGCAGTTATATGAAACTGCTTTCAAGCAAATTTGATATTTTATCATAGAAATACATCATAATTTGGGAACCACTGGGAATATTCCTCTAATGTTTTTGGTGAAATGGCAGTTGTACAACACTTAACTACCATACCGAGTTTGGTTCGTTGCGGAGGGGGTCCGTCCCAAAATCTTGATATTTTCCTTGGTTTTATATGGAATAAGTCTGGAGTACCCAATATCAATACTATCGATAGTACCATCGATTGTTTTGAAGCTCTACTTGAGGGTGGCATTTTTTTAATCAATTTTAACTGACACTGCTTCAGGGATGATAAATCATCTTTCAAAATTGTACTTTATTTGGTAAAAAAAATGTACTTTTTTGCGCCTAATTGTACTAAAATGCTGAAAATATATATCTCTTATTTAATCTGTTATCAGAATGCCAAAAATACGTAACATTTTTAAACAAAAAGTACTAGGTCGTCCTTCCGTTATATGAAGAAGAAAGAAAGAAAGCAAATTCTTCGTCGAACCAAAAATTATTATATTAGTCCAAAAGCTAATATATGTATATAGATATGTATATAAATATATATACATATCAAATTATGGATATATTGAAAAAAAAACAATATGAGGTGGCTTAAAATTTAGTATTTCGCGCATTCTTAGAATACTTTGTATTTCTTTCAACTTTGTAACGGTATTGCCGATTGGCCTTGAAATTAATCTATGGCAGCAATACATTTTTAGGCTTCAGAACACTTTTGCCTGTATAAAAGTGTATCCTATATTCGCGTAAAGATGACCTTTCTTCTTTGTCTTCATTACATTCAGCTATAAAAAATACATACATTCGCTAATATGGCATCAAACGTGATCTTTCAATGGAAAAATTTTATGTGAAGTACCGAAATCTGAGCCAACGACTGTGACACAAAATTGTACTAAATATCTTATTGGAGTACTGGAGTACATTTTCAATGCGAATTGTACTGAAAAAGTACAATTGTACTACATTTATCATACCAGGGGCCCGTTTCTCAAAACTATAAGTTACAAATCTACAAGTAAAATACACACAAAACAACAACTTTTTTAAAAATTTTATTGTTGATTTGTGTGTATTTTACTTGTAGATTTGTAACTTGTACTTTTTGAGAAACGGGCCGCAGGAGCCCATTTCTCAAAACTACAAGTTACAAATCTACAAGTAAATTACATACAAAACAACAACACTTTTACAAAATTTATTGGTGTGCTACGGGTATTTTATTTGTTGATTTGTAACTTGTATTTTGAGAAATGGGCCCCTGCACTTCTTTGTAATCACAGCTGCGTATGTTTTATAGTTGTTTATTTATTAATCATACGACCGAGTACCAATCTTAGTACTCGTACCATTCATAATAATCAACAATACTTGAAAATATGCAAAAAAATAAATTCTGTAAAGCTCGACTTCGGCTCGCACATGTAGGGTTCCGTACGAATACACATATATTCCTCTCCGTTTTTCCCCTTTTTTCATTTTGGAATTTTTTTTCGTTTTGCTTTTTTTTTAATTTTAGTTTTTTCATTTCTTAAGCTTTTTTCGTTGTTCTGGAAATGCTTTTTTTTTGCTTTTAGCGCTTTTTTCATCTGGGTGATACTTTTTAAAATTTTTTTCAGTTCTTTTTTTAATAAAGTAATTTATTTTATGTTAATTTTACAATGAATTAAACTTACTTCGTTGTTTTTTTAAATCTTATTAATATTTTACGCTGTTATTTTGTAAAAAAAAACTATTTTTTTTTTAATTTTACAATGAATTAAAATTTAATTCATTGTTTTTTTAATCTAATTCCCAGCAAAAAAAAAAGAAATAGACACTCCAAAAAAAGTCATGAAAATGTAGAATTTGCGAACTGGTACTAATGCAAATTTGGATAATTTCTAATTAATTTTACATATGCTGGTCATTGCAATAATTTTCTTTTTCGATTACCAATCACCGACTTGGAGCGACGTTATATAAAAATGTCTTTTTCGGCGTTCAATAAGGATTTTTCCTCAAGAAAAAGGGTAAAAAGCTACCCATTAGCGCAACTTGTTTCTTTTTATGCGAATTTAAACGCAAAACTATGTTTTCATATAAATTTAAGTGAATATATATAAACTTTTAGAAGAATATTAACAATTAAGCTATTAAGTTATTTAGAAGAATATTAGTTAATAAATCGCGACCGCATTTTTCGCTTAGCTCGTATGCCAAAATGTCGGAATGGAGAATAACGACAAAGAAGATTTACATGAAGTTTTCTCAAAATATACCCGATAGAATTTTTTTGTAGTTTCGCCACTGCTTCCGGCATATGTTTGAAAGAAAATTTTTAATTTTTTGTGAACTTTCATTAATCCAGTTAAATATTAACATCTTTTTACTGAAAGTAAAATATCTTTTTTTTTTATTTGTAAAAAGTAGCTTTTTGTGCTGCATGTGTATACTAACTGCTGTGTATAGAGTAACTTGTTATTGAGATGAAATTTTCTACAGTTTATTGAAACTAAGCGTATAAATGTTATTAGAAAACATATTTTCATAGAATAAAAAGTAAATATTGATGAAACTTGGTATTTCACTTGATTTCTGTTTTTAATTTTTTTTCTTTTTTTTAATTTCTTTTTTATAAAAAATGTATCAAAATTGATGATATCGAGCACAATGAATGCTTGATATCTCAGAAACCAAAAATAAATTTGCGAAACATATTTTGGATTCTGAAAGAGGATACTCAAAATATATACATATACGTAACCTGACCAGATATCCCGCTTTTGGCGGGATTATTGTGCTTTTACTATAACCATCTCACTATGTTGAAGTTTTATGATTGAAAAAGCGATATAGAACTTTTAAGCGGGATCGACCTTAAGAAAGCAGAATACACCCGCCAAAAGCGGGATGTCTGGTCAGGTTATGTATACAGGTTATGTAAACAGAAATATAGATTCTTTGGAAAAAATTAAAATGTAGCTCCTTAAAAATTACTTCCAATTTTTTATAGTGGGTTAATATCAATTTTAAATATAAAAATTACCCTACTTGAGTTTTGTTAATTTAAACTTGGACTAAATTTCAATATGCGTATCGGTATCGGAATCGGTATCGCCGATATTTTTTTCTGAGTATCGGTATCTGTATCGTATCGGCAAAAAAGCGTATAGTTACTTCCCTAATTTTTAGTTTTGGTGTTTTTATTCTTTTAGCGATTTTTTTTCGCTTTTTGACGATGTTTTTAGCTATAGGGATTTATTTAAGTGTTGGGGTCTTTCGGTTTTGGGGACTCTTTTTTCGGTTTTTAGTAATATTTTTAGTTTTAGCGACTTGTTTTCGATTTGAATAATTTTTTCGGTTTTGGCGTTTTTTTTTAGATTTTGGCGATATTTTTATTTTTGGTGATATTTATCGTTTTGGCATTAATTTTAATTTTGGTACTTTTTTTTCTTTAACTGCTTTTCCATTATGACGATTTTTCGTTCTCATTTTTTGCTTTTATAGCTGCGTACATTTAAGTTAAGGAGCTATTCGCATATTACGTAACGTCCTTTGGCGGAGGGGGTAAGGAGGGAGGTGGTGAAAGATTTGTTACGGACTAGATCAGGGATGATAAATCGAAAAATCCATTTCGTACCAATAAGCTTCTAAAATAGTTCTTTTTCGGCTCAAATAGTACTAAAAGAAGAAAAATCCAAAAATCAAACAATCTAAATTTTAATTTATCTCAATAAAAGTTCACTTTTGGCGTATAACAATGAATCAATGTACTTACTAATAATCTTTATTCTTATAAATTTGAAGTTTGCTATAAAAAATTCGTTCAAAATGGATAAACAAGCCATGCAGCAATGTAGTCGCAACTCTACAGGAGCAATGTAGTCGCAACTCTACAACGAACATATTTCACTGCCTTTCTAAATGTCAAACTTAATAATAAAAATTGTCTTTATAGATTTTAATATACATACACACAGAAAAATTTCCATGTAAAATTGTCGAAAACCAGGTTAACTTAACATTTTTCGCTAGTGATTTTGCTTCATAGGTGTTTCATGTTAAATCAACATGATTTAGAATAATCTTGAGAGAAAATTTTTGCTTTTGAATTAACTATTATATTTCATCTTGATTTAATATTCCAGTACAGTTAAATCAAAATGAAGTTGATGCTGAAATAATACGAAAAATCATGTTGAATCAAAGTAATTTCGAGTTGAAACAACGTGAATTTGATATTGGAACAACACGAAGAATCATGTTGAATCAAAGTTATTTCAAGTTGAAACAACGTGAATTTGATATTGGAACAACACGAAGAATCATGTTGAATCAAAGTCATTTCAAGTTGAAACAACGTGAATTTGATATTGGAACAACACGAAGAATCATATTGAATTAAAGTTATATCAAGCTGAAACAACATGACTTTAATGTAGCTATTTTATTAATTATTTTACTTACGTGATAGTCATCAGAAAACTTTTCGTTGTAGCTGACTGCCCCAGCCAGGATTTGAACTCGTGCCACGTTCATCATAGTCCACGCGCTAACCACTGCAGCCACAACAGCTTCAATCTTTTCTTTACTTATATACTAAATAAATACCATCGTATGTAAAATACATTTCATTTTAATTCAACATGATTTAAATGATTATTTAACATAAAACTCATTTGAAATTAAAGTTATAGTCATGTCGATTGAAAATGAAACTTAAGGTTTATAACAAAATTGTTTTAACGGTGATTTAAGGTTAGATTAATTATTTTCCGTTTAAAATTAATATGAAACAATGGTAATTTTAAACCAGCAGCAGTAAATATTCGCTGGTAATTCGTTTTTTGTCGTATACATAGACGACACATGTAAGAATAAAGAACAACAAGTCACAGAACTAAGCAGATCAGTGAATTGTAGCAATGAACAAAGCAAGTAAACACTAAGGCACTCAAACGACAAATTATTTCTTGTAAATTTAATATGATTTGCAATCAAAATTGCGGCATGTGGATTTTACATCCCTTTTTTTCTGTGTGTATGTATATTTGCTTACAAGAAGAAGCAAATTCGTGCAAAAACTAACTGTCAAATATGATATGATAAAAATAAAAAACATTTCTGTGGTTTTCTGGAATAACAACCTAAGTTTACTTACATAGATTTTGAGTTATTAATGCGAAATAGCTCTATTTTAAGCGCTCTTTCCAAAAGTGTAAAAAATTTTGGAATATCATGGACCGATATTGATATTTTTCATGCACAACAGCCTAACTTCTGTATTGATTCCATAAATTTTCAGCAATAGCGACTTAAGTATTCGTGTGTAATGGATTCCTTAAACACACATGCAAGAGATACGTTATTATTATCACGTACGTTTTGAGATCTTTTTACATTTTTTGTTTTATATTACTTAGAAAATGTCATTTATGGATCTGAAACTCTTGCTATATATTTACGAAAGCGTTAAAAAAAGTTCGAAAATGTTCATACCGTGGACACAATTTCAAAGATATTTTGTTTTTGCTCTACTGAAACAACCAGTTTTAATAACTACGTCTTTATTCAAGAAAACCACAGATTCGTTTATAGAATATGGAGTTTGACAATAAGTTACTCCATCTGCATCGCTATTGACAATTATGTATAAGATGTTCTCTCAAGACCACCTGTTATATATTCGCTTTAAATATATAAGTGCTAAAATTCACTCATAAATTAACCGCCTAAACCCTGGTACTGTGTTCAAAATAGTGACAAATGTTGGGCAACATTGATTATTTCATGCAAAAAATTTGACATGTATACATGAACGTTTACGTTTGCTATAATCTTCATGTGTTTATTGTAAGTTGCATGCGAAAAAAATTCTATTAATATTATTTGGCATCAAAACTTAAAATATTGCTAATACATTTCATGTTTTCCTTAAGACAAACAGAGTACTACTTATGCAAAATTTGTTCATGAAAAATTCATGTCGATTTTTTTATATGTGTTTTGACAGCATTTCACGTGAAATGTTGAACAACATACCATGCTTAACAGCCAAACTTAAATCAAAGCGTTCAGCGTCGCGTCAGCAACAGTATTCGTATATTCCCTACATTCACAGTAAGTTTTTTGTCTTACAGTAAATTCGTAACCTCTTGCCAATGCAACACTCTGATTTAGGTTGAGCTCAAAAATGATATTCCATCATTCTAGGGTTTAGCTGTATGTAAGTAGACTTGAGAGAGAGAGTAAGAGCCAAAGTAGAGATAAATATTTTTTAATACTTAATGTATACCAGCCAACATATTGGGAGGGTTACAAAACCTCCGAAAACCTCCTAATGTGTACATTTAGTGTACACAAGCACGAACAATACAAAACTAAATCGGACTATCATTCTCTTTGTTTTTGTTTTACACATTGAAAAATACAAAACGAAAGCAATCGTTTCGTTTAGTTTATTTTTCTACTCTGTAAAAAAGTGCCTACCATAAAGCTCTCATAACAGCCAAGCCTACAGCTAGATCGATGCGAGATATGCGAGTATATCAATGACGGATTTGGAGCGCCAGAGAAACTTAGTTTTCCTTCTATTTAAAAAAAGGTACATTTGTCATCACTAGGGTTTTTTATTCACGGACCTTTTTGTTTCCCGGAGAGCGGAAAATAAAAAAGAAGTTCCCAGGATCCCGGGAATTTTTGGGAATTAAAGAATGTAATAATATATTTACCAAAGATTTCAATTTCCGAAAACAAAAGAAACTTAGGCTCTAATTGTGTAAATCACGTCACCAAAGTGAAATTTGTATAGAGAACAAAAACAAAATTTGAAATATTTTATAAATTTGTTTCATTTATCATAAAAATTTTTAAATATTTGAGAGGTAAAGCAATGCTTTAATTTCTATACGTTTGTTTGGTGAAGAATATGTATGAAAAACAAAAACAAATTTTTCAAATTTTGTCAAATTTATTGTTGCTTTAATATAAACTTCACTTCGGTGATGTGATTTACACAATTAGGGCCTTAATAATTAAACTAGGTAAAAAAGAACAATATAAATAGATCATAGAAATCATTAGTGAAATCACTAATGAACTGAAATCAAAGTGGTTTTATTTCTGATCATTCTTCAGTGATTTTAACAAAATTTCCTGCTCTTCGAACATTTTTACTTTTATATTCTTTGTTGCAAATGGCTTTTTAAAACAGTCAATATATTAATTGTTTCATCTCACAATCGGTTTATTATTCAAGTAACACAACTTTCAGTTGTTGAGAAAAGGTTTTCGCCTCCTACAGAAGTTGCCCGAATAGTTAAGAGGGAGGACGTCGTTTAAATTATCAATATAATATATAACAACTTTTTCGTGATATTTTAATACAAGAATTAAAACAGTTTTAAGCTGATAATAAACTGCACTTTCCCAGGGTTGCCGTTGGTTTTTTTCTTCATTCCCATTTTCTGTTTTTTTTGTTCTACACAAGACAAACTTTTTGTGGTTTGATTTTATACTTAAGTATATATGAACATGTAAACATGTGAAAAGATCAAGCTAGTAGCTAATTATTTATTAACAGAGTAGCGCCACTTTCGGAAGCCGCTACCAGAGAAACAAGCCGATCGGCTCAAAGCCGGCTTAAGAGTCGCCGCCGACTTTCAATCTAACTTCAAGCCGCCGCCGATCCATGCGGCTAGCCCCGGCTCAAAATTGCAGCCGGCTAATGGTTTTTTTAGTTGCAAATTTGTACTACACATTACAAATTATGTGAAAGTCGTCAGTTATTTGAAAAATTTTATATAAAAATTTGTTTAAAAAAACTTACAAAAAGAAAATTTAATGAAATTTCGTAATAAAGAACTTCCAACATTGAAAAGAGCAATTGATTATATACATTTTATCGTGAAATATTCGCTAAATTCGCCGGCTCAAGCCGGCTATGAGCCGCCGCCGAGCATTTTTTCCTAAGCCGCCGCCGCCGACTTTTTAAGACGGCTTGTTTCTCTGGCCGCTACACTTCTATCCTCAGTGCTCAATTATATTTTGTATTATTTCCTTTGTAGTCAACTCGCTATCTATGTACTTTAGCCAACAGCACCCTCTAATTCTGCAAGAAGGAATAATTCAAGTTATAATAAATTCTGTTAGAGTGAAATTCCGATATCTAATGTTTACTTAAGGTATGTTTACTGGGTAATACATGTATTACGGCATGTCAAAAAATTCTGTAGAATGAAAAACTCGTATCATGTAAACGCAAAATGTATCGAGTAGGAGAGAATACGGATACAACATTTGACAAACGTTCGGTATATGTTTATTTTCTAAACCATTTTAGAAACTTATGTATTATCATCATACCAGAGGTGTAAACATGAAAAATACTTACAACAGACTTTTGGTCTCCTTACTTAAGCACGGAGAGAATTTCATAATATTTTGATTCTACAAAGTCTTAATACTTTGTATTACCATGTAAACATACCTTTACTGAATATGTTATTCCCCTATTCGTTCATTCAGCGGCTTCGGCTGCTGTGGTTCGTCCAGCTTTTCATATAATTATTTTTTATTTTTTTTGCTTACATTTGTTTTTTTATAATTTACTTTGATATTGAGTCCACTGTTACATATCAATTATTCATTCTTGCTTAAGAGTTATTATTATTGCAAAGTTAAATCATTTTATTAAGCCATTTATTAAAAAATTAAATTAAATGTACAACCGAAGGAATAAACAATGAAATTTCATATGTGCTTGGGTGCGCTTGTGTATATGTGTGTGTGTGAGTAAATGATAATTAACATTAACTTCCTGTAAATGTAATTTTTGTTTTATAGTACAATTTTATTAACAATTAAAATTGAAATATGCAATTCAAAAATGCAATTTATAGAATGCAGAAATTTATGAGTGTTCAATAAATACATTTGTAGTGGTGTGTCAATGGGTGTTTGTGTGTGTGTGTAAACAAATCCATTAAACTTTAAAATTTTAAGCATATCCATAAACACATATTAATTAACATTTGCATAAATACACAGAAAATATGAAAAATAAGCGTCAATTACCAAAGCCGTAGATCCAATTGAAAAATTTATTAGTTTTCAACCAATCACGAAATTTTATAGTATTAACTCAGAAGTATTAAGTGAAGATATTTTTGATTTTTTTGCAAATAAAAAATATTTTTAAAATATTAATTGATATATGTACATATTTATTTTAAACTAAATTTATTTAGTGATGGTTAAGCGTTGTCTATGTGCATTTCATTGGTGCTTTACCAAATAGTCAGTACACTTCAACCACACTTTTGAACAGCTACAAACCCTTTATATTATGCAAATGTTTACGATATTTAAATTAATCTCTATACATGCATCTTTTATATATTTCGATATTTTGCTTACGAATTTGTTAGCATCATCAGGAAAATAACCAAATACATTTTTTTAAGGTATATAAGGACACAAAAAATTTTTGAAATCGAGTGAGAAACAGAGAAATGACAAGAGTTGAAAAATTTTACATGATCGAAGTGCAGTAGTTTGCGCTTTATACATCTGCTCCTGAGCAATATGAGAAGATCATCTTCCTGTATTAAATAAAAATACTCCTCTGATATCTCCATGTAAAATTTTATACATATCGGAGTACAGAGTTATATGATATATTTTCAAAATTTTTAATTCTTCCCCACTTGCACTTTTCTTATACTCATACTCTTTTAATAAGTTAGATAGGGTTTTTTGCCTTTTCTGTGGCGACATGCATGTTCAGATTACATTTAAATATCTACATAGATCAAATGCCAAAAAAACATAAAACAAAAAAGTTGGAATTCGTTATACATTTTTTCTTAATTATGTGTATTAACTTGAAACTTTTCTGCTCCACTTAAACTTTCAATGCTTAACTTTATTTTATATTCTTCTTCCAAACTATCAGTCAAGTATAGTTAAAATGAAAACTTCTTGAATATTAATTTTATATACGAAAACAATATAAATATATTACAGACATTCCCATACGATAAACTCGTATGAATGTGTAAAATAAATTGACTTTGAAAATTAATAAAATGAAAATATTTATGTACATTCAAGTAAATGCGGCACGATTCTGAAAACAAGAAAAGTACAACCAACATCCATTCATACAAGTATGTATGTAGCCCGTGGGCCAACCTTTCGAGACATCATCGATGCATATGCGAAACAAGTACCTACCTATCACCGACGACGAATTGACGAAGTCCAAACCAACTATTGACGAAATTTTCGATCAAAAGGCACACAAGTCATTGCTGACAACGTTGGTAACATCCCTGCCTGAAATGTTGTACCAATTCTCTTCAACGTACTAATCCTATGACTGGTGAAAATGGGAATGGTACAAAATGTTCCTAAACCGTGACCAGTGAAAATCATATCACAACATATCACAAAACTAGAACAAAAATCTTAGCAAAATACCATCATTGTACAGCAAATTTTTTCCAAATTAAAAATATTTGTTTTAAAGTACACTACTTTAATTATTATTAAAGTAGTCACCACAGGACAAGTACTTTAAGTTTGGGTCTAGAACATATCACTGAGTATCTTAATTATGTCAATTGACCCCCTCCAATGACAAGGCTATGTAAAAGTTACCGGTCCCTTTCATATAAAATTCCGGAACTCGAAGTGGTTGCTAGTCCTTGGAAACCACTAACGTGACCTGTCTTGTGACAGGTTCTTTTCCCTCTAGGGATGCTAAAAAAGTTGTCATCAATGCATAATAATAAAATGTAGACATGTAATAATCCAATAGAACCCACAAACTCCATACTGGTAGGCTAGCAGGTTACCTACTAGCCTTCCGAGGTACTCAAAAACTTTATACAAAAACACGTTTTGTGGGAAACTAAACTCTTTAATATACATAAACGGAAGCACGACAACTTCGATGGAAGTGTTACTCTTTTTGTCCGCAATAGAACCATATACACGACAACTTCGATGCAGTTGTTACTCTTATTGTCGGCAATAAGGCTTTGTTGCACAAATTTTCATAATCCGTAGGCCAAGTCTTCGAGACAGTATCAATGCACGTGCGAACAAGTATTTATAACCGACGACGAATTGACGATATTCCAAGACAACTATTGACGACGTTTTCAAACAAATTGCAGAAAAGTCGTTGATGACAGCGTTGGTAAGATGCTACTAAAGTTGTCGTCAATGAAGAATAATAAAATTTAAAAAAATTAATAATCAAATCGAACCCACAGCATCCCCAGTGATAAGCTAGAACTCTTCCTACTAACCTCACCAAATTCATTTCTAAAGGTGTATTAATAATACAGTATTATAGGTAGGTGACAAATCATTGATTGTCTTGCAGACAACATCGATGAAAATGTCTCCGTAACAACTGGGACTACAGGGTATGTAATACATACTATGTATGTTCATGCAAAGGAAACGAATCAAACGTGTGCAAGCAACTATTAAATACATTCATTTTATTTTCTTCTCTTATTTTTTATTTGCAACAAATACAAGAAAATCTCAGCTCTGTTGCTGTTGTGGCATCATTTAAAATATTTAATTTATAATGGCAATTGCAATAAATTTGTTTAATAAAATAAAAAGACAAAAGATACGGATTTTAAGGATAATTAAAAATGTAAAATAAAAAGGAAAATGTGGTTTAAACGTTAAACACACGATCATATGTTTAATATTGCAACACACAACACACTCACTTACGCATTCGTATTGCCAACAAACCAAATGACTTGAGAAAAATATTATACGCTTACCAACAAAACAAGCATTAAGCTTAAAAACATTGTAGAATACTATATTGAAAAAGGCTATCGTAGAAATTATATAAAATCAAAACGGAACCCTCGTGAAAATATTATACATATGTGCATGATTACCAGAGCTCGGACTTTTATGCAAATGCATGTTTTTTTTTTGTGGTGATAGATAAAGAGGTATTGTCTAAATATCTATTCGCACAAAAACATAAATGTGAAAATAAGGCCAAGTTCTTATCCAAAAACTTCGGCCATAAAAAGTACGCAAAATAAGAACCAAGTTCTTGATAGGTACAATACCATCTCATTTCTAGGCAACCTCTAAAGCGGCCAACCCACTTGCAATATAACTGTGAAATTTTTCTTATTGTACAATAATATCGCCAATGTGTATGCCATATTCAAAGGTGGCACAATATAAGTTTGTACAATGAAGAGAATTGTGTAATATGGTGGCAGCAATATTCAGTGTTATGTTTACTTTTTCACTGTCAGAAAAATTGGGCTATATTTTCTTTGAAAATGTTTTGCCATTTATTGCATAGTATAGGTCAAATCGGCAATAATATGTACAATAACATATGCAATAATATTGTATTGTAAACCTTAAAAATTTTCAGCCCTACACCTAAAGGTTTTTGTTCAAATTTTTTTTGCATGTTGGAGTGCATCTGGTGCAGTGAAGCGACTGACTATGGTTACCCTGCTTAAAATTATACAAATCGTCGCTAAAAAATTTCCAGTCCTACCCGCAGATCGTTGATAAATTTTTACTGGTCTATTTAGTGTCTTTTTGGCAACTATTAATTTTCAGTTGCCTACTGGCAACGCAGCTAGAGTTCGGTTGCATTAAACTATAGACCGAATTGTGTTTGTCTTATGTTTTTTTTCTCTAATAATAATAAAATATTGAAAAAAATATGTTCATATTATTTTAGTTTTATCGTAGGTAAATGCATATTTTTGCGCATATTTTTCATTTTTAGGTGCATTTCTTAAGCGCTTAAAATCAATTTTTAGTTGCATGAAAGTCCGAGCACTGGTAATTACAAAAAACATTTGAAAACTTGTAATAAAATTACCATTAAGCCGTTCATACAAAATTTTTTTATACTCAATGGTTTCCGAATTATTCGGAGCGAAATGATGAAAAATATAATTTTTATGTCAAATTGGAAAATTTTCATTCTCTAAAAATTTATAAAAAATCAAAAATGGCTAAAGCTTATCATTTTTATTAATCGATCATAAAGCCACATATAGTTTATTCATAATAAAGTGAAGTCGCCTAATTTTTGCAAAAGCTGCAAATATTTACACTGTACAACAAAATCTATATTTCTTTTGAAATAACAAGGTTCTGACGACTGATTCCCTTAGAGGCCACCAAAAAAATACATACGTGTATCGGCGTTTTGAAAGTTGACATCTTGGACTCATATTAGGGGGAGCTAAAATTTCCCCCCTTTTGGCACACAGTTATAGACTCGGCATGGAATATCTTGTAGGGCATACGTTTAAGATATGATATGTTTTCAACACGTTTATGTAAAAGACAACCGGAAACATTTTTGTTGAACAATTCGGACCGGTATAATGCCGCTGAAGGGGAGTATTTTGTCTCTTATTTATTTAGACGCCAAAAAGACCCATACCGCGCAGAGCTAGACGGTTAAATGTTCTACAGAAATATTAACAATGGTGTTGTACATAAAAGTGCTAAATACACATTATACGTTAAACGTAAGCGCTACAAGATATCACATGCCGAGTCAGTATAACTATGTGCGAAATGGGGGGAAATTTAACTCCCCCTAAAATGAGTTTCAGATGTAAACTACCAGAATCAGCTGTTACGACCTTGTTATAGTGTAAATATTCGAAATTTTTGCAAAAATCAGATGATTTCACTTTATTATGAATAAAATCAGTTTTATTCATCGATTGTCTTGAAATAAATCTTATTTTATTTGAACTAAGTATACGCGGCTTTATGATCAATTCTTAGAAATGGAAAGTGTTTGCCATTTTCGTATTTTAATAAATTAAAAAATAAATAAAAATTTTCCAATTTTGCCTAAAAAAATAAATATTTTTCATCATTGCGGTCTGAACAATTCCAAAACGATTGAATTTTTAAAAAGAATAGCATTAAATAGCTCAAAGGTAATTTTGTTTAAATGTTTTTAGTGGTTTTTATAATAAAATGTGACAACCCTTTCCTAAGTTGTGATAATATCGGTGGAGCACCCTCTACAAAAGTCGATGTTTTGCAAAAATTAGATAACTTCACTTTATTGTGAATAAAATCAATATCTTTTATCCATCGATTTTTATGAAATAAAGCTTATATAATTTCTAGTATTTTTGATCAAAATTCTTTTTGATCAAAAAAATAAAAATTGTAGCATTTTGCCATTTTCCATTTTTTTATAAATAAAAATAAAATAAAAATTCGTAAATTTTTAAAAAATGTTAAGTTCATAAATAATATAAAATAGGAAATTGATAGCCCAATTCAGTATCTCGATAAAACGTTACGTCTATAGACGGAAATCACTCACTAATGCATTTCAGTAAATCGTTGTTATTTTTTCGTTTGAGTTTCGATGATCTCGTCTTGGCTACAAGACATCGCAAATAAGGTACTACCAAGTCAAAACCATAATAGTTTAAGCAATTAGTTGGCATGGGGCCGAATCGTCGCTTTCGATATCGATTATGACATTCGATTATGACATTCGATTATGACATTCGATATCGAACAATGTGTTTATATTGCTCGATAGCGAATGCCATAATCTCAAACTAAGAAAACTCGATCGAATCAGCTCGATATCGAAAGCGACGATTTGGCCCATATATTTTTTGTTCAACTTACAATTATTCTAATGTGGCAGTTCAAATAATTATTTTATTGGACACAATAATTTTTCATTTTCAAAGACAACGACCTAAATATGTTTTAAAGTATTTAGCGAATACAAAACAAAGAATTCAAACAGAAATTAGCCGGAAAACGTGCAAAGCCGACATAGTGAATTGGGCTATGATTCATATCACGAAATTTTGTAACAATAAGAATTTTTTATTAATTTTAATTTAATAATTTCAGTTTATTAAAATAAAATAAAAAGTTTTTACTTATTCACAAACAAATCATATGTGACCTTCTCCTTGAAAAGGGACCTAGTATGTGAAAATGAAGTTTTGAGAAAAACGCATTTAAAGTTTCATACACCCTTTTAGGTACCAGAATCCACTCTTAAGTCCAAACGCGTTTTTTGTCACACTAGGTCGCTTTTCTCACAGAAGGTCACATATATACATAAATATGCATAATAGCGAAAACAAGTGCAAGAAAAACGTATTAATAAATAAGACTATGTCAAATATTAAAAATCATAAATGAGCATTGGTAAATGAAGGTAATAAAAACGAGACATTTCAATAGAACTTATAAATAAATTTCATTTAAAATATATTTAATATTTCTTGGTTTACAAACATATACCGGTTTTTATTATTAATTTCCAATTGATTGGAAATTGAGTGATATTTTAAATGTGGATTAATATAATACTAGTGGACTATGAAATACCCTACAAACACAACTTATATTATTTTGCAGAAAATTTATGTGGCTGGGTTCACATTAATTTTTCCTCTTTTATACAATTAAAAATTATCACGTGTCTAGAAGCTTGAGGATACTTTTTTTTAAAGAGAAATAACACAATCAGGCAATTAATGCCTACCAGTTAATTAGTTAAAATGTTACCTTCTTTGAGAAAGGGATAGTATAGAGAAGATAGGAGCTAAAAAGGGAGAGAGATAGAAAGCTTAATTCAATTACAGCTCGCTATTGCGCGTTGCAGCACCTTTGGTATTAATTTTTTTAAGCTGTGAAGCAATTTTATTACTTCTTTTACTTCGCCGACGATTCTATTGCAAAGAATGATGGTGTGATGTGCATTAGGATATGTCAGTATTAATCGCTGCCGGTACTGCTAAAGTGATCAGTCCTATACCTTTATCACTTTAATAGTCCAACAACAATAGACACAATGACACACCAATTCACATCAGAAAAATTCGTGATGTTGTTGGCTTGGCTGAAACTAGTCTTGAACTCAAGACCTCAGGGTTTGTAGTATATTTCTTGTTCAGCATGTTCCATTTAATAAGAGTTGATGTAAATTTTAAATTTTTACTCTGAAATTTTCAATAAACGTGGAGAACACGTTAATACAGTATTTGCCATCGAAAACTCGTTTTCTCCAAAATTTGAGCTGACACATTTTGAATATAGGCGCTCGATATATAAACTTGCATTTGTAAAATAAAAGAAATTTCTAAAAGTACGAAATTTTGTATTTAAACTAAATTTAGTATATTCTACGAATATATGGTACATATTAGTGATGTTACACATATTCGTATTCGTATTCGAATCGCCGAATATTCGCCTCTTTCATGATATTCGTATTCGTATTCGCCAAATTGAAGCGAATGTTTCACGAATATTTTGTGAATACGTTCGAAAAAATAATACATAAAAAATACTAAAAATTAAACAAAAAATATTACTTTTTAAATGAAATTTATTTGCTGGTGTTTAAGCATTGTCTATATGCAACATTTCATTGGTGCTTTACCAAATCGTCAGTAGACATCAAACACAATTTTGAACAGTTCAAACCCTTTATCTTATGCACAATCTTTTAAAAACCATTTGAGAATTTAAAAAAATATATTACTTTTTACTAAAAAAACGTGTCTACAACGCAATACAATAATCTTCTTTTAGTAAAGAAAAAAGAAACCAAATATATTTCACAACGACATGGTATTTAAAAAGTAAAGTCCTGTTAAATTAATTTATGAATCATGTTAAAATAATACTCAAAGCTCAGTAGAGGAATGTTGAACTTCAAAAATAAAAATTTTTAAGTCTTTTCTCCATCAAGCCTATTTCGGGGTGTGTAAATAAGCTCCGCACCACTAAACATTCGCTCGCTCGGAACACTCGCCGCTGGTGTCACTAAATATTGCCTGGGTATAGGTAAAAGAAGCTCGTATTTCCCCTTATTTACTTTCCACAAAAAATTTAAAAAAGTGGCATTCAGGTGCTAAGTTAATAATTTCAAATTCCGTCATCGGAATATCATAATAATGTTAAATACCTATAGTATTGTGACAGTTTTTTCTCAATTTATTGTTATTGACGCAAAGGGTAGATTTTTTTTCCAGTTAAATTTGAAATATTAAGTGGTACTAACTATTTAGATTGAATATTCGAATTCGGCGAATATTGTTTCAGATATTCGTATTCGTATTCGCGAACATTAAAAATTGATATTCGTAACACCACTAATACATATGTACATAGTTTTTATAAAAGAAATGCAAATCGAGTTGGTTAATTTTAAAATAGTGCTTTGAAGTTTTAAAATGACTTTATTCAAAGTACGGGATATAATTGAGAAATAATATATTAATCGAAACACCATTTGAAAGAAGGCCATTTTTTTCGGTTATATGTATTTATTTATTGTATCTTCAATAAAATTGAACTAACAATAAGTAATCAAATCTTAATTCTAAAATTTTAATTTTTAAGTCCAGCCAGTGCCAGACAAAAATATTTGTTTCACCGGTTGGTTGTTTGGTTGTTTACGTCTCTCGTGTTCGGCTGAGAGCAAGAGTGTCCCTCCTTCTCAGCCGAGTGTGGCCTCTAAAGTTAATGATGTTTCGGGCTAGGGGATTTGGGTGCAACTCAAGTCTTTTTATGTAGCTTGTCACGTGTTTAGAAAACACTGTTTTAACCGGCGGCACATCTAGGTCTTTATGAATTCGATTGTTTCTGACATACCATGGGGCTGCTGTAATCGTACGGAGTATTTTATTTTGTTGCCTTTGAATTTTTTCTACATTTGATGCCGAGGCAGTGCCCCATAACTGGATTCCGTAGGACCATATTGGTTTTAGAATGGAGTTGTATAGAAGAAGTTTACAATCTAGGCTTAGAGTAGAGTTCCTTCCAATGAGCCAATTCATTTGAGCTGCTTTTAATTTCATTTGGGTCACCTTTGCATTTATGTGTGACTTCCATGTTAGACGACGATCAAGGTGAACACCGAGATATTTTACTTCAGTGTGTTGAGGTATAGTTTGGTTATTTATTTGTATAGGTGGGCAGGTTTCTTTGAACAATGTAAAAGTAATGTGTAGACATTTTTGTTCGTTAATTTTTATCCGCCATTGTTTTAGCCATTGTTCCAACTGGGGTATATAATCTAGCAAATTGCGGGTGGCTTCTTGATGGCTTTTGTGAACACTTAGAAAAGCTGTATCATCAGCGAATGTTGATATGTGTATGTTACTGCTTACCGGCAAGTCAGAGGCATATATCAGATATAATACAGGACCGAGGATGCTGCCTTGAGGAACTCCGGCTTCAATGGGTTCAAAGAAGGCCATAAAGACAAAAATTATGTGCGAATACACATACTTGATAATACTTAATTTTCTGCGTTGTCTGCTTTCGACCGGGCTTATGGATTTTCTTCTCTAAGTATGTCGAATAGTGGCTTCGGAGAGTAAATATTTTTTGCGCAGCTGACTTCCGGCCGGTTAATGAGTTTTTTCCTCTGTCTGGCATAAGAATTTTGTAACAGTTTTTTCTCAATTTATTGTTATTGACGCAAAGGGTAGAATTTTTCTATTAAATTTGAAATATTAAGTGGTATCACCTATTTAGATTGAATATTCGTATTCGTATTCGAATTCGGCGAATACCGTTTCAGATATTCGTATTCGTATTCCCGAATATTAATAATTGATATTCGTAGCATCACTAGTACATATAACGAAAACTTATTTTTGTAGTTCTACAAATTTTCTAAATTTAGAAGCTATGTTTTTTGGTAAACATATTAAACTTTTCATTATATGTACGAAAATTTCGTCTATTCTACAAAAAGATTATGAAAATTAGTTTCGCAATTCTCTGTACGTTCTAAATTTTATCCAAATCAATAAACAATGTATATGTATATTAATATAATAAAAAAAAATTATCTGTGGATTTTTAGAAATTGTATTTGATGCGGAAGGTTTATCTGCTAAAATGAACCGCAAACACGATTTTTACTATTAATTTACTATTGACTATCCCGTGATAATAGGTATATTTTTTGTAAAAATGAGTCATACCGTAATGTATAGATATATAAATTAGGTATATTGCCATACAAGTTAACGATCTTATGTTATATGCTTTAATTAATAAATAATTTGGAAAATTCAAAATATAAAAAGTACCCGAATTTACACAACTATGTACTTTTTATGTCCAATTTAAAAGATAATTAAAATATGCAATTAAGATATCCATTTACAGCATAATATGCAAAAGTATGCACTAACAAATCTATGCTATTTTTGCAAATTCTTCGATTCGGAAAAGTATGTGCTTATGACAAATAGGCTGATTTCTTTGCGTATATCGCGACCTTAGTATTGTTTTGGCCCACCGACCATTTAAAAAAAAATGGAGTTAAGTATGTGGTATATATATTTTGGATAACCTCTTTCAGAATCCAAAAACGGTTTTGCGAAATTGTTTCTGGTTTCTGAGATATCAAGCATTCGTTGTGCTCGATATCATCATTTGTGATACATATTTTGTAAAAAAAAAATTTTTTTAAATAAAAAAATAAAAATCAAAAATCAAGTAAAATACAAAATTTCATCAATATAAACTTTTTATTCCATGTAAATATCTTTTCTAATAACATTTATACGCTTATTTTCAATAAAAAGTAGAAAATTTCATCTCAATAACAAGTTACTCAATACACATCAGTTAGTATACACATGAAGCAACAAAAGCTACTTTTTACAAATAAAAAAAGTGGCTACTGGAGCACATA
Source organism: Panzeria rudis (assembly GCA_956483635.1). Lineage (NCBI taxonomy): Eukaryota > Metazoa > Arthropoda > Insecta > Diptera > Tachinidae > Panzeria > Panzeria rudis. Next base: position 42,399,509 of record OY101449.1, on the reverse strand, counting down.
ACAAGATATTTTACTTTCAGTAAAAAGATGTTAATTTCTAATCGGATTAATTCTACCAAACATATGCCGGAAGCAGTGGTGAGAATACAAAAAAATTCTATCGGATATATTTTGAGAAAACTTTATGTAAATCTTCTTTGTTGTTTTTCTCCATTCCGACTTTTTGGCATATGGGCCAAAACAATAGTAAGATCGCGATACACAAACAAATATTTCCATACCATGTTATTATTGGTACATATTTCGTACGTAAATACATATATTTGCGTGCGTTTTATAGTTGTAGGTACATTGTTAAGTGCTTAAAATAAATTTTTAGTTGCTGGAAAATCCGAACCATGGTTATAATCAGGCTTGGGGGGTAATAATTACTTTTTGTAATTAATTACATGTAATTTGTAATTGGTACACTACAATTACAATTGCTTGTAATGTGTAATTGTCTGAAAAGCAATTACAATTACATGTAATTGTAATTGAGGCATGAACAATTATAATTACATGTAATGGGTAGTTGATATATAGCAACTACAAATTATTTTAATTGTAATTGAAGATTATCAACTACAATTACATGTATTTGGGCAAAAGTAATAGTAATTGCTCATAAAGGGGTAATAATTACTTTAACAATAAAAATTACTATAAATGTGTTTTATTACAAATAAAATATATTATATATTTATTTTTAATATCTCTAAAATTAACTGGAAATATCTAGAGCTCTAAAAGAGGATAAAAAGTCGCAAAAATGAAAAATTTTTGCGAAAAATTTTAAACATCCCCCTAAATTCATTAAACATCGTTCAATACACATTTTTCGCGAAAATCGCGAAAATTCGCGAAAAATGTAAAAATGGCAAATGGCCCTAAAATTGCTTAAAAATAGCTAAAATTATACGGAATGCAAAAACTCGGCAAAAATCACGCAAATGACGAAAATTCGCAAGAACTTGCTAACATCGAAGAAACAATAAAGTTTTATATGAACTAAAAATCGGTAAAACTGTAAAAAATCCAAGAACTGGTAAAAAAAATCACCATTATCGCGAAAATAGCGAAAATTCGCGAAAAATTAAAAAGAATTGCAAACAAGCCCTAAATTGATTTAAAATACCTAAAATTGTATGGAATGCAAAAAACTATGAAAAAATTGCGAAAATTACGATAATTCTCAAAAACTTGTTAGCATTAAAAACATAGAAAAGTCTTATGGTGATGAAAAATCGACAAAGCTGTAATAAAGCCAAGAACCGGCTAAGAAATCACTTATCGCGAAAATAGCGGCAATGTGCGAAAAATTGCAAAACTGCAAACAAGCCTTGAAATTGCTTAAAAATAGCTAAAATTGTAAGGAATGCAAAAATCTCAGAAAAAATCGCGAAAATTACGCAAATTCGCAATATTCGTTTTACCAATTTTTTAATCAATATCAGACATTGATATCTTTTTAATCTTACCAACTTTTTGCGAATTTTCTTCATTTCCGCGATTTTTCCGAGCTTTTTGCATTCCTTACAATTTTAGCTATTTTTAAACAATGTTAAGGCTTGTTTGCAATTTGCTGTTTTTCGCGAAAAAAAAGTGTTTTTTAGCCAGTTCTTGTATTTATAACAGTTTTACCGATTTTTAATCACTCTCAGACTTTTCTATGTTTTTAAAGTTTTTGCGACTTTTCATCATTTTCGCGATTTTTTCTGAGATTTTTGCATTCCTTACAATTTTAGCGATGTTTAATAAATTTTACGGCTTGTTTGCAATTCGGCAATTTTTCGCGTATTTTGAGAGTAAAAGTGATGTTTTGCCATTTTTTGCTGCTTGTGAGTATAAAAAATTTAAGGGATTTTTTCTTATTCTCACAATCTGTAGAAATTTTTCGTCATTTTGGCTATAAAAAAGTCTTCCAACAATTTGAAAATATAATTGAATATATTGTAATTAAATTAAATTTTCCTTGTAATTGTAATTGCAATCATGCCAGCACAAATTACATGTAATTTCAATTATCATGATTGCATTAACAATTACAAGTAATTTGTAATAGGCGTCTTACAATTACAATTATTTATAGTTGTAATTGGTGCTACAGCAATTACTTACAGAAGTAATTGTATTTGGTAGTAGTCCAAATACAATTACAAGTAATTTGTAATTGCACCAAGGCAATTACAAATTACTTGTATCTAATTGATGTGAAAATGTAATCATTACTCCCCAAGCCTGGTTATAATACATATTTAAATGAGATTTCATTTCTACAGAAAAATATTTGATTTTTTATACCATTATCAGCTAATTCAATACAATTTGCAATGCTTAAATGAAATTATAATAAAAGCTTTCAAATACAGCAAATAACAGATTGTTCATTAGCAACATCATGCATTATTCTCCTTTAGATTTACGAAAATTTAAAATTTCATTTTATTGTGGAGTAGGAAGTAATAAATGCCTCTTGCGTCTTTTTCAACGATAAGATTTACAGCGGAAAATTAGACTTACATAAATTGTGATTAGACACAGATTCACTTGTTCATTTTTAGGAACTTAAAACACTCCCTTACAATTAGGACAAAAGCTACAAAAACGCACAAACAAAGCCTTGATGGAATTAAGCGCGCAATAATATTTTATAATAAAATATCATTTTACAATACACTCGCAAACACTTAACATTTTTCCCACGCATCAATTAAACTCGATTAAAGCGCCATAAAGATAATAAAAAATAAATAAAACCGTACCACAATCAAAAACTTTCAAAGGGAAAGGAATGAATGAATGAACAAATTATGGGGGCGGGACTGAAAATTGATTTCAATCAGTGTTGCCAGCAAAGCAACTTAAAATAGTACAGAAGTTAAGCAAAAATAGTACGAAATCAAATGAAATAGTACAAAAAAAGTTCGACAAAAGGAACTAGTTAATAACCTTCATAATCAATTGACACAAAAATTTCGAAAAGGCTACATAACGGAAATTTTAAACTTTTCAGGAAATGAAAAAAAATAATTATTTTCTAATGAATTATAATATTTAAAAAATGTATGTATGGATTAGATTTTGGGGCCAATTATCAATCGAAAGTAGTTGCAGAATGTTTTTATTTTAACGTTATTATATATGCTTATTTATATATTTTAAATTAATGAGATGTGCCCTTTTCGAAATTTGTGGTATTGAGTACACATAATTAAAAAAAACCCCACTTTAATTTACAACCAGTTTTATTTAAGTTATCTAATATAAATTTAAAGTGCAAAAAGAGCACATCTCTTAAGAGTTGTGACCGTTTTGAAATTAATTTTGTACATGCCATGACGTCGGCAGTATAACGAATGCAAGGAATGATCCCTTTTCAAGCATAGTGGTGCAGGGAAGCATTTAGACTCATTGGTATGAAAAAATTTAGTTTAAAAATATGCGAGATGTAACCTTTTCGAAATTACGGATTCAATTTCAATGTATATTAATAAAACTAAGTCGGAAGTTATTATACTTCCCACCCAAAACGAACAAAATATCCAAAATTTTTATTACGTTCCTTAAAAAATTCAACAATTTTACGTATCTTTTGAAGCTTTCACTCAAAACTTAAGCTGTATCCGAATGCAATCAGAATAATTAAAACTATTACAATTCATTAATATGTTAATTGCCGGTTTTTGTATATAAAATAAAAATTTTCGTTAGGGAATTTATATTGAAACAACAATAAAAAAAAACTCAAATTTGTTTCTGTTTTCAATTCAAAGTCCCTTTTTTTTTACAAAACAGGAAGGCAGTCAGTTTAAATACAGAGAAAACGCTATAATGTCCTTAAGTTTAAAATTGCAGGACTATATTTTATTCTTTTTTAAGCTTTCAAATCAGATATTAACTAATTTTGAGCTATATTCGTAATAACTGTATTTGAACAATTTCATATTCTATTCTTTACTTTAATTAAAAATTAAGTGCTTAACAGATTTTTAGGTAGGATCTTGTTTACTTTATTAACAAGATGAACTACGTTAACAACAAACTAGCTACTATGTTAGTTTTTTCATTTGCTCCTGGCATTTTGATATCAAGCATTTATAATTGTTTTTTTTTCTCAGCTGACTCAAATTTGAAACAGCACACTAACTTATGACAGGTTGCTCACCAGCGCTGTTAGGAATTTTTTTCCAAAAATCGTCAAATTTGGGAAATTGAAAGCCCGAATTTTGGAATAAAACCAAATAACATCAAAATCATAGATTATTAAAAAAGGTCGACAATAATTAAATTGAATGATTTGCAAAAAAATCGTCAAGACTTTCAAAAAATCTCGTAAAAAAATCTTCATACTAAAAATTAAGTGTTTATAAAAGAACAACAGTGTTTTATAGAAATTAAACTGTAATTTCTATAGAAAGCAATACAATTCAACTGTTTTATTAAAAAAAAACAAAAATTTAAACACAAAGCAATTATTAAGACTATCTTAATATTTTTTGGCCAATTCAAATCTAGATTATATATTTTAGTATTTTGAATATATGATCTTATACTTTGAGCAGCTTATGAGGCAGGATATATAAAAATTGCATATTTTCCAATATATGCAAAGTTATAATAAACACAAGTTTTTTAATATGATTATTTCGAACGTACTTGCTTTGTGAATCCAAATTGATTATTAGGCTAAGGTTCGTAACGTTATATTCTGAAAGAATTGGGCATGATTAATATTCCAAGGAACAAGGGAAAAATTAACATCAACTTAATTTTTCAACGTACACAGCAGAACAGAGTAGCGCCACTTTCGGAAGCCTCTACACTTCCATCGTCAGTGGTCACGTGTATTTGCTTATCACCACTTGTCAGGTGGCTCTGTTGAATGTGATTTTAATTCTTATATATACAACTTTTTCGTGAAAATTGAATACGAGAATTAAATCAGTCTCAAGCTGATATTAAAGTGCACTTTCCTAGCGTTGCCATCGGTTTATTTTTCTTCATTCCCATTTTTCTGATTTTTGTTCTACTCAAGACAAACTTTTTTGGTTTGATTTTATTCTTGAGTATATATGAACATGTAAACATGTGAAAAGCTCAAGCCAGTAGCTAATTGTTTATTAATATTATTATTTCGAACGTATTTGCTTTGCTAATACAAATTGATTATTAGGCTAAGGTTCTTAACGTTATATTCAGAAAGAATTGGACACGATTAATATTCCAAGGAACAAGGGAAAAATTAACATCAACTTAATTTTTCAGCCTAATAATCAATTTGGATACACAACACAAGTTTAATTCCGATATACTAATATAAATACATGTACATTTGAATACATTGTTTGCACAATAAACTTTGTTTTTTAATTTTATATTAATATAATCTTCTATTAATATAATCTTGTATTAATATAATCTTTTTATATAATCTTTAGATTTTGATAGAAGTTCATAGAATGTGTTTACAATTTTAACATATCGTCCCTAACCATGTCAAGCTATGCAATATGCAAATTTGTACTTTTCAGAAGAGAGCAAAGACCCATCAATTCTGAATTTAAGGGCAGTGTATTCCTAAAAGTGACATGTTAAAAAAATATTTCTCATTGAGTTCTAAATCCTCTATGAGATTTTCAACATTTTGAAACGATGCGTATCTGTCGTACCAAGATAACGAATCTACAAAACGAATTTTGCATGTTGGATAGTTTGCTTTGGTAGGGAAAATATAAATTTTTTATCAATCAGATCTAACGTTTTATTTGATATATGAAGAAAAAAGTAGTGACCTCAACAAATCGTCAAAGTATATGGGCTACTGAACGAAAAATCGTTATTTTGGTAAATTATTTTAAAACTTATGACTTTATGACTACGGTGTGAATATCCCAATTTTTTTATTTTTTTGATACTAAAATTTTACAGTGTGTTTCTATATACACGTTTTGGGCCAAAATGCGTGTTTTCTGCAAAATTTTTCCTATATGTTTTCTCATGTTTGCTCTACATGTTTTCCCATACAATTGTCATGTGAGCAAAATACCTCAAACAGACTGTTTTGCACCAAATTATATCGAAATTTGTCTGTGCAACACTGTGTTGCCTCTATGATGACAAATGCAACTTTGGGTCATCCATTTACTGATGACAAATGCGAAAAAAGTGACACTGTTCCGCAGCCACATAAGGAAATAAATATGGCGCGCATTTTATTTTCGAAGAAGAATACTAACAAAAAAATTAAAAGGTCAAACTTATTTAAAAAATCGAACTAAAAACACTTACAGCATAATGGACGCGTTTCGACATATTTTTCTCAAAACGACCTGCTTTAAGTTTTTTTGCATACAGCCGTTAATGTTTCATACAAATTATGTGCGGCGCAATGTGTTTTTCCTTACAAATTGACATTTAAGTTGAGGCAAAATGTAAATAAAATTATTGGCTTTGTTTCTATCTGAATAATTTCGGTCGACGTTACATTGTTGTTCTGTTTCATCACTAAATCCGTAGAACACACGGCTATAGGGATACTAACGGTAAATGGAACTGACACAAAACAAGTCACGTGACCGGTCCCAGGTGGTAGGTTCGAGTTCGAGTTCTAACACTTCCTATGAAGCGGACCAGCGACTTTTACATGGGGATGGCCTAGGATGGGGTTAATTGATACTTTGTATGCACCTTGTAACTTGTCCCTGAACTATCTTATGAAGTCCTAATCGGTGTAGAATAATATAGATTATATATAAATATTATTCCAAAATTCAGCTGTAATTATCGATTAATTTATTTTTTTATTGTTACAAATTCAAGTAGAAATTGTATTTTATTTTTAAGCGGTGTCTTTGATAGGATTCGAACCGACAACCTCCGGCATGGTAGGCTATAACAATACCCACTCGACCACAGGGGAACTTAATGTTATAAATACCAGTTAAGCTGGAGTTAATATTACGGAACAGGTTTATTTTTCAGCAATTAGTAAAAAAGTACAAAAATGGTACAATAATTTTATGGTACAAAAATAGTACAAATATTTTTAAATAGTAGAGTTTTTGTACTATAGTACAGAAAGTGGCAACGCTGATTTCAATTTAACTTAACGCAAGTGAAATTGAATACTCACTCATAAACATAATCACTGACAATGCACATTCGAATATAGTCATCCCATTCTAAATTGTGTATTTGCGAAAATATGGAAATTTTTCAGTGTTTGAGCATGAGTTGATGTAGAGTTTGTGAATGATGAAGACAATAATTGTGATGGTAATAGCAACTAAAACATGAATCATAATACCAAAAGTAATAATGTAAAGTGGAATGGCTGATGTTGATGGTGGCGATGAAAAGATGTTTTATTTCCTAAAACGTGGGTAAACAAAATTCAATTTGTTTGCATTTTGTTATTAAAAAAAAAGTGTTCGTTAAGTGAAGCAAAAGAAAAAAGAAACTTTATCATCGTTGCATTGCTAACTGAAGAGATAGGAAGATAAATACTTGGTTGGCTATATGTAGATAAATGTTGAATGTATGATTCGGCTGGATATTGGCTAATGGCATCGCAAAAGGCTTATTATGTTTCACAACTGGAAGAACAAGAAAATTATAGTAAAGAAATAAAACAAACAATTGTTTACAATGATTCCCAATCGTTTCCTTGATGAAACATATGAGTGATTCTATTCTAATTGTAATTTTTTATGTCCTGTACTCTCTTAATGGTCATAATTATCAATATATTATTGAATGTTTTATATAAATTCGGTGCTCATGAACATGTTCCGCAATTTTTTTTAATTGCAAATTGAACTCGAAATAAACCTTGCAATATCTAACTGAAATGTCAGCTCGGTGGCATGTCCTTACCTAGACTTGTTTTAAGAAATTAACTTCCCTATACATAGTATTTAATAGAAGTAGAAATATATACTAGATTAATCGAAATGAAATAAATTAAAAAAATGTACATTGAAGAAAAACACAGTTCTTTCTTCGTGTATCCTCTACTCAAAATAATAACTAACTAAAACACTGAAATAGCAAAACTCTATTAATTTGTATTTGGTTACACTGAGAATAAATTTCGCATTTGAAAAAATCTTGGTGGAATAGGAGAGAGGACACGGGTTAAAAAATAATTATGTATTAAATTTCCTTTATTTTCACAACAATTGTGCTACCCCATTGTGAGGCTAGGCTAATTGAAAAATTACTTTGTGTGGGGGGTGTAAGTCACCCCTCCGGTGACAGGTAATACAGGCGATGGATATAATGTCAATTGACTTTATTTCCCACCATAAAGGGAAATAAAGTCAATTGACTTTATTGCGTTTTCGAAAACGAAATAAAGTCAATTGATTTTATTGCACTTTCAAATATTTAATTTACATAGCATCGCGATACTTCGCAATGAATAATAATGTGCATGTAAAAGCCATATTTAATTAGTTTTTTCCCTTTATAATTGCAAATTTTAAGAAATTTTATTTTTATTACTAGAGATTCTCTACGTAGCCGGCCTTCGCACAGTGACTCGACTTGTGCAAGATGGCGGGACAATATTATTACTTCACTTATTTCAATTGTTTATGTATATTCCAGGTATCTTAAGTTATTTTAAGGAAAACAAATTTAAAAATGTGTTATGCATGTATATTAATCGAAATATGTAGCTGCAAGACGGAGTTCGTTTACTAATGTGCCTCATTTGTTCACTATTATCGCTAATTGTTCTTTTTTTTGCCGGTAAGCAGTAACATACACATATCAACATTCGCTGATTATATAGCTTTTCTAAGTGTTCGCAAAAGCCATCAAGAAGCTTCCCGCAAACTGCAAGACTATATACCCCAGTTGGCGAATTAAAAGTAACAAGCAAAAATGTCTACACATTGATTTTACATTATGCAGAGAAACCTGCCCACCTTTAAAAATAAATAACAAAACTATACCTCAACATACTGAAGTAAAATATCTGGGTGTTCATCTTGATCGTCGTCTAACATGGAAGTCCAACATATATAAATACATGCCCCATGAGGTGATCAGACTATTAGTTTAATATATATAAGCTTTCCGACGACTAAAAAGTTTTATCGGTAAAATTGGTCTTGTAAAACTAAACATAGCGTCCACAGTATTAAAAATATCTGCCTAATTTTTACAGAATTTATAACCTACATTCTTGGCTACAAACTATCCATACAGTTTTGTGGTTTAAACTATTAATGTAGAAGATATAGATTTTTCGAAAACTTAAGAATTATATTGTTAAAATTGGTCTTGTACAACAACTCATATCGCCCACTGTGTTAAAACAGGTGACTAATTTTGTAGGGACCTCTTAAAGCCTATATCCTGCCTATAATTCATCCATACATTTTCTTGTCGATAAGACTAATAATTTTGAAGTTAAAAGCTGTCTGACGACTAAAGAATTTTATCAGTAAAATTCTGTCTTATATAGAATATATATAGCGCACACAGTGTTAAAAGTAGCTATCTAATTTTTACACAATTTGTAGCCTACATCCTTGCCTATAACTTATCTATACATTTTTGTAGATCAGGCTATTAGTTTGGAAGATATGATTTTTCCGAAAACGTAAGAATTTTATTGGTATAATTGGTCTTATCTGACAACGTATAGTGTCAAGTGTGTTATAAGTAGCTAATTTATTTAGAGACCTTATATCCTACAGCCTTTCCAAGCATACTTTTTTTTGTAGATCAGACTATTAGTTTGGAAGATATAAGCTTTCCGAAGCTTAAAGAGTTTTATCGGTAAAATTGGTCTTATATAACAACATATAGTGCTAAATATACCTACCTAACTCTTAACGCACCTTGTAGCCTACATTCTTCCCTATAATTCATCCACAAATTTCTTGTGGATCAGACTATTCGTTTGGAAGATATGATTTTTCCGCCGCTAGATTGGACTTTTTCCCAGTGTGCGACGCGTCGCGACGACACAGACTCCACAAACAGGGTAAGTTAAATGAAACCATTTAAAAATATTTGCTTTTACAGACATAACGGTAATAATAAGAAATTAGTAACGTTCTTCTATTTATAGCGGGAAGTTAAAAACTGGAGTGAGCATAAAATAATAGAAAAATATTTAAATCAACTTGTTCCATCTAATGGTCCAGAAAAATTCGTGGATTGAATTTGATTAATTTTAAGAATTTGTATAGTTGGATGAAAGAAGAAATTATTCCAAAGTTTTAATAGTTCGCAATGGAGCGCTATGGCTGTAAGGAGGGAATATCCGTCTCATGATGCTATTATATCTAAATAATAATTTCCAATTTAACAATATCCCTACGGTAAATGGAACTGCCACAAAACAAGTCTCGTGACCGGTCCCCAGGTGGTAGGGACCAGACCGAGTTCTAACACTTCCTATGAAGCGGACCAGCCACTTTTATATGGGTATGGCCTAGGATAGGGTTAATTGATACTTTGTATGCACCTTGTAACTTGTCTCTGAACTATCTTATGGAGTCCTAATCGGTATAGAATAATATAGATTGTATATAACTATTATTCCAAAATTCAGCTGTAATTATCGATTAATTTATTTCTTTTATTCTTACAAATCCAAGTAGAAATTGTATTTTATTTTTAAGCGGTGTCTTCGATAGGATTCGAACCCACAACCTCCGTCATGACAGGCTATTACACTACCCACTCGACCACAGGGGAACTTATATTTCAATGTTATAAATACCAGTTAAGCTGGAGTTAATATCTGAATATAGTTACGAAACAGGTTCCTGAGTGGTATGGCAGTCTCATTAAAGGGAGACAATTAATATTATATAGATACTATGTGACAGGATATAGATCCAGGTGCATCGAATTTGCTCATTGCCGTTTACTACAATACTAGTCGGAGTACCAACTAAACTGACTGAAAATGGTTAATATGTGACCATTTACACAATAAGTCTTTTTTCACCATTCACTACTCCTTAATTTTGGTACCAGTCTTATTTTCTCAAGTTATAGGACGAATACTTTTGGATCATTTGTCACCAAATTTTCCGCAGGGATGTAACACATAGAGATGTAGTCAGAAAATATCTGCTCATAGTTGCGTTTAGTTTTAAACTTTAATAATTTTGTTCAAATCAGCATACTCGACATCGACAATTCCATTTTCTTACATATAATATAATTATAGGCCCATCACAGCTTTAACTAAATTTTCTTCTATTTTATATCAAAATTGACCACTGTAGCCAACTTTTTTCCCAAAAATATCGCTAAAAGCGAGTTAAAAATAACTAGAAAATAGCTAAATGTAAAATATTTCAAAAACTTTAGCGATAAATCGGAAAAATCTTTAATTTAAAATTTCTAATTTCTAAATTCTTCAAAAAATAGGTAGAAAATAGTCAAAATAACCAAAAAAGGAAATAATTTTCCGATTTATCGTAAACTTTTTAAAACTCAGTGGGGAAAAATGATATTTCCCTCCCAAAACGAACCAAATATCTAGAATTTTTATTGTGGGACTAAAAAACTAGTAAATTTAATGTTTAATTTGAAGTTTCCTCTCAAAAGCTTAAGCTTAAGCAGGCAATAAAAATAAGTAAAACTATTGCAATTCATTAATATCTTAAGCTTAAATATGTGCAGAGAAGTCGCTATATTGTGATCGGTGATGTGCTCTTTTAAAATCCCTAAATAAGTGAATATCATTTAATCACTCTTACTCATTTTTACGATTCGCTATTATTTAAAATCACGATTTCAATGTAGTAATCAATTTAAGCACAAATTTGTCAATTGAGTTTCATTTACATGTAAGCAACAAGATTATAAAGCGGATGAACTCCCTGAAGAAAGCAAGGGGCCAAGTGTCTCCAAGTTACCACTTTTGTCGACAAGTTAGATGACTTTTTGGTGACGTTGTCAACGATTCGTCTACACTTTTTATTTTAGCTTTAATGAGAAGAGAAGTTTTTAACAGCTAGAAAACGATTTTCTATGGTCTCATTTTGATGTGTTGAAAATATATGCGGCTGAACGGAAAACTAAAAATTTTCATAAAAAATCTAATTTATTTGTCTTAGATGGAAAAAAGTTGCATATTTGTTGACTAGAATCATTAAAATGCACTAGTGAATCTCTGGTACCAGTGCCTCCATATGGTCCCATAAGAACCACCTGGTCTATAGTAAGTCAACAGTTCCGATGTCAGTACCCAGCAAAAATTATTGCCAGATGGAAGCATTTTTATATAGGAGACTACAAAATGGAATCACTTGCAATTGCGCTTTTATAATGCATGATTTTTGTTCGCGATGAGCCGCTTAGAAGCAATAATTCCTGCTTTCATAAAATGCTTATATTAGTGCTGAAAATCATCAAAATGTTCAGCACTAAAACTAAAACTATATGGAAAAATGATTCGATGTGGGTTGGCGGGGGGCTGATGGATTTATTAACGTCATGTTAAATTAAAGGCTTATTAATTTTTATCTTCAGTTATAAATTTTATATTTTAACTCACTTAATTTCAACTAGTATCGAACTAAGAATCTTCAGATTTGAAATCCAACGCACCAACCACTGAACCAAAAACACTGCTGCAAATCGGCAGCATGAAGTTAACATGAACTTACTTTTATAAAAACATTATATGAAAATTATTTACTTTATTTTCAAAATGTACTGTTCGTGCATACACATGTGTATGTGTGTGTACTGTTCGTGTATATAATCGTAGAATATATTTTAGCGTCTCGCTTATGTTAGTGCTTCCAAGAGGCACTATCGTCAGTGAGAGAAGTTAAATATTAAATACTTATGTTGCTTTGCATATATTTATTACATTTTAAAATTATCGTCAAAAGCTAATAAGTATTCGTATTCGCATATTTGTTGGTGGTCTTTTACAAACTTTAGTGCATTTGTGGTAGCATTTTTGGAATCATTTGTTCCTAAATAAGCAATGCAATGCTTCTAAATGTCGAAAATTTTTTGCTGGGTAGTGGAATCTCAATGACAAGCACATGTTAAATGCCTATAGCACATAACATTGGCTGGGTACAATTAGTCAGTAGTACTGGTGACAATGTCAGTAGTGAATCAGTACAATTTTCTATCGACATTTCCTGCAGGGCTTATATGGGTACGCACATATGTATTCACATACAGAGGTTAATACATATGTACATTTACATACCACGAGTACAGATAACAATCCTTTGATAACTTCGAAGCTCTACAACTTTAGTTTATTCTATTTTAAGCTTTCTAAACTGTTTTCAAACAATTTTGAGGTAATCAATTAACATAAATAAAAACTTCAAAGTAAAAAATCATAGATAATGGTGACAGAAATATGTATGTATGTATATTCTTCGTTAAGTGTTTTGAAAAAATAAAAGATCTATAAGGGAAAATCGCTAGATTTGCCACTAATAGCTAAATCATATTTTTTCCCGCAAAAAGCTTTCGAAAATCGCTAGATTTGACGAGAAAACAGCTGAATTGGCAACAGTGAAATTGACTTTAGTCACATACAGCGTTACCGTTCATCGACTAAAATCGCCATTTGCGACATTTTTGACGGCCAGCGAATTTTCATGCGACTTTTTCAAACTCATCTTATTTTGCGCCTTTTTCAGTGTTTGCGACATACTCGTATTACCGCTTTTTGGATTCAACTAAAAAATAGTTCCGTTTTGCATGCATTCTCGGAAAGATTGCAAAATTTTCAATGAATACACATTTCTCTGTTTTTCTCACAGCTTAATAAGAAGCTGATCAATAAGACTTGCAAGTGTGAATTGGGACTTATTGATCAGTTTCTTATTCAGGTGTGAGAAAGACAGAGAAATTTGTTTTCATTTCTCCGTTTTTCTCAGAGCTGAATAAGAAGCTGATCAATAAGACTTGCATCGTCTGAACGTTGACTAAATTGGTAAAATCGATGCATTAGAGGCAAGTGAATGAACACTTTACTCTGATGCTAGTGATAATGTACAAGAAAAAACTTGGAGATAATTTTATATATAATATTACTGAAGTTCCTAAATCAAATACGATGGAAACATTTAGTTCAATGAAAAATGATTAAAACTACTCTCACCAACAATAGGAGAAAAAAAACTACTAAAAACTGTTCGAGGGTTTCTTACCCATAATCTGCACTCGGTTCTTCAAACTGGTTCTAGTTTTCGAGATATACCGTTATGTAAAAAAGAAATCCGTTTCACGACAAATATTAACTGAAGTGCGGCTTGCCCTATTCAGGTTAATAACAAATTTTAAACTCAGCAACAACATTATCTTTAAGCATTGTTTTTTAATCGCCTCAATAGTTTTAGAGATATTGTGGAAATTGTGGCAAACAAAAATTTAAGAAATTTTTGTTTTTAAGAAATTCATAAAAATGAAAAAAACAACAAAAATTTGATTCGTTTATTATGTAGGGAAATATGTTTCAAACAAAACGAGCCATGTTTCATTAAACTCAATCCACAACTTCTGATTTTATTCAGAATTAAGTGGGGGAATTTAATCAATAAAAATTGCAATTTTAACTTCTGTTGTAAAGACCGATGAGCTCATAATAAAAAAAAACTACGTTGCTTTTACCACTTGTACTATTTTATAAACCTTTTTTCAACTCTTGTAAAATTTTAAGAACTTTAGTTACATGGCTTTTTGTTTTATATAATGCTTGGCTTAAACGCTTTGTATAATGTTTTTTTGTTAGTTTTGTGTTTGGTTTAAATTGTTATTTTATTGTTGTTTTCTTTATGTTTTCCATAAATAAAATATTTTTAAAAATGCGTGCGTCTTTTCTTTCTTGAAACGACTTTTTAAGCGACTTTATTTTGCTAAAACGACGTTTTGTGTGACCTTTTGAAAATTTCCAATGGTAGCCCTGGTCACATAACTGAATAATGTTTTCAGTTCTTGCAACATTTTATTAAGGCAATTTGAGAAACTCTGCCGCTATAAGTCCATGTGTATACAATAGTTACTGCTTTAAAAGATTTTAAATGCTTCATAATGGCCAAAGAGAATGAGATCTTGGCTGGGGAAACAATGCAGATGATATTGTTAGTATAGTGGCATCCAGAAATTGATTGCTGCTTAAGTTACTGTCAACATTTATTTTACAATAGTGACATTCAGTTTGCTTACTTTATGAAAAGCACTTTTAATGGTGTTACATACACACACGCACATTCTTATAATGACAACTTACTATGACAAAATTAATGTAGCGCTATAAACATTTACCATTATCGCCTTCACTCCAAGTAGGAATGTAATATGTAATTATTATCACTGAAGGATATACGAATAAAAATCAAAGACTAATTAATAATGGAATAGGAGTAATAAAATATTTTTGAAATCAAACAAAGAGATTTACTGGATTTTCTGAAAAATATCAAACAATTAGTCTAAAAATATTAACAAATATTAAACAATAAAATATAAAACAAATATTTTCTGGGTTTTTTTTGTAATATATCAAACAAAATTTTTGTCGGGGTCATCATCATCATCATCCATTAAGCATTTATGAAATTTCACTTTGTTAAATGTGTTCTAGTATGAATTATTATCTAAAGACTAAAAATATGAATGAGAATTAACGCAACGACATTAACGAATTGTTTGCGTCCTAAATAAAAGTAAAAAAAAAAAATTCATTGATTATGTAAAGAACATTTACTGAAAATTAAATTTATTTTTAGACAATCGCTTGTTTAAGAATTTGTTGATGATAAGTTTTTATGTGTATAAGTGCTCTTACGTGCGAATATTACGTAATGCTACAGTACGGGCACAGCAACGCTCGACTAACGGGGCCTTTATTGGCAATATTCATTTTATTTTGTGGTAGCTTTGACTGAACATTGCAGAAGTTTTTTTTTTCGGTTATATGTATTTATTTATAGTATCTTCAATAAAATTGAACTAACAATAAGTAATCAAATCTTAATTCTAAAATTTTATACATTGCAGAAGTGCGCATAAGAAAATGGAGCAAAGAAATTTCATAATTGAATTAATTGAAGTGTATCGTTCATTGTCGGCTTTAGGGGACGTGAAAAGCAAAGAGTATAGTGATAGAGTATAGAAAAGTTTAGAGAAAGAAACCCAGAAGCTGGAAAGCGAGAATTAACTCAAAAAATCAATTCTTTACGTGCAAACTACCGTAAAGGATTAATAAGATTATCTCTGTAAAATAGTGGAACTGTTGTAGATCAAGAAAGCGAATCGAATTTATTTTACTTGGATGCAATGACCTTTCTACGAAGAAATAAGGAACCTTGTACGTCGCGCTCATCGGTAAATTTAAATGAAACAGAGGTAAGTGAAATTAGTTTATAATGTTTTATTATATAAGTTTCCTTTTATTTATTTATTTATTTTTTTTTTTTCAATAAATTGTTTTTGCCATGAAACTTGGCCTTCGTTATTAAAGTAATTACAAAACGCATTACGAATATCTTTCGCACTGTTTGTGGAATTTCGACTTTGACTCTGTTGCAGTGCAACTACAGAAACGTAATTTCTCCACGAACCCTCAAAAACAGATGCGTCTTGTAAATTTTCTCTGTCATTGGCGCTTACGGGAATGCATTTGCAGTGACTTTTTTTCTTAGGGAAATTATGCAAGTAGCAGCAAGCCAAAACTATAGCCTGAGATTTTTCTGCTGACAGTGCAATTGTATGCTGGAGTACTCCAAATATAGATACCAATATGCCGAACGCACTTGCCGCAATTAGGCGTGCAAAGCTTAGGCGATAGTTAAAAGTCAGTTGCTCTTCAGTAAGGTTTGTGTACACATAAGGCTTCGTCAAATGGTCGGTTAGTTGAAACGCATCATTTCCTAGAAAAACGTATGGCATTTTTTTTTTGGTGTTTGATGGTAATACACCTGGCTCTGGTAAGTTTGAACCGTTTTCTGTCAGCAATCTTCTAAAGCTTGTGTAACTTAATACTTATCCATCGGAGACTCTTCCATTGATGCCAACGTCTACCATAAGAATCTCGTAGTTAGCATTAACTACTGGCTGAGCATAATGCAAAAAAATTTCTTATAATTATAAAAAAAATGATCCAGAGCCAGGTGGTTTTTTTTATGGACACATGCTTCTCGTCCAGAGCCCCCAGACAGTTCGGAAAATTCCCACGACTTTGAAATTCCTCTGCGACAGTTTTCCAACCCTCCTTAGTTGCAGGCATTTGGAAAAAACACGATTTCATAACTACTTAGTCTCCATAAATAGCACAGTGCAACAAGAAAATGTAGCATCAGTAGTTTAAACACAGTATGAAATTATAACATTAGAAAAACAAAATCCCCAAGGGGTTTGGTGAAGTTGGTTCGAAAAAAAGTTATGGTTTCTTGCAGTTTGTAATATCTTTTATAGTTTTTATACCCTTCACCACAAAGTGGTAAGGGTATTATAGGTTTGTTTTCGCTTATGTTGAAACTCCTCTGACGAAGGCCCCAGTTAACATAAAGTCTTAATTTATGTATTAATCTGCTATAATTGATCGAAAGCTTCATGCATATAAAAATAAAAAAAAATCGGTTGATGAACATGAAAGACAAACATCGGGCTCGAACTCAGCATGCAAACATGCAAATCTCAACGTCACCCTCTACACCAGAGAGGCTTAGTTGAACAACTCGTAATTTCCGCTTATATAAACATAAGTTTTTTGGCGCAATCCATTATTATCCGTTTTATATTAGGTTTGATTTTGTGTCCAGAGGTGGGAAAAAATGTTCAAGGATGGAAAACCAAAATTTTTAAACGGTAGAAAAATTAAAATGCACCTTTTCAAAATTTTTTTTATAATATACCTACTATTATCGTATTATACTTGTAAAAAAAGTAGGGATAGTCCTCTTCAAACTTATTTTTCATAATGAATAATACAATTAAATACTTTTAGCCGGTTTTATATATTTTTAAAATATTTAAGGTAATAACCATTGAGTGCTACCACTGCAAGATTTTGATCTTTTCGTTTCTGGCAAGTTTTAAAAAAAAACTTGTAATTATTGTTCATTACACCGATTGTTTTCTAACAATTTTTGAAAATATCGAAATCGGAATGTGTATTATGGTTTTATGGACGATAAAAAGCTATAAAGAAAAATATTTTTACTCTTCCGCTATCATCAAAAACAGCAATAATCTTTAATATTTAAAATCGATTTGTTGTTTTTTTATTGCTGTAAAAAGTTAATTTCTTTATTATGTTGTCTTTGATCAAACATTAGAAGATTCTGATTTTTATTTTTTTAGAAACCATGTAGCACCTAATTGTGTAAAACACGTCATCAAATTGAAATTTATATAGAGAACAAAAACAAATTTTCAAATATTTTATAAATTTTTTGCATGAAAAACAAAAACTAATTTTTAAAATATTTTTATATATAGTGAATCCTTTGGGAATTGCTAAAATTTATGTTTTTTAAATTTATAGTCGCAGTATGTCCCAAAATTAATATTTTACCTATTCAGTAGAATATTAATTGTTTATAAAAACACATTGACATTGATTACTATGGGGTATTAGCTAGTTCCTATGCGTAAACGCCCAAGTCGTTTTTTGTAATATATTAAAGAACATAGGTTGTATATTACTTTAATCTATTACAAACAAGTAAGATGACTATATTCGGCTATGCCGAATCTTATGAGCCCTTCACAAAGTAATGTAAAATGTTTATCTGTGGTCACAAGGTATAACAGTTAAATCGAGTTACACAGAAAAAATTTTCACCAAAACAATTTTCAAACAAAAGTTTGTCTAAAAAAATTTTTATTTTCAGTAAATGTTCTGTCCATAATCTATGAATTGTTTGTTTGACTTTTATTTAGAACGCAAAACACCAAAAACAACAATAAAAACTGTGTCGTAAAAAAACCACCCCCATGACGACATGCACACAAACAACAACAATCATAGCAAGATGAATGCAATTATACCAAGTTTGTTTACAAAAGATTTTTGAGTGAATCGATTAGTTAATGTCGTTGCATTAATTCTCATTCATTTTTTTTAGAGTATTTAGATAAACATTCAGACTTGAACACATTTAACAAAGTGAAATCTCATAAATGATTAATGGATGATGATGATGATGACACAGACAAAAATTTTGCTTAATAATTGTTAGCATTTTTAGACTAATTGCTTATTAAATTCAGACAGAAATATTGTTCGATATTTTTCAGAAAATCCAGTAAATATTTTTGTTTTATTTAGTAAATTGTTTTGTCTACAATTTGTAAATATTCTTAGACAAACTGTTTTATAGATTTAAAATACGTGTTTTTTTCAATGAAATTGTTGAGGTTTTTTTGTCTATATTTACAAATTCGTTTGTAGGTCCGTTCATAGACAAAATATTTACTATTTCATTGAATTCCTTTATTGAAAATTAAATTAAGTTTTTTCTGTGTGGGACAAAGTGTATTTATCATTATAATTTTGTTTATTTCTCTTAACTTAACTGTTGTTTCATTATAAATTAAATTACAAATTAATATAGTATAAAATTGCTAGCATTAGCTTAATCTAATTTCCCTGATTTTACACAGCGATTTTAAAATTCTCTTTTTTCAATTGAGAGTTTTTTTTAATATCTAATGTGTAATTTACTCATCAGATAGCTATTTGTGAGATTACGTGTATTAGTTGTACAAAAAGTATATTACAAAACTGGTATTCTTAAACATGAATTTTTATGTTACATACATATATACAGTACATTTCGCATTAATTTATGCAAATATAAATTTAGAATCATTTGAGCTCAAAAAATATTGATTTTCTAAAATTTTTTTTTGCAATTTTTCTATTTGGTACTAAAAAATTGTATCACAAATAACTATTTTATTGATTTTATTTATTTACTATTTATTTATTTCCTATAATCTATTTTTTCTGTTATTGATTTTAATATCTTATAAAAAACATTTAAAAAAATAAAAAATAAAAGTTTGAGGCGCCGTGATTTGAACCCGGCTCCCGAGAGGAAAACCATAGAGAAACTGCCTAGCGCTCTGAGCCAAACAGCCACAAACAAAGATTTTTGGGTTCAATTTAATATAGATACTTAACCAGCTGGCTTGCAGTGTGAGTCATACAATATCTCAACTAATATTATCTATATGAATCGTCCTACAAAAGATCAGATAATAGGGATGCTTGCCAGATTTGATGATTTATCATCATTTTGACGATTTTCGGTGTCAAAAATGGGATTTTAACGACTAAACGATTTTAACTTAAATCTTACGATTTTTAAGAACTATAAGTTAGTTAATACAATTTCTTAGAACTTTTAAAACAATCTTGAACTTGATTAAGAACTTTGCAGCTTTTGCTACAATATGTAATAAAAGTAAGGAGTAAAAGGGATAGCTGATGTTAATATTTTTAGTATTAAATGTTTTTTAAAACCTCTTCTCTCCATAATTTATCAACTACTGTATAATTTATCAACTACATACATATGAATGCAGCGCAGGCCCTAGCATTTGGCCAGGGTGGAGAGAGATTTGATTTCGTCAACAGAAAAAAATATGATATATATTTTTAAAAAACATGTTTTTGAAGCTGATTTAAAATTTTATTATTGTCTTTATCTGGCTTGATGAATAATTTTGTGTGACTTATTATTTCTTTTCATTTATATATCTATCGTCAATGTTGGCAGCGAGTTAAAACTATGAAAATGCTTTTTATTTTTTATTATACAAAATAAGGAAGAATTTTTGAAGCTGGCGACTATTTTTTATTTTAACAATAAGAATCATTTACTTTTCTCAATATTTTTAATTGAGTTTTTTCCAGTTCAAAATAAATTAATTGTTAAAGCTGTAGTAAAATAAAAAAAAATTTATTTTTTGTTGCAAGTTAAAGGCAAATTCATCTTTCCTGGTAGGTTAAAGTAAAATTGTAATAATGATAAACTGTTTACCAAGTTGTAATAATGGCCCTAAATTATTCAAAATTTAAAAAAGACAAAATATTTTGCCATTAGCGGCATTAGTTTCATCAAATCGAGGCGATTTTAATCGACTTGAGTTACAGAAAAGGGTTGATAATTTTTGGAACATATATTTTATTTATCGATTCCTATTAAATTAAGTAAGTCAAATTATTGCACTCCTGTTTCTTTAAGAAAGATCTTAATGCTATATAACGTAATTAGTATTTGGCGCCAATTTCAATCAGTCACTAGACAGAAGGCTGCCTTCCTAAACGCATGTTGCTTTGCAGTTCAACAATGTCACGTGTTCCCAAACGCAACCATGCAAACTTTGACAAAGTATTGCATTCCTAAAGTCATACGTTTTGCAGCTGAAATGCAAATAAAAGCAACTAGCGCACTATTTAAATTGCCAATGCTTTTCATTGACAATTTTTTTGATTTGCAGTGTTGTAAAGTATAATTGCTTAGTGCTGTTTGATTTATTTGGCCAAGTATATATATATGTAATTTGAGTATATGAAGAATTATTCAAGCTAATCAGGCCTAACGTATTTAATGTTAATAAAACAAATTTATTACATTTTGTACCCAACGTTTCGTCAATTTTTTATTGACTTCTTCAGGGGCTTTCGTCTATTTAAATTTCAAAAACATTACATTATTACAAAATTAATCAGATTTTACACAATTTTACTTACAATATGAAGATTTTTAGTTACATAAATATTACAATAAATAATTGCATTTTAATATAAATTAATTAAAATTATTAAGCCACTAAGATATTTTAAGCAAATAAAAATTTTTTAATTGCTTGATTTAAACATTGCTTTGACGTTGCATTCAGACGTTTAGGAATGCAGCCTATATCTATGTATGTATTTTAATAACTAATTAAAGATACCACGTTCGGCATGTCGTTATAGATTTAAATTAATCTATTAAAGGTTACCTTTCTTGGCAAATTTTGAAAATTATCGAAATATCGATATTTTTTCAACAATGATAACTCATACATAGTATCCAAATTTTTTTAAAAATAAAACAAAACAAAAAAGTAACTTTCCTTTAAATAATTAAGCTGGAAAGAGTTAATTTCCAAGATCCTTACTGTTCTACCAATATTTCATTGAACATGCATTAACAAGATTATACTCAAAGAATGATCATTTTTCGAATAGACAAAATATTATAAATAAAACAAAAGATTTTGTTAGTAATATGCTATTTGATGAAGCTGTGCCGAATTTTTTTTTGAAACTGCATGAAACACAAAACCAAAGCTAAAAAATATCGAATTTGATACTGTCGATATTTTTGGATAAAATATCGATATATCGAAATTAAAAATATGGACGATATATATCGATATATTTTTGAGAAAATATCGATACATCGATATTTTTGCCCATCCCTAGTATGAAGAGATTATACATAGACGAGGGCGTGTCAATAAATCCGTGATTTTTTAATTTTCGCCTTTTAACTGAAAGGACAACACTGCTCTTTTCAATAGGTATCTGTCAGTCAATAGGAGCAATATTGCCATTTCAGTTAAAAGGCGGAAAATTCAAAAAGTCACGGACTTAATGACACGCCCTCGTACATGTATCATGCCTTCTGTTTGCTAGTAGACTACCCATAATATATAAAAAAAAAAGTTGCCCTGAAGGTCTTTTCATGCTTATAAGCATGAAAAGACCTTCGAAATGAACGTGAGTTTATAGCTACATATATCTTCCAAGAAACCTGGCTGGCAGGAAAACAATCAACATAATACGTTTTGCTACTTGCGATTTGTAATCATGATTCTTTATTTGGAGTTTGCCGTATTCGGTTTTAAATATTAGTCTCTATTTTTTAATTCAAAGTCATATAAAAATAAGTTTGCCATTGTTCTTTTAATTTTTAACCGAGTTCAAAAAAAGGAGAAAGGTTATCAATTCGTCATGTATATTTTTTTTATGTATGTTCCCTCAAAACTCCGCCATTTATGAACCGATTTCGGATTTTTTTTCTCTATTCAAAAGGATGTACCTCCAGATTGGTCCCGTTGAAAAGTGGGCGGGGTCACGCCCAGACAAAGTAAATACACATTAGTTTTCAACTACTTCTACTCAACCGATTCTTATAAAACTTTGCACACACATTAAGCTTCTGTTTAAATACTACATCAGGATAAAAAAAAGTGGGCAGTGGCACGCCCATGAAAACTAAATAAGTATTTTAACTACTTCTACTTAGCCGATTCTTTTGAAACTTTGCATACACGTTTAGTTATCGTTAATATACAACAATGTGGTTAGAAATGTGGGCAGTGCCACGCCCATGAAAAGTAAATATTCATTTTAACTACTTCTACTTATCCGATTCTTATGAGACTTCGCACACACTATAATTTCTCTGCTGAAATATGGGGTCGCGGTTCCACGCTTATTTTGTAGTCGGTTTTTTTTGCAAGAATTATGTTCAGATAGAATGGCATTTACGTGATTTCTAATGTAGATTCACTAGCAATTTTGATACAAATATTAGTTTATAATTTTTTAATATTTTCATTAAAATAAAAAAAAGTGTTCCACAGGCGGGTCGTGGTAGGTGCAAAAGTATATATACGCTTAAAGAAGACACTTTCATCTTTCTCTGGATGGTCACGATTTTTTGATCCCTTTTGATCTTCAAAAGTTATATACTAGTAAACTTTAAGTTTAACGAAAATATGGGGTTTCAAATTTCTTACATAGCACCCTAACTATAAACTGTACAGGGTGTGCACACACCATTTCTTAAAAACAACAGTTTACCAAAGATAACAGAGAAAAAAACCGCTGCCCTTTATCGATAATAGTTTTCGAGGAATCATAATTTATTTCAGATAAAATATGACAAATTTTTGTTTTTTTAAATTAACATAAATTCTTAGTTTTTAGCAGCATGCCACGCCCACTACTGAGGATATTTTGACCAACTTTTTTGGCTACCTTAGTTTTGATTTGTTTCCTTTCTGATGGCGTAAAAGTTTTAAGAATCTATGTCAAGAAAAAAAATAGGTTTTGGCCAATGCAAATTGATTCTGAGCCACCATGCGC
This sequence comes from Panzeria rudis, assembly GCA_956483635.1. Classification (NCBI taxonomy): domain Eukaryota; kingdom Metazoa; phylum Arthropoda; class Insecta; order Diptera; family Tachinidae; genus Panzeria; species Panzeria rudis. The sequence goes on along the minus strand of OY101449.1, from coordinate 42,375,412 downwards.
CGCTATAATGACCTTCCTCCCCAGTGTGCGACGACACAAACTACACAAACACGGCAAGCTAAATAAAACCCTTTAAAAAGTGAAGATGTATTTTTACTGTTGTTAAGACAGTACCATCTTTAGAATTTGTATTAGCCAATATTTTTTATTTTTCTATATAACAGCAAAATTGCATTAGAAAATTTTGATCTGTCAATTATTGAAAACTGTTTAAATTAAGAAAACTAAATATATGTTTTTAAACATTGATACATCATAGTCTACCATTCTCTTTTATACGTGTAGAATTAATGCTCTAAAATTTCCTGCTGTAAAATTATATAACCGCGAATGACTTACATTAGGCTTCCGGGGGGGCGGTCTACATTAGCCATGAACTTGGTATGAACATCTTTGAGATCGCATATGGCTAATGTAGACCGCTCATGTCCATGTTTCGTCCATACTCTGACATCGATGCCCGAACATATGGCTGAGCATCAATGCTCGCAACGAAATTCGCCGTCAACAACCATTTTCAGTAGAAAGAAAAGAAACAGTAAAATTTGTTAAATATTCCATCTCCATTGCACTAGCACAAAATACGTTGACAAGACAGAACAAGGACATCGCACGTATTCACCACAACAAAGAAGTTGATGATTTTTTTTACAAGGCCTCTGCCGGCGTCATGTTCATGTCATGTTCAAGTCGATGGCTCGTGAAGACGTAGTGTTATATAGTAGATGAATCAAATAGAGGATGAGAGCGATGTACTTAGCAGTCTACCACAGCTTAGTGTTCCTAGATCAGAACGAATGTTGAATCTGTTGTTCCACTGTACGGCATTCTCTTAAATATTATACTTGTATTGAAAAAGGAGTTGCTTGTCTAAAATCACAATTTAATTATTTTTTGTACTGTTAAATAAAATTCTCACGTATTGAAAACTTTCCAAACAATTTTTAAATAAAGATATTGAAAGCAATTTAAATAAGTTCCTTTTATGAAAAGTCCTTATGCAGGTTTTAATAAAACTTTTTAATAATTTAAGTTTTTTATGAGAACACTGTGTGACACGACTTTCTAACATATTACCTGCATTGAATTACATATTTAATTGCAATCAAAACACCTCACCACGAATGGGTATCGGACACGTCACTTTTCTAAGCTATAGAATCCAGATTGTTTTCATGTGCCCACCTAATGCACAATACAACGTTCATTTTAATAATTTAATAATGCTTTTTGAAAGAAAAGATTTTTTTCTACAAATGTGAACATAGAACATATATATTAGGGATGGCAATTGGGACTGATTTTTAAAAATCCCGGTGTTCTTGGGTGTTCCAGATTCTTCGGGAATCCGCGATTTCGCTTTCAAATTTTTATTTATTTTTTTGTAAAATCCATTATTGTCTACATAATTTGAGCATTGATGACTGCAAAATAAAAACATAATATACGAAAAGTCCACTGTGTACCCTTTAATAGTAAAGTCAACTTTGTTCCCTTTAATATGACAACTCAATAGAATATCTAGGGTAAAGTCGTTTTAGTATATTTTGAAAATCGTTTTGTGTAGTACATTTATGTTAAATTTTTCCATTTTAAAACCGCGATAATTCGCAAACCAGAAAGTATAACGAGTCAAGATTTTGCGCTAATACTAGTTATAGCAGAGGCATCATTTGTACCAAAATCATTTGTACTAAATATCAGAATGAGCAAGAGGTCAAATTTAAGGCACAAAAGGCTAGTAACATTTTACTTCTGACGATTGTAAAAAAAATCAATCCATATTCCATTTTAAAGTCCATTTTGTGCCCTTTAATATGACACCACAACAGAACATCTACAGGGTAAGTAGGTTTAAATATACATATAATTTTGTAAAGTCGGTTTAATATATTTTTGTAGAATTTTTCATTCTCTAATCACTATATTTCTAGGATTTTGCAGTAATACCAGTTATGCCAGCACAGAAAAAAATATCATCAAACTGCAACTAACAATTCGAATTGTTAATATTTTATTTAAATTCAAAAGTATATTTAGGTAATATAACAAAGATTTTTTCCAACAAACTGATCTAATCAAGTGTTTTGTTATGCATGGCTCAAATACTCAAACAAAATGTTAATATTTTTTTTATTAAAAAAGTTTTTGTTTAAACTTGTGAAAAAATTAACAGTGTTGATATAACAAATTTAAAATTTTCTAGTCAATTAAAGTACTGAAGACCTCTAATGTACATATGTCAAATATCACAATTGTAAAGATAGCATTGAAAATAGTTTTTTTTTTCAAAATCCTTACGGTTTTCCAGCATATCCTGAAAACGACATTAACAATATTACTTTGAAACTAAATGTGGTTTTCTATAGATTCTAGGGTATTCATTCGGTTAACCGGTAATCGGTTAACCGTTTCATTACTACCCGATTAACTGACCGGTTAATTTAAAATTGGCTTTTTTCGATTAACGGTTAAACCGGCTAATTTCAGTTGATTAACCGACTAGCCGACGTAACAATTTCGTATTTTGTAGTATTATAATGTATTTTTTGTGTGTTTAATTATTTGTTTCGTCTCATATACAAAATGTATGTGTTTAGAAGTTACTTTCCATACAAACAAATAAGTGTGTTAAGTGATTTTAATTTAAGTAAAACATTAAAATCTTTGAACGTGCCTATAATTTAGTAAAGACTCTGCTACTCTAATTGAACTTGAGGGAATTATGTATTAAGTTTTTGTTTAATAGTTTTATAAAATCTAATAATACTGTTGCCATTTAATTAAAAATCTTAGGATTATATTTAATGAGAGATGAATTCAATTATTTTATACCTCCACTCAGGAATATTTCCTTCTAGTAACAGTGTTTTAAAATACAGTACAAAAACGGAAATTAAAGAATTCGGAAATAAACTTTTTTCGCTGAGCTCTGCCAGCATAATTTAGATGATGACCTTCCAACAGAAAAAACTATCGATAGTAATACAAGAAATGTTTTAACAGAATTAACGAAAACAATTAGGTTTTAAGAATTTGAAAAAAAAAATATTTAAAACAGGACTCTAATGGCATAATGGAAAATTTTATAAGCTTAGAGAAATCCAGGAAAAGGACTGAGAAACTAGATGTTTTGTATTATGGATTGCTTTCGATTTCTTCAACATCTATGATAAATGAAAGAATTTTTTCAAGCTAAGTTTTATCAAAACTAAAGAAATTATTTTTCTAAAAGATTTTTTTAGAAGATCTCCTTAAACTATTGAAATAACTGATATAATGATCTCACAAACTTGTTAATTTTTTAATGAATATATATTTATGATTTTTTTTTGCCTTGATTAAGTTCAAGAATTATAATGTTTGTTATGTTATTGTTTTTTTTACTAATAAATTCAAAATAATAGGTAATTTATGCAATTTGTTTGCTAAAATTACTCGATTTATGAAAAACTTCATTAATCGGTTAACCGGTTAATACCGCAATTAACCGATTAAGCCAAAACCGCGATTAATTAATCGAGCGACTAACTGAATAAAGCAGAAACCCGATTAAATGAATACCCTAATAGATTCACAATTTATAAAACATTCTATAAATTTAAAGTTTAGTTAAAAAAACCAAAAAAAAAAGTATAAACAAAAGAAGGGCCAAGATATTAAAAACCAAAAATAGACTACGATATTTAAAAATACAGATGTCAAATTCAAATATATAAACTACTATTAAGAGGGCTATTATAAGTTTATTGGTTTAAAAAGTATATTTAAAGAAAAAGTTGAAAAGGCAAGTTACACTATGAATAGTTAACAACAGAATGAAAAAATATTTTTTCTCTATATATCAAACAATATAAAATATAATTCTATGATTGATTTTCTATAACACCCCTTCTCAAACATGCAATCCTAAGCTAGCACAAAGTTTAGTATATCTACTATTATCTAAGGACTTGGTGAATATATCAGCTAGTTGATCCATAGTCGCGATAGGTTGCACGTTAATAACTCCTTTCTCTATGTAATCACGTATAAAATGGTGCTTAATGTCTATGTGTTTAGTTTTTTTACATTCCACATTAGATGCCATACAAATACACCCATTGTTATCTTCGTAGATAGTGATAGCCTCGTTTTCAATTTCTCCCAAATCTTGAAGTAATCCACGTAACCAAATAGCTTCGGACACAGCTGCGCTCAGAGCCACGTATTCTGCTTCACTTGAAGATGTCGAAACTGTGTGTTGTTTTCTACTTGCCCAGGAAACCGTAGAGCCATAAACTTTGAAAACATAACCACTTATTGACTTTCTATCGACTTCATCACTAGCCCAATCTGCATCAGCATAACCGACTAAAGCTTTTAAATTATTAACATTATATACAAGCTTTTTCTTTAATGTTCCTTTCAAATATATTAATACTCTTTTCAAAGCTTGCCAATGTTCATCTGAAGGAGAGCAACAGGCAAACTACCATCTATATCCCCTTCCTGCATGTTACTTCTTACTACTATCATAGGTATTTCGTCTCTTCGCTCATCTGCATATGGAAAATTCGTTTCATCAAACTTTACATCTCTGGAAGTTACTATCTTCTTGGAATTTGTATCCCACAATTTGTATCCATTGGGAACGTATCCGATCATAACCAATTTTCGGCTCCTAGCATCGAGTTTTTTGCGTTTTTGTTTCGGTACCCAAGCATAAGCTTTACAACCAAATATTTTCAGGTAACTTATATTTGGCTTATACCCCAACCACATCTCTGCAGGAGTGACATCTTGAGGGAGAGCTTTTGTTGGACTTCGGTTTATTAGATAAACACCAGTTAAGGCCGCTTCATTCCACATATACTTAGGCACACTTGATTGAAGTAGCATTGTTCTTACCTTCTCTACTAGCGTTCTATTGAATCGCTCCGCCACACCATTTTGTTGTGGAGAATAGGCTATTGATTCTTCTACTTGAATTCCTTTCTGCTTGTACCAATTCTTTTGTTCTTTTGATCCATATTCCCTACCTTGATCTATTGTGAGTTTTGAAATTGCCGTTCCAAATTTAGGTTTGACCATCGCTTCGTATTCAATGAAATTCTTAAACACGTCGGACTTCTTTTTAAGTGTGTATATCATTGAGAAGTGCGTAAAATCATCAATAAATGACACAAAGTATCTCGAACCATCCCATGACACAGGATCTATCGGGCCACAAACATCAGAATGAATTCTCTCCAGTGGTCGGGTAGATTTAACACGGGATTTATTAAAAGGATCACGACATTGTTTTCCTTCAACACAAATATTGCAGAAGTCGATATTCATTGGTTTAACATTGATACCACAAACCATATTTTTGTTAACCAATTCAACAAACGAAGATTGGCTGATGTGACCATAACGCTTATGCCATAATTGATTCTTCTCAACATTTGAGAAATTCGCTTCACGTAGCTTAATGTTCAAACTAACCTCATACAAGTTACCTTGCAAGTATCCAGTTGCAATAAGATTATTTTCTTTCAAAATGTATGCCTTGTTTTTGCAGAATCTTACTTCTAATCCAGCTGCAGTCATTTTCTTGACGGAGAGTAAATTGTCTCTTAGTTCTGGAACAAATAATACATTTTGTAGCGTTATATCAACATCTTTGTTGCTTTTTCCAATAATAATGCCAACTTGGTTTGCAGTTAGGGATTGGTCATCTTTAGCCACTTTAATTTCAATTGGATTTGATAAATTATTAATATTATCAAAATACCATTTTTCATTTACTAAATGGTCACTTGCTCCAGAATCTAATTTAAATTTCACAGATGACTTACCGCTATTTGATATATTACTATCAGCCATAAAACAAATAGATTCTGTTTTCTTAACACCTTTTGCACTGCGCGCATCACCCTGGCGACATTCGTTAGCTCTATGTCCAAATTTGTTGCACTTAAAACAACGTCCTTGAAATTTCTTCTTGAAATTTTTCTTTCCCACAAAAGCTGTTTTTGTGGAGCAATCTTCTTCAACACGATTTGAAATTTTAGTTTCTTCTAGAAGTAAACGTTCCTTTACCAAATTGTAATTCAGTTTAGCTTCCTCTATATTCTGCAAAGCAGTAACTAATGGATCGAATTTATCAGGCAACGTCATAAACAGCTGCGGCCATTTTCAGATTCCTTACCAAATTTTCGAATATCATTAAATGTTCCGTTACCGCTTGACCTTCCTTCATTTGCAGATTCAGTATTTGTTTCCGTGCTAATACTTGATTAACAATAGACTTCTTTGCGAATACATTCTGTAGACTTTCCCACATTTCTTTGGCAGTTTGCTTTTCTCGAATGTATCCCAAACAATCATTACTCACGAATGAAACCAGTTTATCCCTTGCTCTTCTATCATTCTTCATAAATTCCAACAAAGTTGTAGCATTCGTTGGTGGTAGACCAGTTAGAACTTCCACCAAATTCAAATTTTCAAAATGAACTTTAACACGAAATTGCCACTCATCATAACCGCGACCGTTAAATTGCGGTATACCAATACTATCTTTATGATCGCCCATAACCTATTATAAGTTTATTGGTTTAAAAAGTATATTTAAAGAAAAAGTTGAAAAGGCAAGTTACACTTTTCTATAACAAGGGCAGATAGTCATTCCAAAATTAGTTTATTATTAGCAGGGCTCGGACATTCATGCACCTAAAAATTGAAAATTAATGGTTGCCAGAAAGCACTAAATAGCAACTGAAATTGACAGCTCTCAGTTGCCATCAGAAGTATAATTTTCAGCAACTGGCAACCCAACTGAGGGTCAATTGTCATCCATAATCGGCCTATTTATCTTTTTTTTTAAATTGAGAAATATGCACTAAAACATTTTTTATGACTCCAAATATATGAATTAATTCCAAAATATGCAAAAATATGCACTTAGCACCAAAATATGACAAAATATGCAACTACAAATCGATGCCACATAGATAATTAGTCATTACATCTTAATCTATCACTACAAAAAACATGCATTTGCATGAAAGCTTGAGCCCTGATTATTAGTTTACTTTATTCCTTCCCTGCGGAAAATTTGGTGACAAATGATCCAAAAGTACTCGTCCTATGACTTGAGAAAATGAGACTGGTACCAAAAGTGAGGAGTAATGAATGGCGAAAAAAGACATATTGTGTAAATGGTCACATATTAACCATTTTCAGTCAATTTAGTTGGTACTCCGGCTAGTATTGTAGTAAACGGCACAGAATAAATTCGATGCACCTGGATCTAAGGCCTATCACATAATATCTACATAATATTAATTGTTTCCCTTCAATGAGACTGCCATGCCACTCAGGAATCTGTTCAGATATTAACTCCAGCTTAAATGGTATTTATAACATTGCAATATAAGTTCCCTTGTGGTGGAGTGGGTAGTGTACTAGCCTGTCATGCCGGATGTTGTCGGTTCGAGTCCTATCAAAGACACCGCTTAAAAATAAAATACAATTTCTACTTGGATTTGTAACAATGAATTTTAGAATAATATTTATATATAATCTATATAATACCATATTTACACTATGCAACTTTGCTGCATGCAACTCTCTTTTTTCAGTGAGAAAGACAGAGAAGAAATACAAAATGTGTACATTTCTATTTCAACACTCTCACTTAAAATTAAAATTGCATGCAACAAAGTTGCATAGTGTAAATATGGTATTATTCTACACCGATTAAGACTCCATAAGATAGTTCAGAGACAAGTTACAAGGTGCATACAAAGTATCAATTAACCCTATCCTAGGCCATCCCCATGTAAAAGTCGCTGGTCCGCTTCATAGGAAGTGTTAGAACTCGAACTCGAACCTACCACCTGGGGACCGGTCACGTGATTTGTTTTGTGTCAGTTCCGTTTACCGTAGGGTTGTTACACGCAAAAAATTAATTTTTGTCACATAGTGTCATTTTTATATGTATTATTTTTCATTTATTTTAGCTGTCTGTTTTTCTAAAAAATATATTTATATGTAAAACAATTTCAGAAAAACTAATGCAGAAACTGTGTTCAGTTCTATTTGTAAATGACATTGCGACAAAGTGCCTCTACACACTCACAAACTAAATAGAAAAATTTCTCTATAAACGTAGAATAGTGCCACACTTATTCGAAGTACTTTGAGAAAAAAAAATCTTAACCACACAATTTGCAAATGGTTTTGAATAGATGCAATTTTTAGAATTCTGCAGCACGAATGTTTAAAAGTTTTAGCACGGCTTATAATAATAAACTGTCAGTACAAAACACACATGCTTACACACAGTTATGAAAACTAGGGGTTTTGTAAAGCTAACATTTTTACAGAAGAATGAAACTTGTTCGGAGTTTATAAGTATTGTGAATTTTTAGTGGAAATATAAAAATTTCATTCCCAAAAAATATTCAATTGCTTAAATTCCCTTTAGATATTATATGTATATTGATATAAATCAGTTTCTCGCATTCCTTTAAATCCATGCGGGTATAAAATTTCTATTACGTGAAACCCTACATTTCATAGGCTTTCCTATACTGTCACTTGAATAGTTTGGTTGGCTGAATGGCTCAATGGTTGAATGGCTGGTTGTTTAATGTTCCTGTTGTAAGAGAGTTTTTTGTAGCCTCTGGTGTAATTGTTGCCTGTAATAAAAATTTTATTTAAATGAAATTTTCTATATGCAACAGCCACCATTCTTATGAAAACTGGTAGGTGCAATCTTTAATGGTAACTGGCTGTCGACTTCCTATATTATCGACTATTGCCGTGTAAGCTTCTAGTAGGCGAAATCTATGAACATTATCACTCCCGGCTTTAGTTTTTGCAGTAAAGTTTGACAATTTGTGCCTGTCATTATTGCAGTAACACAGCTTAAGTTACTTCGATTGCATCAAGCATCTTTTTCGCTGTTCTCTCATACTATAATAGGAAACGTGAGTTTTGAAGTAGATACAATCAGTGATCGTAGTTGAATCGTTAGTTTGTTTAAGTGCTTTTGTCATATTTTTACCAATGACCCTTTTATCACGAAAACTTAGAAGCGATACTTACTCGTATATTATATTAACATATCCATTGCCTATGAATGATTCATATCTGGTTCTATCATTAATAATATTTAGCTACTTAAATTTTCTGTTTATTTATGAAAAGCCGCATGTCATTTGCATGAGGGTTTTCATAATTAAATCAATGTTGAGAAACTGGCAGGTGGTCAGACGTGCAGGCGGACGTCGAGTCCAAAATGAAAAAAATTTACCAAGTTATGAAAAATATCTTAATAAAACTATTATGATTAAAAAATATGAAGGGCATAGCGGAAAACGATGGAGGTCGATTTAACAAAAAATTAGATTGTAATGGCGTCGGTAGGCTATATGTGAGTACTAACAGTACCGCATGTCCTAAAAAAATCTATTATAATTTGGGTATGAAATCAGCCTTTTAAATAGACGGTACAGGGGAAGAAGGAAAAGATGACCAAATGCTGGGAAGAAACGATGAGGTTCCAATAAAGAAATGTTTGACATGCGTAGTATAGTCGGCGGCACCTCCATCTTCGCCTCTGCTTCTTCCAACGTTATCTGATTATCATTGTTTTAGTGCTTTGTTAAGGCTCTGATGTGATTTTCTTTACCAAAGATAGACAGGGATGAGGATAGCGGGTCAAACAATTCAAATAATCTAGAGGCCCTATTTTTTATACTGGCAAGTAATTTTTAAATTTTTCAACGAAAACAACGATGAGATTCCAAACATTTTCAAGAGGTTTGGTACTTTTAAAAACTCTTTTCGCACCCAAATTTTAAATACAAAACCTACTTAATGGCACTCATATTAAGTACAAGTTCAATAAAACCAGGTAAAGATTATGAGTAATATTATAAAAATTACGATTTAATTGTTATTTTCAATTTTTACTAAAAAATCAATTAATAACAATTATAATTGAGTTTTATTTTTTGATTGATAAATAATTCTTATTTTTGAGTGCTGTGTTTCTTATTTTTTAGCTCAAAAATAGCGACTATTTTCGATTTTTTTTTAGCTCGAAAGTAAGGACTATTTTTATTTCTTGCTTACAAATAACGATTACTGTAGGTTGTTAATTCTCATAATATGACCGATTTATCTACAATTTGTTAGATAGCTTTACTTAGTGTTGCCGCTTTGGCAATTTCGCGGCTTTCAGTGTTGCCGTTGTTTTCCGTGAAACTTCTGGTATTTTGGGGGGCTTTATCAAAATGTTTGGAAATCCGGGGAACTTCTGGGACTTAGCGGAGACTTTTGTACAAGTGTTTGGGAATCCGGGGAGCTTCTGGGATTTTGGGGAGATTTATTAAACGTTTTTTGGAGTCCGAAGAACTTCTGGTATTTTGGGAGATTTTTCTAAAAGTTTTTGGGAGTCCGGGGAGCTTCTTGGATTTTAAGGAGATTTTTGTAATCGTTTAGGGAGTCTGGTTAACTTCTGGGATTTTGGGGAGATTTTTGTACCAATTTTGGTGAATTTTTACGCCGGTTTTGTATCTAAGAGTGGTGTCCTTGCTTAGTGAAGGTGTCCCGGCTAAATTATTGAGAAGTATCACCTAAGTATCTTCCAGACAATATTTAAAGAAGTAGTTATGAATTACTGTGAATTGAAATTCAAATGGCTTGTTGCATATGACTAATAAATACATCATCAAAGTAACAATTAAAACCTAAAATAATGATTATTTTTAAGCAAAAAATAAAAATCAAGAAATAATCGTTACTTTCGAAAAGAAATAAAAATTTAAAACAATCATTATTTTTGAGCTAAAGAATAAAACTCAAAAATAAGAGTTATTTTACGATCAAGAAATAAAACTCAATTATAATTCTTATTATGTAATTAGTTTTTTTTAGCAAAAATTTAAAATAAAAGTTTATTACATAAATGGAAAGCTTGTCAAAAAACAGTAATTTTATTGTTCAACAACATGTTACTAATATTCTGGGATCATTATGATTTTTTTGGTCAAAAATTTGTGCAATAATCAGTGTTTTCGATCCCTGATAAAAACCAACAATAAAAGCCAAAAACTTTTAGTTTTCAGGCGTCAAAGTTTGTTTTTAATTTTTCTCGAAATGGGACAAAGTTGAACTTCATCCTTTTTGATACCAAATTCATCGTTTTCCGCCTGTTCCATTGATTTACATATGTATTTAGGCTGTTCTGTGACATAACCAAAACTTTTTTATATTGAACTTGGCGAAAGTCTTACTTGAGTGCAATTATGGCGGGAGTTGCTAAAGTTCAATTAAACTTAAGGAAACCATCTAAAAGTGTATCCAAAAGAAGTTTGTCTATATATTGTCACAGAAAAATCAAAAAGCCCTATCTAACATTTTCAAAGTTTTACAGAAGCATAAAACTTGTTTATATGAAATATATATTAACTATTAGTGCAAAATCTTACAATAAATATATAAAACTTGTTGGTACTTTTTTAGTTGTAAACCAAAAATAAAATATAGGTAAATTTAACCAATTAGAATTGCACAGATCCATAAAATACAGTAAAATCAACTAATGGTATTGTAATGTAGTTGATATTGTGCTATACTACTAAGCGGAGGGTCGTAAGCTCAATCCCTGCCAAGTCTTGTATGTTGTTTCCACAATGAAAACAAGCAATGCTTGTCTAAAATTTATATGAAAAGCACTCAGTGTTTTGAGTGATTGCCATACAAATTTTTTACAAAACAGCGGACAAAAATACATAAGGATCAGTTATTTTAACTTCAAAAAATAAAATAAAAAACATTTTAAGTACTAAACCAAAAACACACGAATTTTAACATCCTTGGAACAACAGTAAGATATCCTAATATACTTATCAATGTGTTTCTACCCAAATGAAAGAGTTTTGTATAGATTATTAATCCGGAAAGTATTTAAAAGTTTATAGGACCATGCATGAAATATTAAGCGAATAATACAAAAAGTGGTGTAAATTATACAAATTCTAAATGTCACTATATCGTCAAAACTAGAGCTGCTAGCGAACAACTAATGACGCCATCGTAATCAGGAGATAAAAATATGTACATAAGGATTAGCAACTTTTATTTAAACAACACAAAAAAACTAGGGATGTAACGATACGCCGTTTTGCCGATCCGATGCCGATACCGATATTTAAAAATAAATATCGCCGATACCGATTCCGATACCGATACGAATATTGAAATTGAGTTCAAGTTTAGATTAACAAAACTCAAGTGCAATTTTTTTATTATACAAAATTACATTATAAGAGAGAATATTTAAAATTTATAAAACATTAGAAGTAATTTTTAAGGACCTACATTTTCTTTGCTTCCAAAAAATCTATATTAAAAATATGCAGATAATTAGTTGAAAAGCAAGAAAAAATTTTTAATTCCTTTATAAAAAATACTCGCCATGCTTTTTAAAAAAATCAATTTTTTATAGGACATTTATCAACTAATATTCTTCTAAATAACTTAATAGTTTCTTTATTAAGAGATTTCTAAGTTTATATATATTAAGTTAAATTTACATGAAAACACAGTTCTGGGTTTAAGTTCGCATAAAAAAATTGTGAAAATGGGTAATTTTTTATCCTTTTTCCTTGAGGAAAAATCATTATAGAATACCGAAAAAGAAATTTGTCCTAGCATCGCTTTCAATTCGATGATTGATAATCGAAAAACAGAACTTCTTGCAATGGCAAGGATATGTAAAACTAATTAGAAATTATCCAAATTTGCGAATTCTACATTTTCATGACTTCTTTGGAGTATCTTTTTTTAAATAACAACGACTTGAATTTGAATTCATGGTAAAATTAACCAAAAATAAATAATTTTTACAAAATAACAGCATAAAATATTATTAATTTTTAAAATTGGTATTAATAAGATTTAAAAACTAACGAAGTGAATTTAATTCATGGTAAAATCGAACAAAAATAAATTGTTTGTTAAAAAAAACTCTGAAAAATTTTTTTAAAGTATCGTCGTATCGACAGTAAAATATCGCCGATACCGATGTATCGGAAAATCTGAAGTATCGCCGATATATCGGTATCGGTATCGGTATTCTTTACATCCCTAAAAAAACCTCCATTTTGTTGTGCTGTGTTATTAATGCAACTACTATTCTTTTTAATGCAACTACAAAAGAAAGTAGCAGTCATAAAGTTGACTCTATGGGCGAGAACTATGCAAATTTAAAATACCACAAACAATTTTTATTTTTGTGTTGAAAAAAAAAGTTTCCAAAATAGGAAAAAAATACCCAAGTATACATTGGAAAAGCAGTTACCAATTTTGGTTAAAAGTAACCAAAACGGCAACTTTGGCTATAACTAAAACTGAAAATCTACCAAATAGTCCGGTAAAAAGAAACTGCATTGTCTTAAAACCATTCAAAATAGTTAATGCAATCACAAAGAAGAAGTTTTTTGAATGCGTTGATCTTTTCTGTTACTGAAAATTTCATTCCTAATTTTTCAACTAACTATAGGCTTTTATAAAATTTTATTTTAAAGTTTGGACACCACGAATTTTATAGAACAAATTTAGTCATTGAGGATAAGGAAGGTAAAATGAATACAATAAAGTTGTTTTAAATTCATTCGCTTAAAATACATAAAAAAAAACGTATAACCGTACACCAAGAGACACACACATGCAGTCACAAGTGCAATATTAATATTGCACAATTCTGTGGTTTTCTTGAATAAGCGCGTATGTCTAAAAAGCAAAATTTTCAGGAGAGCCGAAATACTTTATTTTTAATACTACGGCCTCTGTGTGATTTTTAGCCGACTTAAAAAAGAAGGAGGTTATCAATTCGTGTGTATGTTTTTTTTTACTTTTTTATGTTTGTAAACGCATAACTCCGTAATTTTTTAACCGATTTTCAAAACTCTTTTTTGTTTGAAAGTGCTTGCTTGCAGATTGGTCCCATACATTTTTTTACGAAAATTGGGGGGGGGGGTAAATTTTCCCCCAAAATATTGATTATCGCATAACTCCTCCGCTTATGCACCGATTTTCAGAATTCTTTTTTTTTTGAGTGAAAGGCCTTGCTTGCAGGTTGGTCCCACAAATTTTTTTTGCAAAAAAAAATATTGATTATCGCATAACTCCTCCATTTATAGACCGATTTTAAAATTTTTTTTTGTTCGAAAGCGTTTGCCTGCAGTTTGGTCCCTTAATTTTTTTTTTCGAAAATCAGCGTGGCAATTTGCTCCCCAATCTCCGGAAATATTTATTATCGTATAACTTCTCCATTGATGGACCGATTTTCAAAATTCTTTTTATGTTTCAAATGCTTTGCTTGCAGTTTAATCCCATTTTTTTTTTCGAAAATCGGACGAGCCATTGGCCCCCCCCCCCTACTATTACAAATATTAATTATCGCATAACTCTTCCGTTAATGAACCGATGTTTTAAATTATTCTTTTGATTCAAAATGTTTGCTTGCAGTTTGGTCCCATAATTCCTTTTTGGAAATCGGTGGGGCGTTTATCGCATAACTCTGTCATTCATGGACCAATTTTGAAAATTTTTTATATTAAATGCCGTACAAAATTTGGTTCGTTGTATTGAAGTCGTTTTTTTTTTGCGAGAATTATCAAACTTTTTTTGGGCAGCCATGTAAACATATTTTGTAAAATGTTTGTGAAAAAATTTCAAGCAAAAATTGCCTTAGAGTAAGATCTTACACAGAAAAAAATAAGTTTCGCTTTTGATAACAAAAATCCCGGTATTCAATATTTTTTTTTTCAAATTTCCTGTGATAAAGAATTCCCCTATATTGATAACAAAATTATTTCAAAATAAAAATATATATATATAAATTAAGAAAATGTTGACATGGCTGGAATACGAACCCGGGCTTTCCGGACGTAAAGCATACACTCTCTAGCTGAGCCATATCCCATTTATTTTTTTATGGGATACAACTTGTTTTAAGTACTTATGTATAAAAAGAAAAGATATAACCGGCATGGAAAAGAAATACTTACAACGAAATATTTTATTATGTTAAAGATAAATGTTATTGAAATTCATATTTTTTTAATAACATGATTTTATTGAATATAATTCTTGTCTATTTTTTTCTGTGTAGAGAATAATTAAAAAAACAATTTGCCAAGGACACTATAAGTGTGTGCAGAAAGACAAGAATTTTTTAGCTGAAAAATGCTTGCGCACAAGTAACTATAAGTTGTTATTAACTCAACAATAATCAAAAAATATTTGGGAAATGTTCGAAAGTAACAACTAGGGATGTAACGAATACCGATACCGATACCGATATATCGGCGATACTTCAGATTTTCCGATACATCGGTATCGGCGATATTTTACTGTCGATACGACGATACTTTAAAATTTTTTTTCAATTTTTTTTGACAAATTATTTATTTTTTGTTAATTTTACCAAGAACTAAGGCCTTAATTGTGTATATCACATCACCGAAGTGAAGTTTATGTTAAAGCAACAATAAATTTGAAAAAATTTCAAATATTTGTTTTTGTTTTTCATAAAAATTTTTCACCAAACAAACGTATAGAAATTAAAGCGTTGCTTTACCTATCAAATATTTTAAAATTTTTATGAAAAATAAAATAAATTGATCAAATATTTGAAGTTTTGTTTTTGTTCTGTATACAAATTTCACTTTGGTGACGTAATTTACACAATTAGGGCCTTAATTCATTTCGTTATTTTTTAAATCTTATTAATATGAATTTTACAAATTAATAATATTTTACGCTGTTATTTTGCAAAAACAATAATTTATTTATTGTTAATTTTACCATGAACTCAAATTTAATTCGTTGTTTTTTAAATCTTATTCCCAGCAAAAAAAGACACTCCAAAGAAGTAATAAAAATGTAGAATTCGCGATCCGGAAATATTCCAAATTTGGATAATTTCTAATTAGTTTCACATTTGCTTGTCATTGCAAGAAGTTCTCTTTTTCGATTACCAATACCGAATTTGAAGCGATGTTAGGACAAATATCTTATTCGGTGTTCTATAGTGATTCCTCAAAAAAAAGGATGAAAAATTACCCATTTTTAGAACTCGTTTCTTTTTATGCTAATTTAAACACAAAACAGTTTTCATGTAAATTTAAGTGAATAAATATAAACTTTTAGAAGACTTTTAATAATTAAGCTATTAAGTTATTTAGAAGAATAATAGTTGATAAATGTCCCTTAAAAATCGATTTTTTTAAAAGCATGGCGAGTATTTTTTAAAATTATAAAGGAATTACAAATTTGTACTTGCATTTCTACTAATGATCTGCATATTTTTAATATAGATTCTTTGGAAGCAATAAAAATGTAGTTCCTTAAAAATTACCCAGTATATAAGGGTTAATATCAATTTTAAATATTAATAATCTCTTACACTGTAATTTTGTTTAATAAAAAAAATGTCCCTTCTTGAGTTTTGTTAATCTAAATTTGAACTCAATTTAAATATTCGTATCGGTATCGGAATCGGTATCGGCGATATTTATTTTTTAGTATCGGAATCGGTATCGGATCGGCAAAACGGCGTATCGTTACATCCCTAGTAACAACCCATGCGACTATGTGTTTTTTTCAACGAAAATAAATTTTCAGCATGCAATTGTAAGTCGATTTAGTCTATTAGGGCTGAAAAATATTTGAATGAATTAAGAAGTTACGTTGTTTTTAGAAAAAATATCGGAATTGGTCTATGGTATTAGCGAAATATTTGGTCCTTGTAAAACAGCATATAAAATAATGCAATTTGGCATTAATAACTTAAAATCGGCAAAAAATGGACATCCGCGCTTATTCAAGAAAACCACAGAATTGTTATATAACATATACTCATTCATAATTTAGATAATTTTTTTGAGGTCTTTCACAAATACTCACATTGGAATGCGTAAGTGGGTTTTAATATTTTAATGAATAGACATTCTATATTTATAATTAAAGTAAATAAACTCTAGTGTGTACGAATAAACACATCAATTAATTGTAAGGGCATGTATGTATGTATGTATGTATGTACTAGTATGTTCGTACCCTTGCATCCACAAGATTACCCAGCGG
Source organism: Panzeria rudis (assembly GCA_956483635.1). Classification (NCBI taxonomy): domain Eukaryota; kingdom Metazoa; phylum Arthropoda; class Insecta; order Diptera; family Tachinidae; genus Panzeria; species Panzeria rudis. The sequence continues at coordinate 42,358,279 of OY101449.1, read as the reverse complement.
TAAATTGCAGTAGTAAGGAGGCCTTCTAGAAGGCCGGTTTGGCAGACATAAGGCCTACCAATCCGTATTCTATACTCATTTTATTTTTACCCATGCTGCCATTGCGTCGCAGGCCTTCAACAGTTGCTTCCCATTGCACTATGTGTCCAAATGCTGAAATTGCGGCAAAAACTATTTCCAAGTGTGCTAGCATTATAAAACTTGGTGTAGGAACCCCTGTTGCTAAAAATAATCATTTTAAAAAGGTTGGCAACCTTCTCACTTTTCCCGTAACCCCCAACCTACACTTGGCAAAAAGACTTAAATCTTTATTCTCATGCAACTTGCCACAAATTGCATTTCTGCAAAAGATGGATAAGTCACTCCTCACATTTTCTTGGCGCTCCACTATTGAAACAGAAACCTAGGAGTAGCTTCTCCAAAATTGGGTGTATCTCGCCATGTTATCATTAAGCACTCAAGAAAACAAGGGTTTAAGAAACAAAATAAAAATAAGTACAGCAAATAAAATTGAAAGTATATCTGCTTAATAGCCCAGTCATATTAGGATTTCACTGCGGAATGACAGATAGAGCTGAAAATTCGTATACACTTTCATTTTGGTGTTCTAAAAGTTGTCTCAAAAGTATCATAGCATCTCGTGTCAGCGCCGTAAATTATTCAAGGTCAAAGGTCACAAAAATCAGCTTTTCGCCATTATCTCGCTTTGAGGATGTTAGCAGTTATTATAAAAATTGTAGAGCACAAAATTTTCGACAGATTTTGTATAAAACAATTTTTTATATACCCAGCCCTTTCTGAGATAGAGAGCAGAGAGACCGCAGCGCTCAGCTGCAAGGTCAATCGTGAATCTCAGTGAATAACCGAATTTCGTCCAATTATCTTAAGAACTACGCCTTTAATCCAATGAAAATTGTTCAAAAACTGAAATTTTATATCTTAAATATCTCTTTTTTAAGAGCTAACATTGAAAAAATGTGAACGCCACTGAAATTAGCGTAATCGAATTAAGTTCATCCGTTGGGTGCCCCTTCTGTCGGGTTTTTCGACTAGCATAGCGTTATTGTCCATATTTATTTCAAATGCTATAGAATAAAAATAAACAATAATTAAAGTAAAAAGTAACTTTTTTACTAAAACACTTGAAAACTAAAACCAAACATGGTCACTTGATACTGATTTGTTCGTCGTTCGCCGGCGTAAGAAATAGAAACAAATCTATTCAGAGTTCGCCCATTGTGGCGAGTTTCGTCCGACGCCATTATTGGTTGTATTTTCATATACCCAAATATATTTTATTTTTGGCGGCGAATATTCGCGGCCAAAAATTCGTCGTTCGTCCCAGTGTATTAATTTTATAAACATTGTCATACATAAATAAGAGTTTTTTACATGAATAAAGCCAAATCAGACTAAAATTAAGTGTTTTCCCGCTTGAATATTCCGTAATTGAATCAATTCTTATATTCTTGCTTTCAGAATTTGACACCGCTTGGGATTAATTTAAGTACCGATGGATTGATTTTTCTTTTCTGTGTACCTACTTTGTGTAATTAAAAACTCATTAGATGAAATATTTATTGTATATTCTAATTTTATGTTAGTTTATTTAAAGTAGATTTTAAATAGAAATAAAACAGGTAAATATATAATGAATGGTGAAAAAAGACTTATTATGCGAATGGTCACATATTACCCATTTTCAGTCAATTTAGTTGGTACTCCGGCTAGTATTGGAGTAAACGGCACTGAACAAATTCGATGCACCTGAGTCTAAGGCCTATCACATAGTATTTATATAATATTAATTGTCTCCCTTGAATGAGAGTTTAACTGGTATTTATAGCATTGAAATATAAGTTCCCCTGTGGTCGAGTGGGTAGTGTACTAGCCTGTCATGCCGGAGGTTGTCGGTTCGAATCCTATTAAAGACACCGCTTTAAAATAAAATACAATTTCTACTTGGATTTGTAACAATAAAAAAATAGGTTAATCGAAGTTGAGTTTTGGAATAATATTTATATATAGTCTTTATAATTCTACACCGATTAGGACTCCATAAGATAGTTCAGAGACAAGTTACAAGGCGCATACAAAGTATAAATTATAGGCTATCCCCATGTAAAAGTGGCTGATCCGCTTCATAGGAAGTGTTAGAACTCCGACTGTTCCCTACCACCCGGGGACCGGTCACGTGACTTATTTTGTTTCAGTTCCATTTACCGTAGGGTTAATACAATGTATTATTCACTGAAATTTACGGTTGACCTTGCATTACAGTGAGTGTGACTGAGCGCTGCGGGCTCTTTGCTCTCTATCTCAGAAACGGTTAGGCGTATGAAAAAATTTTTAATACAAAATTTGTCGCAAATTTTATGCTCTACAATTTTTATAATAACATTTAACATCATCAAACCGAGATAATGGCGAAAAAACTATTTTTGTGACCTTTGACCTTGAATAAGTTACGACACAGACACGAGATTTTATGAGACTACTTTTAAAACATCAAAATGAAAGTTTATACAAATTTTCACCTTATTATCTCACATGCCGCAATGAGATCTTAATATGACTGGGCTATTAACATCATTGGATCTATAGAAACCGCGATAATCGCGAAAATCTGATTTTTGTGACCTTTGACCTTGAATAAATTACGGCACAGACACGAGATTTTATGAGACTTTTAGAACACCAAAATGAAGGTGTATACAAATTTTCACCTTATTATCTCTCATTCCGCAGTTGGCCCCTTTTTTCTCCTTATTTGACTGGGCTATAAGGAATGGGATGTGCAATGTGTATCGAACGAAAAAAAAATTAATAAAATTAAGTACTACTGCAGTTTGCATCTGTATCGGGCGAAAAATGGAAAGAAAGTAATAAAATTTTAGTTGTAATAATAAAGAAGGTCTTGCAGTCCTTCGAGAAGGCATGAAATTTACAGGCCTGCTGCCTTTTACCACTGATTAATATTGCATTTTACAATGTGTGTGTTTTATGTTTTTTAATATTTACTTTTCATATTAAAAGTTCATTATTTTTTTCTTATGTGCCTGAGTGGCAGAATATAGAAATTTTATTCGTTGATTATAATGATGTCAAATTTAAACGAAATCTTTAGATCAATTCAACCATTACCCCCTCCGGTATTGGTGTTGCTCAGCTCGTAATGATGCACTCTTGAACAAATGAACTTTAAGTAACCGCATAATTAAAAAAGATACGCTTCATTTCATTTTGACAGCATCAACAAAATTCTATTTAAATTTTTTAACGACAATAATGCCGACGAGAAAATATGGTAATGATGTGCTTTAGTGCTGGCTCATGTCAGTTGATCTTTCGCCCACATTTCAAATATGAAAAACTTTAAAGATTTATTTATTTTATAATTTAAGAAGATTTTTAATTGAAGTTTAACTAACAATAACCAAGTACCACTTCAAATTAACTATACTAACATTTGGTTTGCAATATTTAAAATTTTTTAAAATTATACGATGTCGGTTCTGAACATAAAGAACATAAAAAACATAGGGGCAGGGCAAACTGTCAATATTTTAAGCATTGCACTGCTTTACAAATATTTGTATTTGGAATGTTTACAGTTTGTATTGCATTGATCACGAAAATATATAAATTTTTTTCCCTTTCGGCCATTGCATTATAGGAAAATTTTCCCTTTTTCTGGCCACAACTAAAAAAGTTGACATTGAAAATTCGCAATTATTTTTGCTCTAATATATCTAAAACATAACAAATTAATCATAGGGGCCATTCACATATTACGTAACGCTCCAGGAGGGTTAAAGATTTGTTACGGATTGTATACTTTATACTGAAACATTTGTAAAAAGCGTTACGAAGGGGGTGGGGAGGGGGGTATAAAACCTCCGAAAATAGCGTTGCGTAATATGTGAATAGGCCTATATCTGTTTATATTTTTCCGCTACGTTACTTTACCGTTACGCTATAAAATGTTTTCTATTCGGTTTCTAAATGAATTAACAAGTAGGGATTGTATGCAATGAATAAAGTGTGAATTTCCCATGAAGATTTCAGCGATAAGAATTTATAAATTCTATAATTTAATGAATGGAAGATACTGTCGAAAGTGAATAGTTCTTTGATGTATAATAGAATTTTTGTTAACTGGCCTATTCGGTAGATTAAATCGAAATGCTTGAAATGACCTTAATTAAATTACTAGAACTAAAAATCCTTTCTTCGTCTGGACTTCCAAAAAATTATAGCAGATGAGAGCTACAACACCATCACAGATCTCTAGCACAATCAATTATCTTCCGAATTTTATATATTTTAGCTGCAATAATTTGCAGTTTTGCTTAAAATGCATTTTTTTATGTATTTCAACGTACTAAAAATCAAAAATATTTACTGTATGGGGAAGAATTCAAAAATCAATTTCTTTATAAAATCATGTTTAAAACAAAAATTTCTCTAATGCGCGGTTAAACAAATTAAAAGCTTCTAAAAAAGGAGTGTTTCAAAATTTCCAAAAAATGTTTTTTCGTGACATTAAGTGATAAAAATGTTAAGGCTTAAAGCCTAGTACGCAATTCCGCCTGTATTTCAGGCTGCCATAAGAAGTATGTATGTGTAAAAAAACAAACTGAATTCAGGAGTGAACAATTTTCAGGCGACTTTCTGTTTGGTAGTTCTCAGCTGAAAATAAAAATTAACACAATTTTTTTTTAACAGGAATGGCATATCAATTATTGTATACTTTTTTCCGTCAACTATAACAAAAATTAATGTTCAGACAATTGTTTCCTTAAGAAATTTTTGATATTTTGTGTTTTTGTGGTTTTTGAAATAATTTTTTATATATTATACGTTGCAATTTATAAAAATAAGTGAATTTACGTGAATAAAAACAAATTTGTCTACACAACAATTATTCCGTGTAGAAATAAATACAAAATTTCAAACCTGAAATTCAGGCGGACCTACATACTAGGCTTTAAAGTTAACAAAAAAAGTTTATATAACATTAGTTCACAAATTTTCAACTTTTTGCGATCACCACAAAAATGAAATGTTTTCTAAGTTAACTTGCGCTCACTGATCACGAATATGATATTCATTTATTTTTCTTAAGAACCGTTTTCGAAATATTCGCGAAAAACGTGTTTTTTTGTAGTTTATAAAGCTATTTTCAAATATCTTGAGTACTGTTTACTTGAATTAAGCAAATTGGGCATTGTTGCATAGATATGATTTTCCTCTTTCAGCCCATATTCAAAATGTGTTGATCGGATCAAAATTCAATGAAAAAACTTTATTTTTTCACTTTTTTTAAACATTTACTATTTTAAGTCGCTCCAGTAAGGCAAAATAAAATTTTTAAAATTTGTTTTAGACACACATCTTAAAGAAAATTTTGTTCCAAATATAACAAGCGTAAAATTAGTTACATCGGACATAATATGAGAAAGTTACAACATATTTACTGAACACATGAAAATTTTAATTTTCATTCCTTGGTCCTCAGGTCAGTACGAGTTTTTGCTTCCATTCCATTACTTTTACTCGTTTGAAAAAGAAAGGTGGACATACTGCATATCAAAGCTGCCAAAATTATGTCTAGTTTTCAACACTATATACAGATTTATATAATTTAAATTTTTATGAAAGACTCACGGCAAAACAAGTGATAAAATAGTGCTATGTGGTGTTTTGTGCATATTAAATTTTTTCTTAATGCTATAAAAGCGTTCATTATTGATATTTTCCAATGAAATTTTGCAGTTATATAGAAATTTATGTATATAATACTCAGCAAATATAGAAAACTATGATTTGCTTCTGACAATCATTAGAATTCCTAAGAAAGTTCCAACAAATCTTAAAAGTAGGTCGATTTCAAAAGGGTGCATGTCCACCAAAAATTGTAAATTCGATTAAGTTGTTTTTCTAAAATCATGTCTGTGAAGATACCTTTTAGACACGTATATAATAATTATTTGATGCTTAAGAAAAAAAGTTTATAGAGAAAACAGTTATGGTGCTTTTTTGGGGCAAAAATGTTCATAAATTCAAAATTTATAAAGTGCGCTACTTTGCACGTCATACCTCTGAACCTGAGTAATATGGGGAGTTCATCTTCCTAAATTAAATAAGAACACTCCTGTGATATCTACATGTAAAATTTTTTAATGATCGGACTAAAGAGATAGAAATCGTTGATATATTTCCAAAATATTTAATTTTGCCCCACTGGCATTTTTCTTATACTCATACTCCACACAAAAATATTTTTTTTTATTAAAATTCAAATTCGGATGTTTTCACTAAATCTATTGCAACTTTCTAACTTTTTGCCTAATGTTAACAATTTTACTTTTTGTACGTTTGGAACAAAACTTTATTTAAGATATGGGTCAAAACAAAAATTTAAAATTTTTTGTTTGCTTTAATGGAGCATTTCAAAATGGTGAATTTTGAAAAAACGCAAAAAATATTTTTTTTTTTCAAATATAAAGGCTTGTAATTCAGTGAATTTTTATCTGATCAACACAGTATAAATATGAACTGAAAGAGGAAAAACATATCTATGCAACAATGCCAAATTTGCTCAATTCGCTGATGTAAGCAATACTTAGTAGCTGCTAGTGATGACGCTTTGGCTTATTTTCCAACTTAGATTTATCATAAGCGTGTCAGAGGCTGTTTAATCGATGCACTCTCGCTTACGAAGTAAGCTACGGTGTCAGTACCTGTCGCTACTGTGCGTTTACATAATAAGTGGAACTGTAAGCAAGCTTGTCGTTGAAATATAGCTCAAAAGTAGGCCACAATTTTTTACTTTGAACATATAAGGCATAAATTCTATGAAATATTCACATACACAATGCAAAACAATCGAAGTTATTATAAGTAAATGACATACTAGATTACACGTACATAACAATCTAAGTACTAAGATGCTCACTTAGAACGTCATCCTGACATCATTGATTATTATCTAAGTACTTCGTTTCATTTACCAATGGGTGGCTATGTATAATTATTTTTCTTTCTCAATTGACAAATTCCAATGTTTTTTAGTGCCAGATTCTTCCTTTCAAAAAACCAATATCGGCAAACATATTCCGAAAAACTAAAACTCTCATTGAAACCTCCTATTTGGTGCGATCCCAGGTTGTCACCAATTATTGCACACATATTTGCTAATAATTTCTTTTCAGACATTTCTTTCTTTACAAATAATTTTTATTTCTTCTGATTCTAAAACTTTAAGATCACAAAGTAAGGGTCCTAAGCTACGTTCACATCTATCAAATATTTGACGAAATAAGCGTAACCAATAATTTCTGGTTGAATTTTTTTAAGTTTAGGAAAATATTTTTAAAATGAGCATGTGAATATTTGGTAAAAAATTTAATACACAATCAGTATTTTCTTTTATCGATTCATTTGTCGGGCATACACACGTAATATTAAAGAAGCGTTTGTCAAAAAATAGTGCTTACGCTTATTTCGTCAAATATTTGATAGATGTGAACGTAGCTTTACAACAGCATCAAAACCAAATGGTTTTACATGAGTTTCCTTACATAAGAGAAGTAATTGGATATTTTTTATTACTGGCCTATATTTAACGTCCATATTTCCTATCAATAAATTTTTGATAAAATCCATTTCAATCAAATTGTGTTTTTTCTTAGATGAACCCAAAGGGTTAGAGAGTTCGAAAGCATCTTGAAATATTAGATGCTCACTGCACTTATTTTTATTATGGAAAAAGCTTTGTAGAGATTTCAATTGTCAACTCCCAGGTAAATTTCCTTTGGGGAAACAAAAAATTTTTACCGGAAAAACACTTGTTTTGATTTCGTACTAAAAGAATGCTTTCCAAATCGTTTTTCTGCCTCTGGTACGTCTTCCTTCAATTTTTGTTTGGAGAATTATTTGATTTCTCATAAAATGTCCTAGATATGCAGTTTTTCGTTTTTTGATGGTGGACACAAGTTCTCTTCCTCGATTCATTCTTGTCAGTACTCTGATATTTGGTACATGTGCAATCCAAGGTAGTTTTAATAGTCGTCGGTAGGTCCACGTCTCAAAGGCTTCTGTTCTCTTGATGTCAGAAGTCTTTACTGCCCACACTTCCATCGTATATAATAAAACTGACCATATATAGCATTAAATAAATCTTGCTTTTGTCTCAATGTTTATATCATAGCTGGTCAGAACTTTTTTATATTTAAAGAAAGCGTCTCTAGCCATCTCAATCCGACATCTTATTTCTTTCGAGGAGTCGCACAGATCATATATGTATTAGAACCCCAAGGTATTTGAATTTCTGTACTCTCTTCACAAAAAAGTCGGTTAGTATTTAAATAACCGAAATCTGCCAAAAGAAAATATATGTTGGAAGATTTGAATTTTTTAAATAATATACATAAGTATGTATGTATTTTCCTTGAAAATTTTCATAATACCTAAATATAATTACATACATACCATGTGTTCCTTTGAAATAATATTAAACTTAAGCTTAATAATGTTTAAATTGGCAATATGAACCAGCATCATACAATGTTCTAATACCTTTTGTTCTTCAACATGAGTGACTGACGGAACTTTTGTTTCGGCTTTTAACATTTGCACAAACACGTACCGTTTACACCTTGTCACGTAATTTGGTATTTATGGTGGAATGAATGAAACGTAAAATATGTATGCGAGCATTCATTCGATTTGTGTAACAAAAGATAATTGAAACATCAACACTGGTGGCCAATAATGGAAACGTGTATAACAATGGCTGGCCTGATAGTTCTTTTCATTTTGAATTTAAGCCTTGAACAATGAAAAGTAATTTCAAAGAATTTCCACCAGTAAATTGAAATGTTGCACAGTATTAAAATAAACGTGTATGGGATGATTGAAGAAAATTTGTTCCACCCAATAGAGCCATTGTGTACGTAGTACAATATTGAAAAGCATTTGTATTTTGTATGTGGTTTTGTTGGGATTTTCCTTTTTGTCAAGGTCACGATTACTTTTTAAAAATATTAGTTTTCATTGCTTTTCATGGCTCAAAATATAAACAGAAAATATTTCGTTTGTAAAGTCTAAATCTGCTTTATTTGGATTTGGAGATATGTAATACAGTTAAGAATATGTACATATACTATTAATGAAAATAACAAAGTCTTTAAAAAAGAAAATCTAAATAAATAAATTTCATCTGCATAGTGCTGCCATCTATCCTCTTTTCCCCGGACTCAGTCCTCTTCTTTAGGGCGTCCGGGGTAGTCCTCCTTCTTTTTTAGCAAGTGTTCTGGGTTGTCCTACTTTTTACTCTTCTCCATATATTTTTTTTATTAAACTAATGGTGCTTTCTTTTCTACAAAAAAAAATGCTACTTTCACATGTAAAAACTGCAATTTGGTGTTCGTTTCTTAAAATGCTTTGGTCTCTAAAAGGGTGAGTGGTATGTTTTATTCTAAAAAAATCACCCTCACTAATGGTGGAAGGCATTGCACTTTATGACCCGTATAAATCTACAGTGCTGTTATTGCCCTATAAAATGGTGGCTTTTGTTTATAAATAAGTTTTCAAAGATAATTTTTCTACTGTTTTATAGAACAATTATGAGACAACATTATATTGTTAGTTCTAGATTGTCAGTCATACATATAAAAATTACTGAATTCGGTGTTGTAAAATTTTTCTCAAAAAAAGTCTTCCAATAAGAAAATCGTTAAAGCTTCGAGTCGATAAATCGGCAATAGAGCTGCAAAACAATCGATGGTACTATCGATAGTATCGATAGTTTTATTTTTAATGGACTATCGATGTTTTTTCCCACTATCGATCGAAAAATATTTAGTCCATAAATTCTGACCGCAGCAGTTTTTTAAAAGCGAAAGCTGTCGATGTATTATTATTAACAAAAATTATTCGGTACTCAGTTTTTTTATATACATATAACATTAGAGCCCAAAAGCTATCCCATTATGCACAAATTTACAGTCTAGGATGTTCTACAATAGCTTCGCCAATGATATATTATTAACAGCTTATGTTTCGCATTACTTGAACCCGCATTTACCGCTAGTTTTTATTATTGAACTTATAATAATTAGTGTTGTAGGTAAACCAAACTTTTAAGTGATGTAGCATTGTCTAAGATATTGTAGTTAGTAGTTTGTAGTGTGTGTCTGTCTCGCCCATCGTACAGCCCAAACGGCTAGACCGATTTATTTGAAAGGTGACCCTATTTCGCTAGATGAATCTTTAATCTATCGAAATATGCAAAAAATTAAAATCAAAAAAATAATGAAATAAAATAAGTTTATTTTATGAACGAATTGCTAAATAAGTTCCCATATAAGATTTCTTAAATATATGAAAAACCTTTTAATGGATGAAGGGTTAAACCTCTAGCATTCTTCTAAAAATTCGATACTATCGATAGTATCGATAGTTTTATAACGAACTATCGATACTATCGAGTAAGGCTACTACCGATAGTTTTGCAGCTCTAATCGGCAATCTGGCAGCTGTATATTTATGTTTACATATTTCATGAGAATAAACTAAAGAAATTATTAAACTTTTTTAAAGGAAAATGTTAAAAGTATTGATAATGCAATACATGTGCAAAAATTACAATAAATCAATTATTAAATTCATCCTCGCCATCTGATGAGTAAGAAATGTTAAACTTATATCTATGAATAACAAACTTATATGCCTGCTGTTAAAAACTGCGCAATGCACTTTTTCATGACGTGTATTTTGTTCTTGTCAAAAAACAAATATAATTATTGCAGGGTTGGCAAGACATTTTATACATGCACCTTTCAACAAGGTGACATTTTTTATGCAAAAAAGAAAACACCATAAATCTACACGATGATCTTTTTAGGGATGCAGCCTAAACCGATATATCGGCGATACTTCAGATTTGTCGAGGTATTGGTATCGGCGATATTTTTATTGCCGATGAACGATACTTTTGTATGTTTTTTTAATGAATAAACGTTAACGACAGTCAGTTTTTGAAACTGCTTAATTATTTTCAAGGCTCATTTTTCTGCGTACTAAGAACTGAGAGGCGTTTTCTATAACAACGAGCTACAGAACTTAAAACTGAAAAATGGATAATGATGGAATAGGTAGTTAAAATTTTGCGTTACTTTGAAGAGACTACAAAGTCAATTAACAAAACCATATGAATTTGAGGGAAGCATAGATCGAAATCGCCAAAATTAGTGACTAATTTGGTATTCGTTCTTAATGAAAGATTTAATAGTTTGGTAACGAAACATGTTGTTTATCCACAATGTTTGATGCTCGATAAAAAAGAACGAATATTTCATTTGCAGTCTACAACTTCTATATCAAAAAATCGTCTTATTGAGTTAGTTCACCTTAATGTAGCCATTGGCGTAGGTAGACATTTTTTCTAGGGGGGGGGGGGTTGCAAAAACTTTTTTTTTTTATTATTTTTAATCCGGTTATGGATTTTCCTAACTAAGAATACCACTAAAAAATCGATTGTTTTTAAATTAACTGCCTTACAAACTTTTATTTTTTTAAGTTTTTAATTTTCTAAACCATTTTTTAGAATAATTATGATGTGCTAAACACAAAAAAGGAATAAAAATTTGATTTCGGCCGTTGTGCATAATATAACAGTTCATTTTCGTTTTTCGGTGTATACTTCTTGTTAAAGCGTCATTCAGCATCAAAGGCTGGTTCGTTTAAAATGAATTATATATTATTTGAAAGGCTACTACATTACGCGTCGAATAGTGGCTCTAATCGAATAAAAGGCGACCAAGTTAGAGTGGATGAATCTTTACCTGAAGAGCTGTCTGATGGAGTAATTATAAATCTTCCCAAAAAAGGTGATTTGACCAACAGGAAGAATTGGAGAAGCATAACTTTGTTAAGCATGGTAAATAAGGTAATTGCACATATCATAAACAAAAGACTCTCGACAACAATTTCCCCATCACTCAGAAATGAACAAGCTGGCTTTCGCTCCGGAAAATCTTGTGTTTACCAAGTAAACAGTCTTAGGATTATTGTTGAGCAATCAGTGGAATGGAGATCACCACTATACCTGATTTTTATAGACTTTGAGAAGGCCTTTGACACACTCAACCATAACGCTATATGGAACTCGCTGGTATGAAGGGTGTCCCCGAAAAACTAACACGGCTAATTAAAGCCCTGTACAAGAATGCCACTTGCCGTGTGTTACATGAAAAATAGTTGAGCAACAGGATCACGGTGAAAACTGGAGTTAGACAAGGTTGTGTCTTATCACCTCTACTTTTTAGCTGCGTCCTCGATGCTGTGATGCAGAAGGCAACAAACCATCATAAGAGAGGCATTACGTGGAGTTTACAAGGACGGTTGGAGGACCTAGATTATGCCGATGACATATGTCTACTTAGCCACTCATTCTCAGAGATGCAGTCGAAATTTTCCACCATCAGTGACATCGCTAAATTAGTTGGGCTGAAGATAAATATACCCAAAACAAAATCGCTCCGCATCAATAGTAACACAGATCGCAATTTCTCCGTATGTGATCAAGATATTGAAGATGTTAAGTCCTTCTGCTACCTGGGTAGCATAATAGACACAACTGGTGACTCAGCAGCAGATATATCCAGTCGCATAAATAAGGCGCGCAGTGCATTTGCCCAGTTAAAGCCGGTTTGGAAATCGTCTAATATTTCGAAGCAAACCAAAATCAAACTATTTAACTCCAACATAAAATCCACCTTGTTATATGGATGCGAGACCTGGAATATGGCACCACGTGACATCCAATGCCTTTAGGTATTTCTTAAAAAATGCCTCCGCATAATCTTACGGGTTTTCTGGCCTGTAACAATATCCAACAACCAACTCTGGATGGAGGCAAAACAGCAGCCTATTATAATTGAAATAAGCAAGCGGAAATGGAGTTGGATAGGCCACACCCTCCGTAAACCAGACGCTGATATTGCTAAGAAATGCCTAGATTGGAACCCGCAGGGAAGCAGGCGAGTCGGGAGACCAGCGCATACCTGGAAGCGGCAACTGACAACAGAACTATCTAAATTGCGTATGAAGTGGAACGAAGTCAAGCATCGAACCGAAGATCAAGGTTATTGGAACCACCTTGCTCCCTCGAGGAGTGAAAGGAACTTATATATATATATATATATATATATATATATATATATATATATATATATATATATATATATATATATATATATATATATATATATATATATATATATATATATATATATATATATATATATATATATATATATATATATATATATATATCTATATATATATATATATATATATATATATATATATATATATATATATATATATATATATATATATATATATATATATATATATATATATATATATATATATATATATATATATATATATATATATATATATATATATATATATATATATATATAATATATATATATATATATATATATATATATATATATATATATATATATATATATATATATATATATATATATATATATATATATATATATATATATATAAGTTAGAGTGGATAAAAGTTTAAATTCTTTGAAATTTTGAAAGTTCATCAATTCTTGCCTTTTCGGAAGCTGTTTTGTATCACAAATAATAAAAAAAATCCATAGATTTATAATATCATTGAATAAGTCCATTTGATTATAAAAATTTTAAGCCATAATTGACCTAAATCTGATGAAAACAAAAAACCTTATACACACAGAAAAATTTCCATGTAAAATCGTCGAAAACCAGGTTAACTTAACATTTTTCGGTAGTGATTTTGCTTCATAGGTGTTTCATGTTAAATCAACATGATTTACAATAATCTTGAAAGAAAATTTTTCGTTTTGAATTAACTATATTTCATGTTGATTTAATATTCCCGTACAGCTAAATCCAAATGAAGTCGATACTGAAATAATACGAAAAATCATATTGAATCAAAGTAATTTCGAGTTGAAACAACGTGAATTTGATATTTAAACATTTTTCAGGTTATCGAAAATTTTCAACTTATTCCACATGAACACATTCCTCCAATGAGTACAGATGCTGAAAATCAAGTTTCCACGGACGCTAAATATATATATACCAAATTGCATAAGCCGTTTCCAATGGTAGTTGCTCAATTATTCTTGCAAACATCAAACCTGGACCGGTAGGACATTCGAGATGGATAACAAAAGCTAGTAGATTGCTCCGTGTGTATATTGCGACAGAAATCCCATCACAAAATTTCAACATTTTGGCAAGGTGCATCATGAAAGTGTATGTTCCCATGTATTTCAACGTCAAATACTACAATTCGGCTGTATACGGTAGTGCTCTGCTTGGAAAATTCATCCAGTGGACGCAATATTTACCAGACAACTTACGTAACATCGTAAATCCCGTAATACAGAATAAATCCTATTTCGCACACAGTGAATTTGTTTTGTTGAGCATGTTCTATGATGATTGTAAAGAAATTCGTAAATTGGCACTCAAAAAAATATTATATATTCGCGATAACGTATGCGGTTTAACTGAGCTTCGTGAATATGTAAAACCAAACTTCAATTTTGATTGTACGGATTACGTTCACATGATCAATTTAGAGGACAAAGCATTGTTATATGAACCGCCATTTGCCCGGAAAATTCCGTATGAGCATTTACAACAATACCTCGATTGTGTAGATAATGAAGATCCACCATTTCCAGACCCACTAATACCTTACTATTAGCTACTGTTGCTAAGCGCTCAATCGACACAAACCGTGAAGGTATAATGGCATCTGTATCTGAAGGCCGAAAGAAAGCGCCTCGTATGGAATCTCGAAAAGATTTGGAAGGCAATCTGTGAATGAAAAATACACTGAATTGGAATTTTTGATGTGAAATCGTTTAAAACAATAATTGCTTTCTTCTTGCTTCATACCTTGTCTCTACCAATACAATTACTTTGTAGTTTAAATGAATTTCTCATAATTTTCAAAATAAATATTAAACAAAACAAAAAAAAAACATTATATTTTTGGATAAAAAAAGTGGAAAAAAATAGAAAGTTTTTATGATTTTGCGCTATGAACAACTGAAAATGGTAATTTATCAATATTTTCACGAAAAATTTGCACTTTCACTAGGCCAAAACTGCCTGAAAGAGCGTTCCAATGCTTTTGCGATGTATGATTTTGGATAGAAAATCTCAATGATTTGGCTGTTATATGCCAAAATATCCAAACAAAAAACGTGACAAAAAGTAATGAATTTTCTACATTTTCGAAGTTTTTTCTAAGTAATATCCCTACAAGAAATGTATGACCGAAACTAATACACACACAATTTTTTACTAATACATTTGTACATATGACTGGCACTGATGATGGAGATATCTATCATCGTTCACTTCATTTATATATTTGTTTACGTTAAAAATTAATATTTAAATAATGCATATGTTAGAGAAAGACAGCTAATGTATTATTTCCTGATGTTAAAAATAAAAAAGTGTTCATTATTAAAAAAAATTAAAAAATATATATTAAATAAAACATTTAATAAATTTTTCCAGATATTCTAAAAAAAAGAATTAATAAAATTGATCAAAGATTAAATATTTACAAAAATATACTATTACGCGATGAATACTCCATCATCATTGTGAATCACCGGAAATTGTTATGAATAATGGCAATGAAATGCCTATCATTGGTCTTGGAACATGGAGTGGCATAAGTGATTTTATTCTGTTGGAAAACGTTGGCCATCAGAAAACTAACAATGAGTCCGATAGTCAATTTGTTAAGAAAATTTCAGAAAAAGTAGCAAAAACTGTGGGCTGCGCCCATTTGTACCAAAACCAACAAGAAATTGGACAAGTTTTGAAGAAAGAAATAGAGAGCAAAGTTGTGTCTAGAGACAATTTATTTATAACTACCAAACTGTGGAATACGAGACCAATATATGATGAGTTTCAATGCCTTACTATGTTTTTGTTTTCAAATATGTTATTAAATATTTTGCATAATTTTTAATAAAATTGAAATTATAACGTCATAATCTAATTTGAATTGTTCAGAAGGAAATAAATAATAATCAGCTAATCAGCTTTGACCGATATATTCATCAAGACTGATTAGTCAGCTGTGATGGATATTTTCATCAAGACTGACTAATCAGCCTTGACCCATGTATTCATCAAGACTGACTAATCAGCTTTGACCAATATATTCATCAGGACTGATTTGTCAGCTGTGACTACAATTTATATCATTAATGATTAGTAAAAAGCAGTGGAATAAGCAGTTAAGCTATATGTTCTATAGTCGATAGAATTCATAAGTTCGACAAAGACGCAAAATCACACGTACACAAAAGTTTCCATCAGTTTTTTCAAATTGTTTTAAGAAAATGATAGAAACTTTGTTCTACCTGATGATGGATATTTCCATCAGCACTACCAGTCATATGATCGATCAAATGACTGTCACTAATCTTGTAGGGATGTTTAGAGAAACTGTAGCCCGAGACAATAGCTATAACTTTACTTTTGAAAAGAAGTCAAAATTTCAATTAGTTTACGAAATATGAGCCCAAGAAAATTTAAAAATTTTCCAAAAAAATAAAGTCTGAGAAAAAACTGCAAGTCAAAATCGGGAAGCTCGATTTTCACCGTAGACTTATGGTCTAGTGGACTTTTTTTTCTCAGTACAATCCCAAGAATCAGAAACGCGAATACAAAAATATATATCGTGCATAAAAATTTTTAAATTAGTTTGTGCTAGAAAATTATAAAAAACATAAATATTTTTTCCCATGTTATTTATATGGGAAATATAAATTCTCGACGCCCGGCCTCTAAATATAAAAATTAAGAACTCCGATTTTCACAGGCGTCTTTTTTCTGTGCCATGTACATATATACATATATTTCACTGCGAGCTTTCGGAAAAATCAAATAGTAGATTTTTTGAATCACTCGTAATTAATATAGGTACATCCAAAGGAAATTATAAAATATCTCTACGGTACTAACTGATATGCATGTAATTGGACTTTTTTCTCCTTTAAAGTAGGATAATAATATTTTATTTGAAGTCGCTAGAAAACCGAAACATTTTTGTTGTTGTTTATATGTACTCTTCTTATACATAATTAAAATATAAGGCGACCTTTTAAATTACGAAGTAGATAAGGCTCTAAAGATGTACGTTCGAATTCTGTTGATATCAACAAAATATGAAAACATTATAATAAACACTTTTAATATCTTACTATGAGCATTATTGCAATACTATAACAACATTATCACCAAGTATTTATGTATTTATGTGCAATGAACATCCTCTGAGCAGTTTGAGTACATAAAGGACAAACTTTTCTTTAAGAAACAGAGACAACAAAATGGTAACACAAACAATGGCTACAAACTCAAATACAAGTTACAATCAAGCCGCTTTGGCTACTTGCAGCATTACAATCTGCACGACCATAAATTTATTTATTTATTGTGTTTGTTTTCCGCATACGATACGGACGATACGCTCTTTTGAAATCATCTCAACTCGTTATCCTACGCTCATTATTGTTTACACTTCGAATAGTAAACATAGTCATGGACCTAATATTGCCACTACCAACACCTAAACAAACTACTATATAAGCAGACATATTTATTATAGTCTTAACCAAATTCATAGTGGTGGCGTTGGTGGTGGCACGAAGCTTATTAATTTCAACGTCAAACCGAGATAGAAACTCTTAAATGAGTTTAAGTATGCAGAACAGTGGTGGCCATTCTCTCAATATCCTATGTTCTCGAACATAGGCTGTTTTTTTACCATCAACACACGTACGGTGTGTGTGAGACTCACAGCCTATCTATTTAAGCTGTTTGTAGATTATTAAATAAGCTGTTAAGCAGAAAATCAACCCTGATATAATATGTTGTTATTGCTTTTTTAAAACTTTCCATAAACTCATTAGATGAGGGTTGCATTTACTACACAAGTCGAACGGCTTCTGAATAGTGTAAAAACAGCTTTAGCCGCGAAGCACATACACAAACAAAGAATAAGATAGGGTATGTTTGGCCACCACTGATGCAGATGAATACGAATACAGTCATGATGGTGACCAGTGGCAGCAGTAACTATATACATAAGTATATCATCATTAAAAGAAGCATTTCTACAAGTTTACTGCCTACCTTTTTATAATACATATTTCGCTTAAAGGTGGAATGTTGTGGCTGCTGATGAATTTAATAAGGTAAAGCACGCTTTTGCTAAGCGAAATTTGCCACCTATTCAAATATTTACAACCACCGCAATGGCGATAGCAAACAGTGTCAGGTTACCTGTTCTTACAACGTCTGTATCTTTTTATCTGGTTGTATGTTTAGTGTTTCTTGCACCACGAATTCTTGTACTTACTTGAATGCCTGCTGGTTATTTCAATGTTGCTCATTTTTATCGCTTATCAAGATGACTAACTTACAAAAGCACATAAATAATAAGACAACGATTGAATATAGATGTATGTATATTGTACGAATTTGTACATTTATGTATGGACTGACTTTACTAAGAATCTTTTCAATAGAGCATTTACCGCAATCAACACTGCAGGCGTAAAGTGATTATTAAAGGTTTATTGCTGCTTTTTTATGTTGGGCTTCTATACAATGTATTCAAGATTATTTCCAATAAACGAGGTAATGAAAGAGGACGACACAGTCTTACGTAGGCTAATTTTTCAATACCCATAATAATGGTACAATTAAAATTTTTCGTATTTATGTACTATGTTATTTGGAGCACAATGAGTATATTGAATAATATAAAAATTATTGCTAACATAAAATTAACGTCGAGTTGGGGCTACATATATTGATATATGTATATACAGTATATACCGGATATAAGCACATCGCATATAAGGAAAAACCGCTCATAAGAAAGTGGGCCAAAAACACCGTGTCTTTTTCTATACTTTCCTTAGAAAAAATGTTCTATAAAAGAAAATCGTATATAAAAAAAAACCTGATATAAGAAACTTTTTTCAAACACCAAAGATGATAAATGATATGAAAAAAGATTTTGTACTTATAAGAAATTTTTATAGTGCAAACTGAATTATTTTTTTATTGTTTATCTTTTGTTTGAGCTATTTAAGTTAGTTTTTTATATGAATTTTTTCGTAAAAATTTTAACTATCGAACTTAACTTGTTTTACTTTTTATAGAAAAATATTATATAAGTATGCTTTATTGAATACACACTTATAAGAAAAACGTTTCTTATATCCGTATATATGTTTATAAGAAATAACTTTCTTATAAACAATAATTGCTTATAAGAAAAAACCGCATATAAGAAACAATTTTGTGGCATTTTAAAAGTTTCTTATATCCGATATGTAGTGTACAGTGTACAGTAGAGGGGAGCGTTGGTGTATGAAGGAAAAAAGAGTCATCCAATAAATTTCGAATACCTCCGGAATGATGCATCTAGCTATATTTTTTACAAAAACAATTTTTTTTAATTTTTTGCGACATATCTTTTAGCCCTCTACCACGGCTGGAAGCTAGATAAATTATATGAATTTTATATTAATTTGCTTCATTAATATAGAAAAAAATTTTTAATAAGTTTTTTAAAGCTACACGTAAACAACATTTTTGTGCCGAATGAAAAAAGTTTAAGATCGAGGAGATCTGACAAAATATAAGAAAATTATAAGCCATTAAGCGAAAAAAGTTGATTTTATTTTCCATACAAAATTATTTTCAATAAAATAAATTTTTTTAATACAAACTGATTTAAATTGATTTTGTATGAAGAATAACTAAAAAATAATATGGCGGTTTTCGCTTAAGGGCTAATAACTTTCCTATTTTTTTGTCAGAATTCAGCGAATGCATCCATATTGTGATCGTCACAAAATTATCTTTGAAATACAGCCCGAAAAAAATATACTTAGTATATTTTTTCATCTTAATGGAGCAATTTAAAATGATAGCTTTTTGGGAAAGGTCTAAAATATACTTTGTATACTTTTAAGGCCTGTAACTCTATACTTTTTTCATACTATCGGCACAATCAGTGTATTGAATGAAAGAATGGAGAGATATATATACAACAGTGTGCAATTTATTTTATTTTGATGAGCCGTGCTCGGAATTTTCGCCAATAAGCGAAAAAACTAAAAAGACCAATAAAAACTTGTTTTTTTTTTTGCAAATATCGGGAAAACTCGCATAAAGAAACATAAATGAATATCATTTTCGTATTCAGCTACCTCAAATTATTTTAAAAAATGTGTTTTTTTTTCAAGATATGACAAAGACTTAGAAGTTCGAAAATTTGCTTCATTATTTCATCTTAAGTTTGTCTGAAATCTGACCTTGTATGTATAAAATAGTAGATATTTTGAGTGTAAGAGTTATAACAGCTATAAAGAATCTATAATGTTCCATCATATGATGTTTCACAAATTGATCAATTTGATCTCATATTCAAAATCTTGATGCTTCGGTAGAGGGCTAAAAGTAGGTCCCAATATTTTATTCATTATTTTTCCCATGTATCTAAAAATAAAATGCAACTATTTATTAACATATAAAATGCAACCTTTTTTTGCTTTTCGAAATTGAAATTCGCAAAGAAAATCTGACGAGCCTCCCTAGTGTACAGGCGATGGCGAAGGAAGTGACTAGAAACCGACTATAAATTGTACCAATACACATATTAGTAGCCCACGTAGAAATAGTTCTAGTAATTAAAAAGTAAAAGGGCCAATCTGGCAGTTTGGCCCTATATGCTTCCATATTTTTACACATACAATATGAACATATTTTTACACAAATATGAAAAACGACTTAGTGAAGCTTGTGGGTCTAATTGAGTAGATCAGTTTGCCATTTTAAAAATTTTAATACACCTTCAAAATCAGAAGTTATCGATAAAAAACGATTTTTTGGGACTTCACGGACAAAAAATTTGTTACTGCGCTGTTTCTGCGCCGATTTTCAATTTTTAAACGGTGTCGAAAAGAGGAGGACTTAAGCTTTTCGTGTATATTTTAAAGATTTTGTTTTTACTTATATTTCAAGGAAATATCGTCAAAAGAAAATAAAATTTTTTATTTTATTCCTATTTTTTAAAATTCTTCGTATTTTTTTGCAACAGTTTGCTTGAAAACGTACCATTTTTATATTTTCATATGAAGCGTATTTTATAGCGACTACAATAAGTTTTAAATTATTTAAAAGCGGTTGGGAATTGGCAAAGTTACAATTTTTTTAAATAAAATTTCAATGTAAAATTAGACATGCAACACATTCCCAGTGCATTTTGGAGCTGCTCAGAAATAAATGGTAAAAAACTAATAACTGCTAAACTACTATTTAGATTTATTTGAAATTTGGCGAAAATTTGCAGAATATGTACTGATGATTCTACAGTGGGCTAGAATTAAACACATCGCATGTGGAGAGCTTTAAAAGTGTTGTAACTTTCGCAAATCTCAACCAATCTTAAAAGTTTTTATATACTTTAGCTTTGGAAAAATAAGGATAATATACCAAAACAATTATGTTCTAAAAGCGCGAAAAAGTTATGGCTAAATGTGCGAAATAAAAATTTTTGCATTGAAATATCTCTTAAATAAAAAAAGGTAGCAGTGTATAATAATACTCAAAGTTTTTCTTCGCATTTTCGAGCTGAGCATAAATATATAAATCTTTTGACCATGTTTACTAATAATATAATCACTATTTTAAATTACCATTTAAGTAAACATACAAACTACATTGAGAAATCATTCACTTTTATGTTTGTTATTGTAAAATGTGGTTTCAAAAGCTTAATGTAGTTTGGTGCACTACTGTTTCAAAGCCAACTCTCTTTAAAAAATATCACAATATATAATTTTGAAAATAGTTAATTATGCAGATCGGCCCTTGTAAGCTAGCTCGTTGCAGATAGACCCAAGGAGATTGGTCCTTTTTACTTGTCGTAATAAAGTAAACAAAAACAGATTGGCCCTCATAAAAAAAGTGCAGATTGTCGCTTTTTACGCAACTGCGTCGATATGTAGTTCCTAAGTTAAAGTTCAGAATAGGTCCAAAAGGTTAAAAATTGTTACAATAAGAACAGAACTTATAATCAATTAATAAAGAACCTGAATCAAGAATTAATTTCTAGTATGCGACTGACTACATAGTACTAAAATTATACCATGAAATATTTCATGAAATTTTCTTCAAGAAATTTTATATTTGCTTATTGTGGAAAAACAAATGGTGTAAAGAAAATTGTTAAAAATCATATGAAATTTTATTTTTTTTAATAAATTTTTCAACCCAACTTGCTTGTCTGTCCATTCTATTAGCAAATAAAGAAAGTTTCATGCCACAAAATTTCGTGAAATATTTCATCGTGTAAATTAAGTCAAGAACTCTCAACTGATTTCGCGAAAGAAAAAAAATAATTTAGTCAGCAAGTTAGCTTATTAACATTTGGCAATTTTGTAATCGATAGTACTCTTTTAATGGGTTACAAAGCAATGAGTGCTAATTATTTATCTTATTATTATTCTCCAAATTAAAACTAATACTTAATAACACTGTGCATGAATTCGACACTATTTTTTCCGACGGAAGGGGCAACCAACGAATAAACCTAACTCGAGTACGCTGATTCAAATGGCGTTTGCTGATTTTCAATGTTAGCTCTTAAATAAAAGATATTGAAGATTTAAAATTTCAGTTTTTGGTCCATTTTCAATGTATTAAAGGCGCAATTCTTAATATAATTGGACGAAATTCGGTTCATAAGTTATTTATCGGTAAAAAATCGGTCCATGTTTACACCTAGTCTTCATACAAGCATCCGCCAAAATTTCACCTAAGTCCGTTAATTGGCATGGTTGCTAAACGTCAAACAGCGTATACAAACTACGCACAGTGGTGTAAACTAGAAAAAAAGTGGTAATTAGTATTGAACTACTAAATGGATTTGCATAAATATAAAATTTTGTTGCAGAGGACGAGTCAGGCTTTCAGAATCATACCTCTTTAAGTTTTCAGCTGCACCAAGGGCAGAGCTACAAGGGCTGGAAGCTAGCTACCTCGGGTGTGAAAAACATTGTGCGGCTTGTAACTTTCGTAAATATTAACCAATTTGTAAAATTGTAGGTGCCTTGGATTTTGCTAGACAAAATAAAGAAAAAATTAACTCGCAATTATTTGTGTATCTTTAATAAGAGATATTTGACTTCGAAATTAAAATTTGAAATTTTTGTCGTAACTTTTTTTTGTTTTTTGTTTTTTGTAATTTTTTTACTAAGCCTCTGATCTTAACTTTTATTACACCATTAAATTGCTGATAAAATTCTAAGTAAACTCACCTAACAAAGCTTTGAAAATTTGGAATTTAACTAAAAAATCGTAGATGTTTCGAAAAAGTGCTCTCATAATTTTTAAAATTGTAAAAAATTTTTGTTAGAAATGTTAATTTTATTTATTTATTGCTTTAAATTAAGACATCCTGACTATAAATGTAGATGCTAGGACAAAATTAGTACAAAAACTCAAATTTCAGGAAAAAATTTCAATATTATAAAAAAACTAACATATGTAATTTGAGCTAAATCTAAAATAATTCATGAGTTCTATCGACATTTAGTTGAAATCTTGGCTGATGCTTGTATGAAGACTAGGTGTAAACATGGACCGATTTCATAAAATTTTAGTTAGGTATATTTGTACCGAATTTCGTCCAATTATCTTAAGAAATGCGCCTTTAATCCAATGAAGAGCTAACATTGAAAATTGGCGAACGTCACTAGAATCAGCTTAATCGAATTAAGTTTAGTATAGTGTAATTAATAAATTAAATCCGTATATATTTCATTATCAGAAAGTTGTTATATATTGATAGAATAAGTACACAAACACTTTTTAAGTTAACATGTGTTTGTATATCAAAGCACATTTTTGACACTTAAACTTATAAGTCAAGAATAGCTGAGTGAGTAAAATGTCTTCAAGTCTTATAAGCACATTTTCGTATCCCAGCCAGGGCTGTCAGATTTTTTCCGACGTATTTCGCCAAATTGATTTTAAAAATCGCGAAAAGTCGCCAAAATCACTTTTATGTAGTTTTTCTTAATATATATTTAATAATAAATTTGTTTTTATATAATAATCTTTTTAATATAAATTGTTATAAATTAATCGTATAACATTTTAGCAGAAAATCGCCAAAAATTATTTCTTGTAAATTGTTCTCATCCAAATTCAAAACGCATTAATGACTATAATTAATACACGAAAAATCATCAAAATCGAATTGTTTAAATTTCTTGCAGACGAGTTTTGTTAGGATTTATTTTTGAAACTGCTCCTTCAGCAAGCGAATTTTCCTGAATTACGAAAATTTTCAAGTTCAATTTTGTTAAAGAAAAATAGCCATTCAAATCGCCAAAAAAGTTATTTATCGTCAGAAAATTCGCCATGTCGCCAAATCAAAAATTTAGAATTTTTCATCAGCGGCATTTACAAAATTAGCCGCTTGAGCCGATTTTAGTCCAAAAAATTTTTCTAATTAGGGTGTTTTTGTCATTTTGCATCAAATTTAGCAGTTTTCAAACAAGTTTATTTACAGATGTGCAAAAATCACTAACACGCCAACAGCTGAAACGCTAAACTGAAAATTCTACTCGTATTATAGTTGCCAGACCTGACAATTTATCATCATTTTAATAATTTCGTGCTCTAAACATTGCACTTTACTGATCTATGCCCTAAAGTTTACGATTTTTAGAAATCTAAAGTTAACAATATTTTGTTAATACTTTTCCACAGGGCCTTCAAACCTAAAAGTATTAAATACTAAAATTAGCAACACTAGAAATGCAACAATAACACAGACACTACAAAAAAGTCATAAAAAAGTAGAGCTTGCGATCCGGAATTTGGATAATTTCTTTGTAAGCAATCAAAGTATAATTCCTTAAAAACGACTTTAAATTTTTTTTACTGGGAATGCATTAAAAGTATAGTATATGAAACACTACAATTTTTAAGGTACAAAATCGTTTCTATTCCGTATTTAGGGTGCATAGACACGTTCAGATTGTATTGAAATGTTCAGAAAAGTTGTTCAGCTTTGCTGCAGCTACAATTTGCCCAAATTTTGTTAGTGAATAGTTAAAAGTCCTTGTAAGTTATGATGAAAAAAATGAAAAAAAAATAATTGTTTCCTATATTTTGTCAAAAAAAAAGTGCAGGAAACAATAATTTTTTGGCAAAAATGATAATAAAATTTCTTCAACGGACTCTTATTCAACTAACCAAAACATTAGAAAATAACATCGCGTCAGAATGTTGAGTAAACATTTCTCGGACCATATACTCAAGATCGAGTGAGCTACAGCTCACTCGTCGCTCAGTTTGTGGCAGCAACTCTTTCGATTGCGATGTTTCGCTAACTTATCAATGACGAACTTTAGCAATATGAAAAGTAAACCGAGGTCGAAGGCAGGAGAAAGTAAGTTTTCAAGATTGTTATCTTTATTTCTTAAATTTATGTATTTATTTTAATGGAAATGAAATATTTTTTTTACTATTTTAATTTACGCTGGAGACAGACAGAATTATGGTACCTCTAGGCTAACAAAATAGCACAGATCCACTAGGCTATCATGGACATTTTCATTAACGGCTACCGCAAAACTGATGTCGGATTCAGAAGTCAACTGAGGCAAAAATTAAGCCACACTTAAGCCATAAACAACGATATGCTATATGATGAGATCGGACTAAAAGTGCTGTCTTTTTGGGCGTGGTAAAAACTTTTATTTTACAGATCTTGAAACGTCATTGATATATCATTTATTCTAAGGTGTGGTTGGTGCATATTCTTGTGTTTTGTATTGGAATTTACCTAGTCTAAAGGAATTTGTATGTGAAAAAGAAAAACGAAGCGTAATTTTGGGGCGTGACGTAAAAGTGAGATATTAAAAGCAAAATATACAAACCTTTGGAAGGGATTTCTCATCACGTTCACAAAATTGAACATTAGGAGGGAAGGATACAAAATGGCATGCCAATCATGCCCAGAATTTGATGTCGGATTAAGAAGCCAAGGAAAAACTTAAGCCACAGTCAAGCCATAAGGAACAACATAAAAACTAAAAGTGAAGTATTTTGGGGCGTGGCAAAAATTTACTGTTTTGGAAATGCCATTGGCATATCTTTCATTCTAGAGGGTGAGTGGTGAAACTTTTTTTCCAGCCGCCTTAAGGTACATATTAGATAAAGGGTTTCTTCCGTGAAAGCACAGATAGTGCTTTTGCCTTCTCACAATACTTTCTTACATTTTGTTCTATATGCTATAAAACAAGAAGAGTTTCGTAAATAAATGCGGATAGAACAAAGTACATTTTTAAAAAACTCTTGGTACTCCTAGAAGAGTTTCCAAAGGCAAACATTTTTTTGACAGGAAACACCACAAAGTCTATAACTTTCCTTGATAAAAAAATTGCGATAATTTTTTCGGCTTAGTTTTTTGTAATTAAAAACTAAACTTTAACAGCGATTTACAAAAAACACATTTTTGTCATATAGAACACAATAACTTACGATTTGTGTGTTGAAATTTATCAAAGTTTTCAACCGTTTTTTTCCATTCAACAGTATTGCATTTTTGTTACTATTTGGGACAATTTTTTTAGTGCCAAATATAAAAAATGCAAAAAAATGTTTAGCGAATCAAAATTGTTTGAGCTCAATTACATTAAAAATGGTTCTAAATTCATATTTTCATTAATTAATGCAAAAGTAATTGTATCGCGTTTAAAAAATATAATTTTTGTAAAACACTTTTTGTACAACTAAGTATGGTTTTGGTGCAGTGGGGAATATTTTATTTTAAACCACTACTAATACAAAATGTTCTGTGTTGTGTTTTTCTTCAGTATTCAGTATTCAATAGAACACTAAAGATGGCACATAGCCGAAACCGGTCTGTTTACAAACCAAATTTGACGTGGGATGACGGAAAATCGTTCCAAATACAAAATGTTCTACTAACACATTCTTAGACTTAGGTTTTTGACAGCAGACTTACGTTTTTGAAGTTTTAGTTGACTATCTACGTACCTATGCTTTATTTATTGAACCTTGTTACACCAACATGAAAGATTAGAAGCAACGAGCCTATCGAAATTATTTCAAGCCAACCCGCAATTAATCGTTTAATTGCACGGTTCCGACAACCAAAATCAATGTCAGACTTATCGCGATCAGTAAAGCCGAAAATACGGGGCAGTATTTAAGAGTACCAAAAAACGTCAACGCTAGGACCTTCTTAAGAGGATTTTATCTCAGCATTTACATTCATCCAAGATCTCAATAGCCTAACAACTTCTACCAGTTGATTGACCACCAGCAACAAATAATTTGGGAAAAACGCTTCCTGAAGTTGTGCGTAGCAAATAACGAATTTCTTAACAATTTAATTAACATGTAGGCGTGATTTTTTGCCCACCCTGTATAAAAAATAATGTTAAAATATCTTTACGATGGCTGAAATTCAAATCAGTTAAACCAAGTTTAAACAAAATTAGGCGAATCTTTCTTTAATTATAATTAAGCCTGTGGAGAATCCTCTTCAGAACTAATTTGCTTTGCAAAAATCAGGTCATTTCATTTTATTGTGAATGATATCAATATATATCACTCCAATTTTTAGGAAAAAATTCTCTTTTTATTGTAGTATATGTGAATTTATGGTCAGTTTATAGAAATGATAAGTTTTTCCCATTTTCGATTTTGTATGAATTAAAAAAAAAAAAATTTTCCAATTTTGCATAAAAAAAATATATTTTATAATTGCGGTATGAGTAACTCCGAAACAGACGAGTATATGAAAAATAATACTAAAACGTGCTAAAGGTAATTTTATTTCAAGATTTTCAACGGTTTTTGTAATGAAATAGGACAAACTCTTCATAAATTATGATAAAGCCGTTTGACCAGCCTCTTCAAAAATCCCAACTTTTAGAAAAAAATTATCCATAGAATTTAAAATTTCGACTGTTTTGTAGTTAGGGGACCATAAGACACCAAAAAACAAAAAAAAATATATTGGCACTAGTATTTATGTTTGTACATAATTACGTTGCTGTCCCACGCATATTGAAGTTCAATAATATATTACCAATAATAACTACGACTTTTATTATGTTTCACTTCTGGTATTTCTATCTCTTAACTGAAAAATTAACGACAGTTGCTAAATTTTACCTTTCTATTTTCCTGCCTTTTTAACAAAAAACTTTATGACACATTTTGTTGCCGCATCATAGCGCCAATAACAACAAACCAACAGAAAGGAATAATCGAATCTTTATTATCTTGATTGTTTTGTTGTTTTGGCAATAAAAAGGTATTAAAATTTTCAACCAAAAAAAGTTCAAGGTGTACGGTCTCATCGGCAAGGAGTGTGCGAATAAGTGCACATAATGAAAAGCGCTTAAATAATTATAAAGGGAATTTATAACGGGTCAATAGGTCATTAGCAGAAGTACAGAAAAAATTAGCGGTTAAATTTATTGAAGCAGAAAAAGTTTTGCGTGGTTTTTCCACTGAAAATTTTATAAATATCACTGTATAACACAAAAAAATACCAAGATTGTAAAGATTCAGTCTGGTAGAGGGAGCAAATTCCCGTGTATCGGTGTTTTAAAAGATAGCACCTGCGATTTATTTGAGGGGAGATAAAGTTCCTCTCTTTTAAATTTTTTTATATTAAATCGGAATAGGAAATCTTGTAATCTTTACTTTTAATGTTTGCAGTGTTCTTGTCACTTTTATGTAGATCACCATGAGGAATAGTTTTGTGCAATATTTCAACCTAACTATCTCTTTGCTGTATGCGTATTTTTGAGCCTTTCTTGAAAAAGGAAAGGAAAACTGTACCAAGAAATAAGACTGATAAAGTCTTTAAAGCAGGAATCAGAAACTAAGAACCGAAAACTTAAAATAAAAGGTTTTTATTGAGAAAATAAATGAATACATACTTAGAGCCTTTTCTAAAACGCTATAAGTAAATCCATCCAATAACCTTCATACGTTACCTTCTTCATTATATTGGTGACACTTGGCAAACATTAGTTGATAATCTGCCGCCATATTTTCTACATCGCGATATTTATCCACCCTAATGTTGTGCTCAATCGATAGGATTTCGTATGATATCATAATAATCTGGATAGGTTTTACGAGGTGGTTTTTCCATAAACAAATCGACGGGCTTGTGAGTGCCTGCAGTAAACTCCAGCAGATACTTGTGCAGAGCTGAAACCTTTATAGTCATACGTTGTACCTTGGGGGAGGTGGTAATGGCGTTGTTGGTTATAGGGTTGAGCCGCGGACGGCCTTTTTTCTTCTTCTCCGGTTGAGGTTCAGTAGATTTCACTAATATAGTCTGTTCTCTTTCCTCGGCTTCTTCATAAACTTCTTCCATTTCACTAGTCTCTTGATCTAGTATATCTTCTACCAGTTTAGTGTTCATTAATTGTAGCATGCGAACAGCATCTTTGTGAGTTCGGTGAGTGGGTGGGAGATATTTTTTTGCATTATCTAGCTTCAAATAAAGATCAGCAGTGAAGTCGCTGATATTTACATATTCGCTTTTATTGAGTTTGTTATGAATTTGACCCATCGAAATCGACTGTTTAATTAATTCGAAATATTCTGGGTGAAATCTGCGTACTGGTGTTTCGTGGAAAAAAAGTACCACCAGCCTTACTCCCAGTGCCACATTTTGATGAAGTTCTGTTAATTGTTCTGCATATTCTAAGTCCTATCAAACATACTGGTGCTAATAGATTCGTTGAAACAGGAAACTGTGACTACTTATCAAAATAAGCATATCCAAGACCGATATAAATGGCACAAGAGCGGAAGCATAGTCTGTCTAAAAACAAATCGGAAATATTAACCGCAGAATTGAAATGTCTTCATTTGGATTAACATGGCGTTAATGCTACTGATTTTCGTAAACACAGCAGGGGAAAAGCATGTGAAGCCGTCATCTACAAAGTCATAAGCAAAACCCATTATTCTACTGTTCGAATATACGTCGACGTCCTATATATATAGCAACGAAAATTAATTTATTGAATTATCACATGGATTACATACACCATCACTTAGCAACAAAATCCGATGAACCTGGATAACAATTTCATCAGACATGTGCATATGTTGAAGAACGTTATATGTTGAAGAACTCTCATAGTCTAAATATGCTGGATGTTGTTTGATAACGAAATAGAATTGCCTGGAGCTAAAACAAAACTTTAATAAAGGAATACTTTCTTCAATCTGTGGTCTTGCTATCAATTTTTCTCCGTTGTAACTTTTTAATACGGCTATTGATGGGGATTGAAAGAGAGTCTTGGGACTTTAAACTGCTCGAGAGAAAAAATGTTAAAACAAGTTAAGCGTTAAGAACCAAATAGACTACGCAAGTAGCTTACCAAACATGCCAGAAATTTACGCTTGTAGAAGCCTGTTGTGTAATCTAAAGCGGTGTTTTTTGTGTTTGACAAGTCGTTTGAAGAAAAAAAGTTTTTTTTCTTAGAATGTTCAATATTTACATGCTTTAGAATTTCTTTCTTAAATAAAAATAATTTGATCGAAAGATTAAATTAAAAAAAATGAAATGAATCTAATTAAATAACTTTGGATAAAAACCATACAGTTCGACAAAAAATTCATAACGCAATTATTAAAAAAATTTTTTTTTGCTATTTTGCCTGCCATATTGAATTTGGGACAATCTGCTAGTGCAGCCCTATTGTGAAATTGGTTCATTTGCAATAAAATTTCCATAGACTGAGGTCGTGAAAAATCTATGCTTATATGGGCTAGTTTTATGTAGTTTGTGCAAGTGAAAAAAATACGTTTGCAAGCCGCCGCGTAGTTTATTTCATAAAATAAACACAATAAATTTTAAAATGAAAACTGCTTTAGGATGATTTAATAGATTATGTATATCTGTATTGTATTGAATTTAAAATAAAGTGTGTATTCTGAAAAAATATGGAATTCGTATAAAAAATCTATAGAGCGTTACGTAAAAAAATTTTTTAATATAATTTATCTATCAATTTTAGGACGCTAAACAAGTTAACTGCAGCATTTTATTGATATATGTCTTATATGAAAGCAAAGCTACTTTTGTATAAATATTTGTAAAGAATTATTTTAAAACATACCAATTTCTTATTTTTCCATGTGAACCAAGGTCAAAATTGAAAAAGTGCTTATAACTTGCAATTTCGTCCTGCGATTATTATAATTTTTTATTTCTAGAGAGTACATGTATAGTGCTTTAAAACCCTGTACTCATTTTTTGTATTGTTTTTTTTACGCAGAATCATTCCCAGAACAACCGCGAAAGCAAATGTAACGCTCAAGACCCAAAAATTTAAAAAAAATCAAAATATATAATTTTATTTCGGGATCCATTTGATGAGGCGAAAACTATAAAATGAATCCTAGTTTTTCATATATATATTAGTCACATTGGTAAAAAAAAACTCAAAATATATTTAGAATGAGAATCAGCCATATATTATATACAGTTTTCTTAACTATGGTGACTTATAGGTCGTTTCTGACATAATTATAAAAGTCTCCATAGTTACAATAGCGAAGTTCAGTGTTTGATGCAAACACAGAAAATATTATCACCAAAAAATTTTCAAACTAAAGCTTGTGTAAAATAAAATTTAATTTTCAGTAAATGTTCTTTACTGAATTAGTGGATTTCTTCTTTTCACTTTTATTTAGGACGCAAACAGCAAAAAGAACAACGAAACCCTGTTTTCTGTACACATATTACATACACTAAATAACAACAACAGCACTGATAGCAAAAGTAATGCGATTGTATAAGTTTATTTACTGAAGAGTTTTGAGCGAATCCATTGGTTAATGATGTTGCGTTAATTCTCATTAATTTTTTTAATATTTAGATAAGACTTCAGAGTTGAACACATTTAACAAACTTAAATTTCCTAAATGCTTAATGGATGATGCTGATGATTCAGACGAAAAGTTTGTTTGATATATTACAAAACCTTCTGTAAATATTTTTGTTTGATTAAGTAAACTATTTTGTTTAGTATTTGTTAGTATTTTTTTGACACATTTTTTGATAAATTCAGACAAAAATATTGTTAGATATATTACAGAAAATCTACTAAATATTTTTGTTTGATTCAGTAAATTATTTTGTTTAGAAGTTGTTTATATTTTTAGACAAAATGTTTTATAGATTTATACAATTTGTTTACTGAAAAAGGTTTTTTTCCAATGAAATTGTTGAGATATTTTTGCCTGTATTTACAAATTTGTTTGTGGGTCCGGTTTTAGACAAAATATTTACTAATTCATTGAAGTTTTTTACTGAAAATCAAATTTATTGTTTTCAGTGAATAGTTTTGCAAAAGTGCAAATGCAAATTGTATAAAATCTTGTCCATGTTGTTGTTATATTTCAGATCTTATAGGTTTACTCTCTGGATATATTAAATAAAACCTGATGACAGATTTTAACATACCAAGAGGATACAAATTTTGTCTTAGGGTGGGTAGGCAGAAAATCTATACTCCGTGACATAGCGATATTCGACAAAGCTATAGAAGAAAATTTGTAACAATTACGAAAAACCCGTTGCGTCAATAAAAGACTAAGCGAAACGGTTTTAAAAAAGCAAAATAGTTAGGTTTTGAATCTACAGAGACGATAAAGAAAGCTCTTCATTGAATTTCGAATAATCTCGCTGCAGATTTGGTTAATTTGAAATATTATAAACAACTCATTTCATAAAACACCCAATAGATGACCAATTGTTCATTTTGTCATTTGGATGATTCTTCGCAAAGTTCTCGTAGACATGAAAATTGTTTGAGTTTTACTTTGCAATGAATAAAAGCCCAAAAAATTTACCAATTTGTGCTATTTACATTTTGGCTCCGATCATTTCAATTTTATTTTAAAATAATTAGTTTAAGTAATTTAATTTATTACAAAAAAAGTCAATTGTTTTCAACACATTTGTTGAATTTCTTTTTATTGCTGCGAGAATACCGGTAAATGTAAGGACTACAAGATTTTCTATGCCGATTTAGTATAACAATGTGCTAGAGGGTTTCCCATTGGGGGGCTTTAACTCCTCCTAAAATGAAAACCACGCGTAAGCCAACACACGCGTACTTTTTGTTAAGAATATACAAGAGGGTTTTACCTTGGGGGCAGGGATGCCAACTCAGCCCTTTTCGGGCTAAAATTAGCCCGTTTTTAGTCACTAAAAAAGCGAAAAAATTGTTTGGCCCTAAATTTTACAATTATCATTCAGCCCTTTTAGCACTTTCCACTTTTTTCTCAATGTAGCAATATTTTTATTTTTGCAAACTTCTTTCCTTATTCTAGTAATAGCGATATATTAATTAACGTGAGCAGATTGTTTTTACTCACCTTCTTTTGTTAGTTTGCTTTAAATAAACAATAAACTTCGATTTCCCTCAAAGTTGGTTGTGCTTTGGAAGATGGTCCCAAAATGTAATCGTTGTTTATAAGTTAGCCCCTTTTCGTGCTTTTTTCAATTCTGCCCTTTTAGGCTCCTTTTTCGAAGAATTTCACAAGTTTTGGGTATCAAAAGTTGGCATCACTGCCTGGAAGACTTTAACTCATCCTAAAATGAAGACCACGCGAAAACCAATTTATGCGGATTTTTTTATTATCTTCTAAGTCGTTAGAACCTTGTTATTTTGATTTTGTTCTACAGTGTATATTGCTTTACAATAATTTTCCTATAATTAGCAATATTAATTTCTTAGTTCATGATTAAATGCGCTGAAAAAAACAACTATAATTTAAAAAAAGCTGCTAATCGTATTTATGAAAACTTATTAACAAGTAGAGTAGATCAAAATGGTACTTGATATTGGCTTTGTATAATGAAATCATTATCGACGAGTAGAAGAAGGTTGCTTAAGAGCATTTTGTTAATGCTTCACTTGATTAAAGCCACTACATTTGTAATGCCGTAATTAACATTAAAATTTGCTGGATATAATGGTGTTTATCAAGAGATTATGGAACGAATTTACGGAGAACGTGCACAGGCATTGCAAGTATACTTATAATACAGTTCCAAATTGAAATTAAAATTCATGATACAATAATTGTGAATGTTAGAAAAACTTTAGTCAGTAAATGATGAACCTAAAAGAGGTTTAATATCACAGCTCAACAATTTTGAATTTTTTGAAAGTTTCGGAGATCAAAATAGATAACTCTTATGTATTTGGATCTGCTAAATTCAGAAATCATAAATAACAGATTTTTTTTTTATTTATCGCATCATTTATCATAA
The DNA here is from genome assembly GCA_956483635.1 of Panzeria rudis. Lineage (NCBI taxonomy): Eukaryota > Metazoa > Arthropoda > Insecta > Diptera > Tachinidae > Panzeria > Panzeria rudis. The sequence continues at coordinate 42,323,757 of OY101449.1, read as the reverse complement.
CCATAAAACAATTTATGGTTTATTAATCTATACATGAATTTTTAAACATTTTACAGACTTAAGTAAAAACTCACAATTTCCAACATCCTGGCAATACGAGTAAGGTATCCTGAAAGTCATATCAGCAAAAATTATAATTCATACTTAAAAGAAAAATATTATTAATTATTATTATTTTATAATTTTGAGGACCGATGTGGAAATATGATGCAAAAAATACAAAAAATGCTGTGATTTATGAAAATATTAAAGTCACTATATCTTTAAAACCAGAACTTCTCGGAAGTTTTTATGTTTCTGAATACTTCAGATGAAAATACAAAAGAATTATCGGTTTTGATCTCCGAAAATTTAGACAAGCTTTTAACTTTGTCTTTCAAATAAATTGAGAAATATGCAAAAAAATTGCTTTACTTCTTATTGATTTTAAATCGTGTGAAATAATATTTTACTATCGGATATTTCTTTTGTCGCTATGCATATCGATATTTTTCCAACCAATTTTCAAACGTATAGAAACGTTTTAATTTACAAAGTCAAGTCCATGAGTTCTATCTTTATCAAAATTTACACATTTTTCCAACGCATTTCAAGGTCATTTCTTCAATGATTTTGCACGGTTGGAGGGAGTGGGATAACTTAATAAAACGTTTTACTTATGTTGAAAAATATATTTTTTTCAGAACTTTTACCGAAGATATTTGTGGAAACGAAATAAAGTCAATGTGATAAACAGATATTTCAAAACCCGAATCCTTAAGAGTGGGATCTTGCGTACAAGACTAAAGATTAAATTAAATTTAATATCTGTATTTACTGTTTGAGCGGAAATTTTTAAAATTGGTTTTTGCTAGTTTAAACGCCAATGTTGAATTTTTGCAGCGTAATTAACATTATTTTGTGATATAAAAACCAAGTTAAATCACACTAGCTCTTAGCAAAAGTAGTTACATTTTTTCGGCAAATATTTGCCAAGTATGAACGTATCCTGCGGAAAATTAGGTGATCCAAAAGTACTCGTCCTATGACTTGAGAAAATGAGACTGGTACCAAAAATAAGGAGAAGTGAGTTGTAGTAAACCGCACTGAACAAATTCGATGCAGAGGATTTCAGGCCTTTCACATAGTATCTATGTATATAATATTAATTGTCTCCCTTCAATGAGACTGCCATTCCACTCAGGAGCCTGTTCCGTAACTATATTCAGATATTAATTCCAGCTTATCTGGTATTTCTAACATTGAAATATAAGTTCCCCTGTGGTGGAGTGGGTAGTGTACTAGCCTGTCATTTTGGAGGTTGTCGGTTCGAATCCTATCAAAGACACCGTTTAAAAATAAAATATAATTTCTACTTGGATTTGTAGCAATAAAAAAATAGATTAATCGATACCCTGCGGAAAATTTGGTGACAAATTATCCAAAAGTACTCGTCCCATGACTTGAGGAAGTGAGACTGGTACCAAAAATAAGGAGAAGTGAATGTTGAAAAAAGACATATTGTGTAAATGGTCACATATTAACCATTTTCAGTCAATTTAGTTGGTACTCCGGCTAGTATATTAGTAAACGGCACTGAACTAATTCGATGCACCTGGATCAAAGGCCTATTACATAGTATTTATATAATATTAATTGTCTCCCTTCAATGAGACTGCCATTCCACTCAGGAGCCTGTTCCGTAACAATATTCAGATATTAATTCCAGCTTAACTCTTATTTACAACATTGAAATATCAGTTCCCCTTTGGTCGAGTGGGTAGTGTACTAGCCTGTCATGCCGGAGGTTGTCGGTTCGAATCCTATCAAAGACACCGTTTAAAAATAAAATACAATTTCTACTTGGATTTGTAACAATAAAAAATAAATTAGTCGATAATTACAGCTGAGTTTGGGAATAATATTTATCTATAATATATATTATTCTACACCGATTAGAACTCCATAAGACAGTTCAGAGACAAGTTACAAGGTGCATACAAAGTATCAATTAACCCCATCCTAGGCCATCCCCATGTAAAAGTGGCTGGTCCGCTTCATAGGAAGTGTTAGAACTCGGACTGGTCCCTATCACCTGGGGATCGGTCACGTGACTGGTTTTGTGTCAGTTCCATTTACCGGGTACCTTCAGGAATTTGATCAAGTATGGCACGAAGGCACTGTTAAGTAATATATTTTTTAATGTTCCCCAACGCTCATTACGATCTTGTGATCTACTCCACGTCAAAACTTATCGTACTAACTATGCTATGGCTGATCCATTGAGAAGATTATGTTGTTTTTTTTAACGAAATGTCTAATTTTATAGATTTTTCTTTAAAATTGTATATTATAAAACGCAATATCATTGCGCATTTGAATATCTAAAGGTTTTAAAATTATTCACCTATTTTATCCTAATAATTTATATGAATTGTAATATAGTCTGTAAGGAATATTCTATAGACTTAATAAATAAATAATGATAAATAAATGATAAAGGTTTAATACATAAACTAAAGCAAAACCTACCCTCAAAAGCCTTTAAGCTTTTAGAAAGCTATTTAACTGAGCGAAAATTTGTTGTTAAGGAATGTAATTTTCTAAGCCCTCCACAAACGATTGAAGCCGGAGTTCCTCAAGACAGCATCCTCGGTCCTGTATTATATCTGATATATGGCACTAACTTGCCGGTAAGCAGTAACATACACATATCACCATTCGCTGATGATACAGCTTTTCTAAGTGTTCACAAAAGCCATCAAGAAGCTTCCCGCAAACTGCAAGAGTATATACCAAAGTTGGAAAAATGGCTAAAACAATGGCGGAAAAAAATTAACGAAGAAAAATGTCTACACATTACTTTTACATTGTGCAGAGTAGCCTGCCCAGATATACAAATAAATAACCAAAATATATCTCAACACACTGGAGTAAAATATCTCGGTTTTCATCTTGATCGCCATCTAACATGGAAGTCCCACATAAATACAAAGGTGACCGAAATGAAAATAAAATCAGCTCAAATTAATTGGCTCATTGGAAGGAACTCTACTCGAAGTCTAGATTGTAAACTTCTTCTATACAACTCCATTCGAAAACCAATATGGTCCTACCAGGCGCGAATCCAGCTTGAACTCGTTTTGGGGGGCGAAATATCCCCTTCATCCCCCATTTTTATCCGCGCCTGGGTCCTACAGTATCCAGTTATGGGGCACTGCCTCGTCATCAAATGTAGAAAAAATTCAAAGGCTACAAAATAAAATACTCCGTACGATTACAGCAGCCCTATGGTATGTTAGAAAGAAACGAATTCATAAAGATTTTGATGTGCCGCTGGTTAAGACAGTGTTTTCTAAACACGTGACAAGTAGGGTTTTTTTATTCCCGGAGTTGTCTGTTCCCGGGAGAGCGGGAAATAAAAAATAAATTTCCGGGAATTGAACAACGTAATAAAATAGTTACCAAAAGTTCTAATTTCCGGAATCCATTGATTTTTATATAAGCAAAATGAATCATTCTTTATTTTAAACTGAGCTTTATTTTAAAAGTATTTTGTAAATAAAACAGTTTCTAAAAAAATAAGATAAAAAAGCTAAAAAACTAAAAAAAGCTAAAAAAGAAAAATATTTTTATAAAAATTTTAAGCAATCTTCGTATTTAAAAACTATTTATAGACCAAGCAAAAGGAGGGATACAAATCATTAATAAAATCACTGATGAACTGAAATCAAAATAGTTTTATTTCTGGCCATTCATCAGTGATTATAATAAGTGGCTATCAGAGGGCGGAAGTGACCCAAAGAGCGATTAAAAGGCTGTATAGGATAAATGTTGATGACAAAGAGCACTCTTAGAGTATTAAATTCAGTACTTTACTTCTTGGTATACAATGAAAATTCTCTGCCTTTACAAAATTTGTACTTTCATATTCCTTGTTGTAAATAAATGGCTTTTTAAAACAGCTAATAGCAGATTTCAGTGTTTGATGCAAATGGTCTTGCGAAAGTGCAAATGCAAAATATCGTAACTTTTTTAGGAAATTTAGTGTATTTTGTTGTTGGATTTCATAAAAAAGCTACGATACATTGCATTTGCACTTTCGCAAGACCATTTGCATCAAATACTGAAATCTGCTATTAGCTGTTTTAAAAAGCCAATTATCCTCGAAAGTCTTCTCTTTAATCACCGTCAGCTGAACTAATATATATTTCCCCATTAACGTGCATTTTTATGCATATTGAAGACATTGCAGTTGATTTTACTAAAAATGTTGGTTCTTTTAAATAATTAATTAAAGAGACAAAATTGTTTCTCTTCGTTCTTCAATGCAAAATAATTCAATATACTGATATTTTGACTTAGCTGCACAATAAACTTTTCACGATTTTTTTTCGCAGACAAGTCAAAAATGCTGTTATTTTAAATGTACTTATCTGCCTTAATTTGCAAGTGCGCACAATTATTTAGTATGTGCAGCTAACAGTTAAGTTAAAATGCAGTTAAGATTGAATTTTTGTATGAAAATAGTTTTGAAGTGCCACAAATGAAAGGCATTTATCCCAAAATTGCAGGTAGAGAAAGAACACTTAAAAACGATATTGTGTGGGATTTTAAAGAATAATGACTCAAATTAATCATTTTGTACAGTTAAGTCAAAAGTACATCCAACTTGGTAGAAAGGCATCATTGTGAAATTACCAAAAAAAGGCGACTTGAAAGACTGCAACAGCTGGAGAGGATTAACACTGCTTAATACCATATATAAAGTCCAAGCAACTATAATACAGGGAAGGCTTAGAGAAAAAATTGATGATCAATTACGTGACGAACAGGCAGGTTTCCGGACAAACAGAAGCTGCGTAGATAAAGCTAACACATTACGCATTATAATTGAATACCATGGCGTACTCCCCTGTATGTACTGTTTGTCGATTTCAAGAAAGCCTTCGACACCATCAAAGATACCGCTATATGGAAAGCATTGAGTAGCAAAGGAGTACCCCAGAAAATAGTCAAAATCATCAGAGATATGTACGAGGACGCAGACCTCTCGTAACGGTAACAGCAGCCAACCATTTCACACAAACGGTGGAGTCAAGAAAGGATGCGCACTTACCTCTCTATTATTCACCATCGTGCTGGATGAAATAATGAGCCAAGTCTGTCTAGAGAGAAGAGGAATCACGTGGAGTCTCTCACGCCAACTCGAGGATTTGGACTATGCCGATGATATTTGTCTACTCTCGCATAAGGTCCCCAACCTGCAGTCAAAACTCGAACACCTAGAAAGATTGGCTCGAAATGTTGGACTTGAGCTAAATATCACGAAAACCAAAGCCATGAGAATTAACAGCACGAGCACAGAAAACATCATGCTACAAGGCCAACCAGTCGAGTACGTCGATAGCTTCTGCTATCTGGGTAAATAGTACTATGGCAACAAATGGCGGTGCAGAAACAGACATAGATAACAGACTCAACAGAGCGAGAGCGGCATTCGTCCGCCTGCATTCCGTGTGGAGAAGGTCATTCATATCTAGGCGCACCAAGCTAAGAATATTCAACGCTTGTGTAAAGTCAACGTTACTATATAGCAGCGAAACGTGGCTTGTATCTAACACCATCACACAAAAAGTTCAGGTATTTATCAACAAATGCCTAAGAATCATATGTAGAATATTCTGACCTAATACCATCAGCAACGCAGATCTCTGGACCCTTACAGAGGAAGAGCCTATACAGAAGCAGATCAAAAAGAAAAAATGGGGGTGGATCGGCCATATACTGAGAAGGAAGCCCGACAGTATTACAAGAATTGCGCTAGAGTGGAATCCTCAGGGCTCAAGAAACAGCGGACGTCCAAAAAACACCTGGAGACGCACGCTCCTTCAAGAACTAAGGCTTAATAACCAGGCATGGGAAGATGCAAAAACAGCAGCGGCGAATCGTGTAAGGTGGAGATGCTTTGTGGAAGCCATATGCTCCCGAGAGGTGTAATGTTTTGTGGGTGCCAAAATCAGTCCATGTTTATGTATATAAATTGATTTTTAATCCAGGGAATTCCCGGATAAAATTCTCGGTAAAGCGGTAAATGTCCCGTCTGATTTTGGAAAAAAATATGAGATTAAACTGCAAGCAAAGCATTTCAAACATAAAAAGAATTTTGAAAATCGGTCCATAAATGGAGTAGTTATTCGATAATCAATATTTCCGAGGGGGGCAAACTGCCCCGCCGATTTCAAAAAAAAAACTGCAGGCAAATCCTTTTGAACAAAAAAAAAGATTTTTGAAAATCGGTCCATAAATGCAGGAGTTAGGCGATAATCAATTTTTTTTAGGGGGTAGGGGAATTTCCCCACCATTTTCGAAAAAAGTGGGAGCAACCTGCAAGCAAGACCTTTCGAAGAATAAAAGAATTCTGAAAATCTGTGCATAAACGGAGGAGTTATGCGATAATCAATATTTTGGGGGGAAAATTCCCCCTCTTCTCAAACAAGTATTGATTATCGCATAGCTCCTCCATTAACGAACAGATTTTTAAAATTATTCTTTTGTTTCTATCACTGTCAATGTAGAAATGTTCTCAACAATAAGAAGAGGACTAGTATAATGCATTACATGAGTACTTATTATATCCTAAATGCTAGTAAATATGTATGTATATTAGAAAAATTATTACCGTGCATGAAGATTTAATCATTAGTTGGTTAAACGATGTAATTTCAGCAAAATGCTTGTCACAAACAAAACTTTGAAAATGCACAAAGACTGTGCAATTCTATTTATTTTTTTACTTTAAAATGTTTGACTATTTTCAAATCTGCTCTTTAAAGCATATGCATCTAATGCTCCAAATAAAACTCATTACTAAGAATACATCTTACTGAAACTAATACTCATTCCCCTCCACCTTCACACTTTAATTATAAATAGCAAAAAGCACTATGGGAACAAACAAAAAAAAAACTTAATTGTGGCATTCGCAAGGAATTCGCACGTACAAGAGATTGTTTGGCATAATGTTGGTTTTTATCCGCTTTGACTGAATCCTGCCACAATTGAGATTAAACAAAATGAAAGTACAAGTAAAAATAATACAAGCTTTAAGGGAATTAGAGCAGAAAATAATCACAATAAGAACATGAGTGTTATGTGTGTTATCGTTGTGTTTGTGTTTGCAGTAAAAGTTTCATTAAAAGGAAAAGCTAATTTGTGGGATACGTAAGAAATTATTTTTGCTTGTAAGAACTTCATGTTAAGAGATTAAGCTTATAGGTGAACGGTTACAAAATGTTTTGAAGGTAATTAAAATGTGAATGGATGTTTGGGATAGAGCAATTAATTAACGAACTTTTTACAGTGTCGAGAATTGTTTATTAAAGCATTTTAAATAATTTTGTGATCATAAAAAACATAATATTCATAAGAAAGGACACATATGGTTTTTTTTTGTGCAACTGCAAGGAGGTGGATATGATTCATGGAATTTAATTTTTTTAATATTTGTAATCTAAAATGGATACCAATTGCTACATGATCGCTAAATAAAGTTAATGATCCTAAGTAAAATATTGATTATCTAAGCCATTTCTTATGGATCACTATACTCTTTTAACTTTACTAAAATCAAGATCAAGTCGATAGATAACTTCTATATAAAGTACATTCTTAACAACATTTACTTACACTGAAAATAATCTATGCAAAATTTTACGGAAAACACCTTTGTAGTTACTTATTTCGTAGAATATACGAAACTTTCGTACATATTACGAAAAAAATTTTGCCATAAATTGTATAAATCTAGGAAAGTAACAAAAACCTAGGCTAGTTCTCTTAGAGATCTTGATTTCTCGGCTTATAAATCTAGTAAATCGCCTAGTAGTTGGAGAACATTTTGCAAATATCGTAATAGGCCGAAGAGAATTATGCGAGTTGAGAAGACCCGTTATTTCACAAAACTGTTTAATGGACTTGATAGTGTGGGTATATGGAGGGTGCTTAGGAATTCTGGCTGCTTAGGTGATGATGATCTGTTCTTTGGCCTAGATGCTAATGTCGTAAACGATTTTTTTGTTGATGTTGTTGTTGCTAATGGCGGTGGTAATGTCGATTTTGATAATCTTCAATTCTCTCAGAATGGTGTATCTTTCCGATGTGTTAGTGAGCTGGAAGTGTTGTTGGCATTGAACAAGGTTAAATCTAACGCTATCTGGACTGATGATGTTCCAGTTAGATTCATTAAAAGGTCTTCCCTTATATATCCGGTTTTTTGACTCACTTATACAACACCATCTTGATGACGTCTAAGTTTCCTGCTGGATGGAAAACCGCTCGAGTTATCCCGATACCTAAATCGAGGATTGTTAGTGGACCTGAGGACTTAAGACTCATGCTCAATACGCTTTCGCAAAGGCTACAATACTACCTCGCTTCTTCTCGAGTTAACTGACTCAATTAGGGAATACATTAATAACGACAGATTTAGTCTTTTTGTTTCGCTTGACCTCTCTAAGGCATTTAATTCGATAGACTGTGGTAGGATGATTGATAAAACTCCGGGTTGAATTTCGTTTTTCGATGTCGGCTTGTAAACTCATTTTGTCCTATCTCAATGGAATATCTCAGTTTACTGTCCTAAATGGTGTGAATTCTAACTTATTAAATCTCCAGTCTGGTGTTCCTCAGGGTTCGGTTCTTGGTCCGTTGCTATTTAGTCTTTACATTAATGAACTTGCTTCCATGATTAATTCATCTTTATGTACTTCGTTTCTGTTTGCAGATGATGTTACCTTACTTTTTAACGGTGATCGTGTTTTTCCTGATGTCTTGCAGAGTAATGCTGAACACTGTCTTGGGATTGTGCCTGACTGGATGTCACGAAATTTTTTGTATATCAATGCAACGATAACAAAAGCAATTATTTTTTGCCCTTATAAACGGTTTCATGTTGATCTTAATATTTGTATTAACAATGTAAGAATAGAATTTCTCGACCGGATTAAGTTCCTGCACAGAAAAAAATAAATTTTGTTTTTGATAACAAAAATCCCGGTATTCAATAATTTTTTTTTCAAATTTCCTGTGATAAAGAATTCCCCTATATTGATAACAAAATTATTTCAAAATAAAAATATGTATATAAATTTAAAAAATGTTGACATGGCTGGAATACGAACCCGGGCTTTCCGGACGTAAAGCATACTCTCTATAGCTGAGCCATATCCCATTTATTTTTTATGGGATACAACTTGTTTTAAGTACTTATGTATAAAAAGAAAAGAAATAACCGGCATGGAAAAGAAATACTTACAACGAAATATTTTATTATGTTAAAGATAAATGTTATTGAAATTCATATTTTTTTTAATAACATGGTTTTATTGAATATAATTCTTGTCTATTTTTTTCTGTGTGGGTGTTCTATTGGACAGGAAACTGAATTTTGAGTCGCATCTTGATCAAACTGTTGGCAGGTATTGCGAAGATTATATTCTACTAATGCACTTTTCCCACTACACATTAGGCGGTGATGTCACAGGTACTTTACGGACTTGAGGTTGTATCAGGGACTACCTTAAGCGCAGTATCGAGATTGAATAGAGTTGTTAATGCCACTGTTCGTTTTGTTTACAATGTTGTATTATGTATTACATTTTCTGGGCTGTACTTTTGCAAATTTCGTGAGGTTGCGTTGTTTGACTCTTTTTCACAGAGTTATAAAGGTTGGTTACCCATTATTAATATCTAGAATATTTAGCTTTGGCCGGTCGACAAGATACTGATACCTAGGATTGCAAACTCGTTTTATGAGAAATCATTTCTGGTTAGAGTTGCTAGATGTTGGAATCACTTACCGATTGAATTGTGCATTTTTTCTCAATCTAACAATGCTTTTCCTCTCAAACTTTTAAATTCTTTTTAAAATTATATATTCTGATGAAGTATCAGATTTTTTATTTTTATTTTTATTTTTATATGTATACTGATACTAGTATTTATGTATATGTACAATATACACCTTAACTTCTAAGTTCTTTTCTCTTTTCCTTCTGTTGTTCTACCAAAAGTAAAGTTTCATTTTTCTCAGCATTGCTATTGATCTGAACCGGTGAAATTTTCACTACTATGTATTTTAATTTTCCTATTATATCATTATGGTTGGGGGACCAATAATTAAACTGAACTCAGATTACATTATTTTTTTATTTTTTGTAGTTATGTTTATTTAAATTAAAATTTTATGAACTTAGGCATCACTTAGATTTAAGTAATATGTAAGATTGGCCTTGAAGGCTTTATATTACTTAAATAAATGAAATAAATAAATAAATAAATGAAAACCTTTCGTTAAAAATTTGCTTTGTTAAAAGATATATTTGACACAAAAAAATATTTTAACAACTTTTAATGTATTGACATATTTTTCAGATGTAATGCAATAAATTTAAATTTGATCTCTTTTTAAATATAAGTAGAATGTGGCTCAGTGCGTATAGTAAGTACTTGCTTTGATATATAAAGAATTTTAGTTCGTATCTTGGTTGAGCCAAACTTATTTTAATTAAATTTTTAAATTATTTTCGTACATTTTACGAACGATTTTCATAGTGCGAAATTGCGAAATATGTCGTAATGCGGTTTCGTGCATATGTTACATGGATTTTTTTCAGTGTACACATATACATGCATATATGTAAATATACGTAAATAAACAGAAAACGCAAAAAGCCCAGTCTAACATTTCAAACGTTTTACAGGAGAAGCAGAAAACTTGTTTAAATGAAAACTATATTGACAATTTGTGTAAAATGTTACAATACTATTAAAAAAGAACCCACAAATTTATATATTTACTGTAAAATTTTGCAGAAATTGTCAATATATTTTTTCATGTAAACAATTTTCATGCTTCTCCTTTAAATATTTTATAATCTTAGATAGGGCTTTTTACATTTTCTGTGACGATATATTTTATTTCTTTTGTAATAGCAACATATCCAAACAGTTGCAAGTTCATTAATTGTTTTTCATTGTCTGGTTCAATATATTAATAACGTTGCCAGGCAATAAAAGTGGCGTCTTTCTAATGTATTCGTACATATGTCTCGCCTATGTACATTTTGTATAATTTCTAATGTGCGACGAATACGAATATGAAAATTATTTAAAACAAATATTTGATTTATAGTCAACCGCAGGTATTTACAAAAAATGTTGCAGACAACCTGTAGCTAGAGACTTTGAACATTGCAGCCAGCAACAAATCATTCATTCATTAATTGACTAAACTAACGATTGATCAGCAAATAACAAATGAACATTATTCTACTACTTTTTTATCTTGTATCAACAATATTTATCGTTGTTTTTATAAAAAGATACGAGAAATCAAGTATGTTAATGTAGAGAGTATTGCTAGTATAAGATACATTTATCACAGTTACCCGTGGCGTTTTAAAGAAATCTTTAGGGTAAAATAACCAAAAATTAAAGAAAATCAGACAACATTAGTAACATTTATCATTTTTTGTGAATATATAAATTTATTAAAAAAGTTATAATCTATTTATGATAGCATGAGTGAAGTTATATTTAGAAGCAAAGCCGTTGGATGAATTTGTGTTGAAAAACTAAGAAATTTTAATCTTGAAATGAGTACACCTCACTAGAGTGGTCGTAAAAAAACAACATTTGTATTTCTTCAAGTCTCATAACCTAAATCTATGGATATTTACAAAAAACTATCCTAAACAATGTTTACGTCAATCAGTTAAGATTAAGGTGTATCGCACTTAGGAATGCCAATCGGGACCAGGGGGCCAGGGTCCCGGGATTTTCGGGATTTATTAAGAATATAATTAAGAAATTTAGTTGTTCAATCGAAAATTGTTATATTTTATTTAAATACTTGGTTTTTGACTTTTTAATTTAACAATTCGTTTGATTTTGATGCTTCTGAAACAAGTTTTTCATCTGTCTCATACTGTTGCTTAAAAACGTATAAAATTCTATACTTATTAATAAAAGTGATAAATAGTATATGCTTTATTTTAGCCAATTCTATCATCGTATTTTCTTCATATTTATAGTCAAACTAACACTTTAAAATGCTAAAAAATAATGCTAAAATTCTAAAAGTGATTATCTCATAGCTTATCTGTAAAGTTTTCTGGGAAATATTTAATTTTATTCGAGTAAAAGCAATGTAAATTCAAAATCACTAAAAATGGAAATGGTTATTAGGCCGCTCGGTGTTTAATGCGAAAGGAAAATGTTAGGAATTGTAAAGGTATTCTTGTTATTCTTCTTAAACCATGTAAGCGCCATTTTTTCGAATTGACTTTTTTGGTTTTTATGGTAGAAAATAACATTTTCTTTACGATTACATTCCTCTCTTGACGAGGTTGTATGGAAAAAACAAAATTAAAGCCCTTTCGAAAGCCTCAAGCGCCTATTTTGTAACCGTGTAATTTTCTGTATATCAGCTATTTTTGTAAAAATTATTAATTTTTAAGATTGGATAAGTTTAGATCGCATCATCCTCATTTGAAAGTATCTGGTTTCCTCTTTGCGAATATATATCTAGTACAAATTACATATATTCCTGTTAGAAGAACCACTAAAATGAAACAAATATTCTTTAAACGCCCTGGAAACAGTATTTTAGTTTTCGTTATTTTTCACAGGAAAGAGTTCAAAATGATATATGAATATCTGCAAAAGTTATAGACGTTTTGTAATGATAACTAACGAATTATTTGCGATAAAAAAACAGCCATAACTATTAAACCTTTTAAAACACCAATTTTTAATTTTTAAGAACAAAGATTAAATTAACACGATGAAATTTTAAATAATTGTTTTTTCTTTCAATTCTCTTGTAAAATCGCAATTCAATGTAGCAGTTATAGAATACAAAAATGAAACGAATGAAATAAATAAAAAAATAAATTATGAAATTGAAGTATTGCTACTTTTCCTATCCCGTTTACATCTCTACCCTTGCATATGAAATTAAACTTTTCCACATGGATCTATAGATGGAGTATTCATGAGTGAACAGACATTAAAAATATAGAAACGAATTGATAGCCTCCCCCTTTTTTCAAGTCGGTTATGAGTTCTAGTTTATACAGCCATATAAACTTTGTTCTTGTCAATGCTCTTCCATTTAAATTGAGTAGTTTTTCTTTGAATTTCTCATGTAATTTGATATTTATTGGGCAAAAAGTGCTAGAAAATGCCAAGTAAATAATTTAAAAATGCAAAAAAATAATGCTAACTTCTAAATGGAAAATTTGCAGCTAAGTCAAAATATAAAATGTTAAATTTAGTTGCAAAAATGCTAAGATGGCCACAATATACATAAAAAATTTGAGTTGCACCCAAATCCCCTAGCCCGCAACACAATTAACCTTAAGGGCCACACTCGGCTGAAGAGGAGGGACACTCTTGCTCTCAGCGGAACACGAGAAACGTAAAAGACAACCCTAAGCTATGTACAGACGATTGTCAGTTCTTACAATATTGTAAGTAAAATGTGCTAAAAAATTCTTACAATCGTCTGAACTGAAATTTTTTGTCTGACAACGTTGGCAGAAAAAGCATTGTCAGTCGATTTTAATACTACCTGCTGACAAAAAATTGTCAGACATCTCATAATCGTGTGAACACATCGCGTTACCATTGTCAGATTATTGCTAGACAATTGTCAGACATTTTTTAATTGTCAAATGTGCGAAGTTTCTGCATCTGACAATGGCGTCATTGTCAGAGACAGCATTGCACACATATTTTTTAGGGAAAAATTAAAATAAGAAAAATTATGCAGCTAAAATAGTTAAAATTGTTCCTTTATGTTTAATAATAATTTATATTTTTACTTTTTAAAGTTAACAGAAGCACAGATGATAAATAATTGATAATTTCTATTAAATGATATGCGTCTGGCAGCGCCAAACAACAGATCTGACAATTGTTGCATCTGACAATCGTGTGAACTGCCGATTTCTTTACTGACAATGTTGTCAGATAGATTTATTGTCAGACAACTGTCTGCCAATAAATTGTAAGCTTTTCTACACAGAAAAAAATAAGTTTCGTTTTTGATAACAAAAATCCCGGTATTCAATAATTTTTTTTTCAAATTTCCTGTGATAAAGAATTCCCCTATATTGATAACAAAATTATTTCAAAATAAAAATATATATGTAAATTAAAAAAATGTTGACATGGCTGGAATACGAACCCGGGCTTTCCGGACGTAAAGCATACACTCTCTAGCTGAGCCATATCCCATTTATTTTTTTTATGGGATACAACTTGTTTTAAGTACTTATGTATAAAAAGAAAAGAAATAACCGGCATGGAAAAGAAATACTTACAACGAAATATTTTATTATGTTAAAGATAAATGTTATTGAAATTCATATTTTTTTTAATAACATGGTTTTATTGAATATAATTCTTGTCTATTTTTTTCTGTGTAAGAACTTTGATACAGCCGTGTGAACTAACAATATACCTTGTGCTGACAATTTTTTATTGTACGTACATCGTCAGCACATTGGCAGATCTGACAATATTGTAAGATCTTACAACAGTCTGTAGAGGGCTTAAGAACCAACCGCAGAAACAAATACATATTTTTGTCTGGCATTGACTGGATTTAAAAATTTAAATTTTAGAGTTAAGATTTGATTACTTATTGTTAGTTCAATTTTATTGAAGACGCAATAAATAAAAATAAACGCAAAAAAATTCATTGATCATAAATAAAGTATGTCCAATAAATAAACATGGATACGATTTTATTGCTATTGTTTTTGTCTTTATTTTAGTAATAAAACTCAGATGTAATCTTGGCACTGTACTTTAAACTATTAAATATAAAATCGTTACTTTTGATTCTTTGGTTGTTGCATTATTGTCCCATCGGCAAATTCTAGTATTGATTGCAAAATATCGGAAACATTTTTTGTTTTTTAGTAAAATCTAAATTTATATTTTGTAATTAAATTTTTACGACACAATGTCAGTCATCATTTTGGTTTAGCAGTGATAGTCCAGGCAAATGTTAAGAGCCAAAAAGTTTTTGAGTGACTATTTCTATGGGTTTTATTTCATTTGTAGTTTTATGAATGAAAATGTTGTAAAATATAAATGTTTTTTTTCGATGCTAGATTATTTGAATAACTAAATAGCTTTTGGTTATTTTATAGTTTATGAGTTTGTGGTTGTACATCTAAATCGTTTTCATTAATTTAAGAGCTTTAGTTTACCAAGCGCCTTCCAGGCATATTTACCAGCTGGGTAATAAAAAATTTTAATCATTACCTGCAAGCTAAAAAACTTCCATATTGTCTTCGAATTATGTTAACAAACTTAAAAAAGTTGTTGTTTCATAAATAAATTGAGTGAATCTCTTAAATGAAGTTTTTAGTTGTATATCTGGTGTTATTTTGAAGAGGAGAAATGTTAATTGAGAATAAGGTAAAAACATTTAAAACCAACCAATAAAAAACACATTTGGACCTTAACCCTTCCGATCTTGATAAAATTTAGTATGAATGATGGTTTTGGCAAATCTACTATTGGTGCGAAATTTTAGCTCGCTATTTTAAATGGTTCCCGAAATATCGCGACTTCCAATTGGTAAAACTTATCCAAAATTTACTAACTTCCAGACTTATGCATATATTTAAAACTACTCATCCTAGATATTCCAATGAAGTTTTATATTAAAGGGTATCAAATGACCCTTGAAATGACATGTGTTTTAATTTTATTTTGCAATATTCAGAGGTAAAATCTTACAGACTTTATGTTCTCAGGCAACTTTTTCAAAAAATGGTATTTTTAAAATTCTTGAAAATAGAAATGTTGATGATGAAGTACTTTTCCTTACTTTCACCAAGTATAAATCTGGGACTAGAAATATGACATGAATTATTAAGAAAAAACTCAAAGACTATCAACTATATTATTTTAAATTTTGATAAGCAAACAACACAAGTAACATATCTTCCGAAAAACTTTGCTTACTGATAGGCAAAAAGTATATGAGGATTTAAGTCATAACTACCAACAATATGATTCTATAACGAATTATTTTTGTTTGAGAAGTCTAAAAGATAAGGGGTAGCCCTTGCAAATGTATTTACATTGTCACAGCAATTAACCAGTTACTATTTAGCTTACTTGAAGCTAAAAAATAAGTAGCCAAATCAACAAATTAAAATTAAAAAAAATTTTATACACATTATATTTTATTTATTTATATTTGAAATTTTTTTATTTTTTTACTTAGCTGGGATACGAACCTATGCTTATTCAGATTTCAAGACAAGTACTTTAACCACTCAGCTATTTATTGTTGACTTATAAGTTTAAGCAACAAAAATTTGTTTTCATATACAAACACATGTTGACTTAAAAAGTGTTTGTCTACATATCAACAAATTGTGAGTACTTTCAGATAATGTGAAAAATACGTACTACTTTTATTAAAAACTAGGTAGTAGTTCTAATTAGAAGCATATTAATAAGATAAATAAGTACCACTTATTACTTTGTAGCCCATTAATAAAGTACTATCGATTACAAAAATGACAAAAGTTTTTGCTGGGTTTGAACCAATGATGTCTATATTATAAGTAGCAGTAGTGAAAAATCTGGGGTCACTAATTTTTGTAGTTCGCATTTTAAGGCATTTTAATGAAACTTTTGCAATAAACGAATATTTATTGTTAAGCACGACACTTTTCTCTATAAAATGGTACAAAATTATTTTTATACTGCTTTAAATTAAGGGGCTCTCAAATGGGGGTCCGAGGATTGATGGAGATCCGTAGCAATTTTCTAAGGGGCCCGCAAAGAGGTCTGGAAAACATTGTTTTGAAAGTTATTACATACACAATTTATTTTACGAAAAAATAATATATTATTCTCTGAAAGTTTAGAACCAAATACATCACAAGAATACATGGCAAGAAGGTATTATAAGTGGCGAAATTAAAATTTATTTTAGCGAGTTTTTCCAAATAATTTGGCATTTGAAATCACCGTAGAATATAGTCTTGAGTCCCAACTGCAATCTACTGTATGCTAAGTTCATGACAAATTTGTGTTATGAATATGACCGTTATCGTTTAAAGATTGCGTTTTGTGGTGATGTTTTCCGAACTATATTTGTTTTATTCAAAAGAATTTTTTAAGTCAAACATGAGTTGGATAATTTTTTACACAATGAAATATTTCATGAATTTTTCGTCGATAACCCTTTTTTATTTGCTTACTGCAAGTGTAGAAAAGCAAATGGGGTAAGAAACCTGAAAGGAACCATCTAAAATTTAAATTCATGAAACTTTTTCCACATAACTTGCTTTCCTGCTTATGGTATTATCAAATCAAAACATTTCATGAAATATTTCATCGTGAAAATTTAGCTAAACAAAATTTTATTTTATGAAGAAATACGTGATATTTTTAGACTTAATGGTCGAATGGGGTGAAAATACGTTTAGCGACGTAACAACTCTAAAATATATTGTCTAAGAAAGTAGATTATTTTGGATTTGGTATACCGCGAAACGCCTTTATACCCCGTTTGACCATAAACTTAAAAAAAATCAAGCCAAAAACTATTCGTCTAAATCCGGTAAAAAAAATTTTTTTAGTTTATTAATTGAGATATTCTCCCAATTATATTTCATTAAAAATAAAATATATTGATTTCGAATATAATTTGTTTGTTGTGTGTTGTTTCTAAACCTACTACGTTTATTCTATTGTAGTTTTAAAAATCATTTGTGAATCATCAAATGATTTTGTAAAGTTTGTGCATAAGAGCTGAGGTTTGAAACTTCTCCAAAGTATGGTTGTAGTCTACTGATAATATAGTAAAGCACCAATGAAATGCAGGCATACAGTCATGCAACCCGCAACAAATGCAACTTTTTTAAAAGAAATTTAGTAACATGTAAGAACATTTTAGGAAATATGTTAATTATTTTACGAAAAATTTTCCGAGCTCTTGTTTGCAAATTTAAAAAAAAAAGAAAAAAAAAGAAAAAAAAAATACATATTCCACGTCACCACGCGTAGAAATAAAATTGAAAAAAATGTAAATAAAACATAATGTGTATAAATTTTTTTTATTTTAATTTGTTTATTTGACTACTTATTTTGCCGATAAATAGTTAATAGTTAATTGCTTTGACAATATACACACATTTGTGATGGGTATCCCTTATTTTGTGGACTTCTCAACAAACAAAAATAAGTAGTTATCGAGTCAAATTGTAAGTAGTTACGACTTAAATCTTTATATTTGTTTGCCTACCTATAAGCAAAGTTTTTGCTGGGAATATGCACATGAACGCATATGAGAAGAAATGAAGGATGACAGTTCTACCCACGTTTTTGTTGAGAGTTTATATTATTAATATCTGCCTTGATTTTGTTAATTATTTAAAATTTTACCATAACAGGCTCAAAAAATAGAAATATATTCTTGAAGAAAAAAAATTAAACTTATTAAAAAGTCAAAATAACAGGTAGTCCGCGTATAAGCAGAAAGGTTTGTAAATAGTCCACGACCCAACAAGCGGTGAGAACCCCTTCCTGCTTTATATCTAGCCTTTTCTAGCATTTTAAAAAGACCGATTTATCTTCTTTTTTCCTCCTGCTCCTGGCAGCACTGGTCGCAAGTAAAGCTTAACACCAGTTTATATGTTTTATTAAATTTTTTGTTTCTTGGCAATTATTTGCTGTAATTAGGACAGCTTTATTTTACATTTTTGCTTGTGTTGCATTTGCTTACAAGTAGTGAAAGAAATTTATTACTGTTCCTGCTCGATTTTTATCAATGCTACATAAGCAGAAAAAAATCTAAACGAATAATATATACCCCATTTCCAGAGATGTGAATTATTTGAAATACTTTTATTTAAAATACAAATAGAAAATATAAAATATCATTTTTATTTTCTATTTGAAATAGTTTGCCTCAAGAGTATTTTATATTTTATTTAAAACATTTTTAAAATATAAAACTCCTTTTTATGTGGTGAAAACTGTGAATGTGAAAAGTGATAGTAATGTATTAGTAAACAATAGCGCAACCAATTTTGAATCTCAGCTTTGTCTTCTTGCACAGTTTATTGATTATTTTGCAAAAAATTACTAAAATTCCGCAAATATAGCATAAGATGCCAAGTACTGAAATTGATTAAAAGTCGCTCGAGCTGCATAAAGGAAAATTAATGTAAAAATATCACGCCTATTGCGGAAGTGGCGAAAATTTGAAAAAAATTCCAAAATTAGAAAGAAGCCCTAAAACTGAATAAAGCTCGCTAGAACTGTAAGGAATGCCATAAAATTTTAGAAAATGACGAAAATTCGCTAAATATTGCTAAAAGTCGAAAGATTTCAAAGTGTAATATTGATTAAAAGTCCCTAAAATCTTAATATAGCCAAAGACCTTGGAGAAAATTAAAAAAACCATAATATTGATGAAAAGTTTGTAAAACTGTAAGTAATGCCAAATGTTCGGCAAGAAACGCGAAAATGGCATAAATTCGCGAAATCTTGCTAGGCATGATAGCAAAATCTAATATTGATTAAAAATTGCTAAAGCTGTAAAGACGTTGAAAAAAGCAAAAAATCGCTTCTATCGCAAACATTACAAAAATTCCCGACAAATTGCAAAACTCTAAAATTGATTAGAAGTCACAACATATATTGTATTGAATTGAACAAATATTTTAAATGAAAATTGGAATTATAAAAGAAAATGTATTTTGAAAATAGGTATTTTGAAAATATGTATTTTGTATTTTCTATTTCAAATACTTGATTAAAAACTATTTTGTGTTTTTAATTTGAAATTGAAAAAAAATAAAAAACCATTTGTATTTTGAATTTATTTATTTCAAATACGTATTTTCCACAACTCTGCCCATTTCGATTGAGTTTCTACAAGAAATTTTGCTATGTAGTATGTTTCAGTTAAAGGTATACTTCGTAATAAAATTGGACAAGTCAATTTTCAGGTTATGATAGAATGAGTAAAGAGTCCTCTTCAAAAAAAATTTTATAAAAAAAACATTATCCATACAATTTTAAGCTTCGACCGTTTTTGTAACCAGAATGGTAGCATTCTTTACTATTTTTGTTGTTGCATAGTGCAAATAAAGTTTTAGTTAAATTAATTAAATTTTTAGATTAAAATCATATTCGATTACATAGGCTAAGTTTCGCAATGTTATTTTAGACATGATCAATATTTCCAAAGAACAAGGAAATATCCACATCAATTTAATTTTCAACGTACACAGCAGAACATAACAACGCAGTTTTCGGAAGCTGCTTCACTTCCATAATCAGTGACCATGCGTACCTTGCTTATAACGGCGTGTTAGATGTGTTAGATGTTAAATGTGATCCTCATATACGCTCTTGCCTACCATTAAGCAAAGTTTTTGTTGGGCATATACATATTTTAAAGTGACCTTGAAAGCCTGAATTTTGCGAATTACCGAAATCTAAATCATTGATTAACAAGAAGCTCGACAGAAATAATATTTTACCAATTACATAAATTGATGTTGATTTTTTCCTTGTTCCTTGGAAATATTGGTCGTGCCTAGTTCTTTCGGAGTATAATGTTAAGAACCTTATCCTATATGATCAGTTCTCTTTGCGATTGAATTTGACAATCTTATCTTACATATTATGTTACGTGTAGACCTCAAGTAAATTTTTTTCACTTATTCATCAGAGATTTTTTTGTTATTTTGCGCAATTTCTACTTGTTTAAGCGATTTATAAATGCATTTAACACGTTCACTGTCCACAGCCCATATATGGGCTATGAACGGAAAGCACCAGCAGTCCACAGCCCATATGTGGGCTGTTCATCCATACAAATTCAAAGAGCTTTAAAATTGTGGACGCTGAGAAAACAACGTTTATATAACTTGGACTTCACAGTAAGGACCATAAACGAAAATTGTGTGCGGACTCCTGAGGCACTCTTCAGTCTTTACCTTGGACTGTGGACGTGTTAAGGCTTGTTTTCAACTATGCAATTTTTCGCGAATGTCCGCTTTTTCGCTAAAATAATTTTTTTTTAATTTTCACCATTTGTAGAATTTAAGCGATCTGTAAACTATATTAGACCTTGCTAGCTTTCCGATAGTAGTCACCGTTTTTGCTAATATCCGCAATTTTTATAAGTCTTACCCTTGCATTATTTTACAATTCTTGTTTTATCTATTCAACAACGGAGTCCAACTCTAGCTGTCAGTACGTCCAAAATATAGTTCCTAAATAATTCAGGAGTTCCTTCCTGTATTTTTAGGGTATATTGTAACCTACCTGACTTCCACTACTTTCCAGTTATGTAAATATATGCAAAGCTTGTTGGGCTCTTTTCCATAACTGCATAAATCTTCCCAGAGCCTTCGTTTTTTAACAGATTTAAATAATTGACAATGCAAGTATTATTTCAACCTAAAGTTGAGTACCTCTAAAAAATAATGTTAATAGGTTAATCCAAATGCACCACACATACTACATGCACACATAGTATATCACACAATAGTGTAGGGTGCCATAAAAAGAAAATATGAAAATTTGTAAAGTTTCACATGAAGTGCTAAAACAAAATGTATAAATTAAAACAATCTACAATAAATAAAAAATATGGAAATTTTAATTATGTAATGAATTTTTTATGACTGGAGGAATTTTAATTTGTTTGTGGCCATTTGAAAAGTGGTTCAAGTAAAGTGCCTGGCTTCCATGTGCGGACTGGGCAAAAAAGAAATGTACCTCAAATGAAACAAAAATACATTTGCTTCTGTTCACCTCAGTGAACAAATATATCTATTCACCAAAGTGATCAAATATGTAAAATGTCCAACTCTGACACCTTCAACAACACCCCAAAATAACTGCAGCCAACTTCAAGTGCTGCCCTATAAAATCAGCAACATCTGGAATCTTTAATCGTTCGTATCTCGATCCGAATCGGGAAATCGCAATAAAACTGAGATTATCCTATGTGAATTATCATTCGGTATACATAGAAAGTGTTAAGTGTAAAACTTCCCTCCAGAGCGCGGAAAGGAAAACATATAAAAATAAAGTTATTTACATATATTTACTTACAACTATAAATCATTAAAATCCTACACCCTAAAGTTAGTAAAACCCAGAATTAAATTCCTTACCTATGTATGTTGAAGTTTATACTTATCGCCTATTAAACTTAATCTACACATATTATAAATATACATATGTACATAAATCATTAGATTTACCAAAAGGTCAATAAATATATAGTGTACGATTTATAACGTTTAAGAAAAGAAAAGGTTCTTTTTTATTTACTTGCTTTCCCGCGTAAGGAAAGTAATATAGCCATTACCCTCTAACCCGTGTAAATATGGTCCTATCGATCCTGTCAAAGTGAACGAAACAGTGATATTTACAAAAATTACAGTCCACAAATTAAAATAAAAGCTTATACTTACCCAAATAAATAAATAATTATATACATACAAAAATAATATCTACCATATTATACCCTGAAAACTAAATAAAAAGTTTGTAAAAACTAATTAAATTAAATAAAAACTTAAGGTCTAATACCTATTATACCTAGAGCTAAATAAATAAAAAAGTTGCTTAAAACTTAAAAACAAAAACCAGCAAAAACAAATGTATAAAACATTGAAGTGAATTACAAAAAAAAAAAACTGAGTGCAAAATACACTTATACTCCCTACCTTTTGTTAAATAATACCTACTAAACAAACAAAAATACAGTCCACATATAACAAAGCTTAAAATATGTAAAAATCAAATATTAATAAAACACAAAATATATCATAAATAACTACATTACAAAAACATTCCATCAATAAAATAAATTATTACAAACAAAATATATGTATATTAAAAGTGTTTGAAATAAAGAAACCGAAAAACAAAGTTACAAAATTACATACTACATACAGTATAAGCAAACAAAAAGTTACAGTGACACACAAAAATAGCTAAACATCAAATGTAAAAGTGCTTACAGACAATTATTAAAACTTTTATATTTAAAAACTATTACCCAAATTACTCGATTAATAACAAAAAAAATAAACAAGCATAAAGAAATTACGTCGACTGCAATAAAGACAATAACAACAACACTCCAATTAACTCAACACACGTCATAGCGGGAAGACGACACAAAGAAGAAAACGAAAAACACACAAGAGATTGAGTTAAGCTCTTGTGGAGGTTTGTACCCTATACCCAGCAAACAAGGTAAGTCTGTAATTTTTACAACTTACATAACAAATTTATTTCCAATTTACAAGAGCATTTGTCTCCGAATTAAAAAGCAATAAAGTAAAACATAACGTAAAAGTAATTTACGGCATACCCACCCAGCCTATTAATAGTTTTTTGAAAACTTTTAAATTTATTGCGTTTGAGAAACAAATAGTGCCTAACACGTTGTGTAGTACACATAATTATAACTTGTAAAACACCCAGTTGGAAATTTTGTCGGCTGGTACAATTTTTATATTTTATCTTAAAGTAAAAATCTTTAAGTGCTTATTAACCCTTTTATTACCCGTTATTAACCCCTGTATTACCGGGGAAAAATTTTTTAACCCGTTTATTACCAAAGCAACCAAAAACACTTTTTAAACCCGTTTAAACCCATTTTAACCCTTTTCAACCCAAATTTAAATAAATAAAAACCCAATTATGTCTACTCTAAAGTCTTTGGCCAATGATTTGGAAAATTATATCGAAGAATTGAAGTCCTTTGAAGAGGACTATGATGAAGCACAGGAGTATTCCCAATCTATACCCGCCCTAAACTTCAAAAAAAGGGAACTAGAAAATTTATGGTCTGATATTGACAAAAAATTTAAACAGATTAGGGAATCTCCGGATGTAGGTGACACAAAAGAAGCTGGTATTATAGATCTAGCCCAAATAACCCGAAATATCAGAGCTGCTAAGAAAGGTTATAGAAGGTCAATGATAGAAATTGAGGAGTCCATTGAGAGAATTACCAAGGAAAATGAAACACGTCGCTCTTCACCCGATACTCAAGTAACACAACCCAAGGATGCAGTATCCTTTAATGTACCCCCATGCGACATGCCAATATTTAGTGGTAATTTCATAAATTGGGCTTCTTTCAGAGATCTGTTTAAAGCCATGTACGGCAATAATACCCGTTTGAGTGGAGTAGAGAAACTATTTCATTTAAAACAAAAAACTAGCGGTGAAGCCAAGGAAATAGTAGACAACGCACCCTTAACTAATGAGGGATTTCTCATTGCATGGAATCAACTAGTTTCTCAATACGAGAACAAAAGAATGCAAATCAATGCACAATTAAAAACCCTTTTCAATTTACCCACCGTAAACACCATGTGTAGTGTTTCAATAAGAAAACTACAGAGAAAGATTAATTGTTGTATTTCGAATTTGAATGCGTTAGAAATAGACACGGATCATTGGGATCCTATTTTCGTATATTTATGCTCAACGAAGTTACCCAAAGAAGTCCGAAGAGAGTTTGAAAAAACACTTTCTGACTGTGCGGAAATGCCATCGTGGACTGATCTGGATTTGTTTTTAACAAATACTTACAAAGAACTCACATCAGTGAATGATGTTTTAGATCAGAGTATGTTCCACAACAACAACCCGAAACCCAAACATTTCCAAGAGAATAAGAATCTTTATGATAGAAGAGGAAAAACTTTTTATAATGTAACCCATTCAAACAAAGACATCCACCCAAAACCCAAATCTCAAAATGAACATAAATTCTCAAACCCAATCCACCCTCATACTCAAAGTCGCACAAATGTGCAAATTAACCCAAATCCTCAAAATAAACCCGATGGATCAATTTGCAAACTATGCAAAAGTAATCACACCCTCAGAGAATGTTCAGACTTTACGTCTATGGGCGTAAACGAGAGAATAGATTTTGTCAAAAAGAATGGAATATGTTACAATTGTTTGGCTATCGCACATATTATCAAAGATTGTCGTAGCACATTCACTTGCAGATATTGCGGTGGAAGACATAATACCCTACTACACAAACCCAATTTAAACCCAAACACACAAGTTGATGATAATCAACCGTCAACATCACGAAAGGCAGCACAATCTTTCTCAACACACACCCAATCAAGCAAACCCATGTTAGATGACAGAGCTAAATTATTAGGAACAGCAATTCTAAATGTTGAAGTTCATGGTGAAAAATTCCCAGCTAGAGCGCTAATTGATCCAGCTTCAGATTTCTCGTTTATTTCAGATAAACTTAGACGGAAATTGCAATTACCCACTACCCCAATTGTTGCAGAAATCTCAGGACTTAATGAAGTTGTGTCAGCGCGGTCAAACAAACTATGTGATGTTTTGTTAAGGTCAAACACCCAAAGCAATTTCAAATTGAATATTCAAGCAATTGTTGTAAAAACCCTTACAAAAAATCTACCCACCCAAAACTTAAAACCCATACCCATAAAAGACTTAGAAAATATTCAATTAGCCGATCCACAGTTTTATGAAAGCAGGCCAATAGATTTTCTAATTGGCAGCGATTTTTACCCCCAAATTTTAAAATCTGGTGTTAAGAAAGATTTTCTTAACACGTTAATAGCTCAGGAAACTGAATTCGGCTGGATTTTGACCGGACCCGTTCAAAGTTCACATAGAACCCAACCCATAGTTTCATATTTCAGTTCTGTTGCGCTTGATAAAGTTTTAACTAAATTCTGGGAAATTGAAGTAATACCCAACAAATTAAAAAATTCTGAAGAAGATACAGCTTGCGAGGAGAATTATGTAACAACTACTAGTAAGTTACCCTGTGGCCGTTATCAAGTTAATCTTCCATTTCGTTACCCTCCAATTGAATTAGGAAATTCACGCCACATAGCAATGGCTCAATTTTTAAGAAATGAGAAGAATTTAATGAAGAAACCCGACCTTAAGATTGAATATGATAACGTGCTGCAAGAGTATATAGACTTAGGCCATATGAAACCCATTAAATATAACCCGAACACATCTTCAAATACCCAATATTATTTACCACATCATGCTGTTGTTAAACTAGATCGTGTTACGACAAAAATTAGAGTTGTCTTTAATGCGTCTAGCAAAACATCTAATAGTAACAGCTTAAATGATGCCTTACACACTGGTCCTACCCTACAACAAGATTTAGTTTTACTCATCTTGAAATGGCGTTTTTATAAAATTGTTTTTAATGCCGATATTACAAAAATGTACAGGCAAATTATGTTAAACCCTACCCACACACCCTTCCAACGCATACTCTTTCGTAAAAGCGTTAATGAACCCATTCAAGATTTTGAACTGCAAACAGTGACATTTGGAGTTAACTGCGCTCCATATTTAGCTATTCGAACCTTACACGAATTAGCCAAAGACATTCAAAATACCCACCCAATTGCTTCAATAATTTTGAAGAATAATATGTATGTGGACGATGTTCTAGCTGGTGGACATACCGTTGAAGAAGCTAAAAGTGCTCAAACACAATTAATCACAGCTCTTGACTCTGCTGGATTTCCTCTGAGAAAGTGGACTTCAAACACTAAGGAATTATTAAACAGCCTACCCGAAGAACACTTGCTTGATGTCGATTTACTCACCCTACCCGATTCAAATAATGCCAAGACATTAGGCATAAGATGGAATGCCAAGGAAGATACGTTTTTCTTTAGTGTTCCAATAATTGAAAGGAAATCCGCATACACAAAGCGAACTGTTTTATCAGACATAGCTCGTCTATTTGACCCAGCTGGTTGGTTAGCGCCAATTGTTATTTCTGCAAAGATTATTATGCAACAAATATGGCAAGACAATACAGCTTGGGATGAATGTCTTACCCCACTCACCCTAATTAAATGGCACAAGTTTTTGCAGTTCTATGACAATATTGAACAAATTCGTATTCCAAGATGGATTAATTTTTCACCTTCAGCAAAAATCGAGTTTCATGGATTTTCAGATGCTTCTGAAAAGGCTTACTCAGCAGTATTATATGCTCGAGTTACACCCGTAAACGGACCTTGTACCGTAACTCTACTTCTCGCTAAAACGAGAGTTGCGCCCATCAAAGTAATCTCGTTACCAAAACTAGAACTTTGTGGTGCGGTGTTGTTAGCCAATATTACCCACCATTTGATAACCCAACTCAATTTACCGCAACATCAAACATATTTCTGGACAGACTCATCAATAGTCTTAGCTTGGCTCAGCAAACCACCCAATTCGTGGAACACTTTTGTAGCAAACAGAGTTTCTACAATTTTGGAAACCGTAGGCGTGGACAACTGGAACCATGTTGCCTCGCACGATAACCCTGCTGATGTTGCTAGCCGAGGATGTAATGCGGAAGAATTAAAAGAAGACAGGCTGTGGTGGAATGGACCACTATGGCTAAAACAAACTCCGTCAAAATGGCCAACAACACACAAACCCTTTGAAACTCAAGCTGAAGCTAAAATTAGTCAATCATTTTCTACTACAGTTAATAACAACCCACCCACAGATAATGACACTAACCCAGACATATTGTTAAGATTTTCAAAATTGTCAAAAGCTCTAAGAGTAATGTCATATGTCTATCGATTCTGCAATCGCGCATCAAAAACCCACACACAAACAGCTCTAAATAATAAAATTATTATTGATAAAAATAACGCTCATTCCAGTGAAGAAAGAATAGAAAAATTATTAACCCACCCAAGCATTGAACTTGATGCGAGCGAAATAAAATTAACCCATGATAGACTCATTATTCTATGTCAGATTAAATATTTTGAAGAAGAATATAATTGTCTAAAAAGGAAACACCCAATTCCGAAAAAGAGCAACTTACTCACCCTAACCCCATTTTTAGATTCTGCCAATATTATGCGTGCAAACGGGCGACTGGCCAACTCCAATAGTTTGTCGTATTCAGAAAGACACCCAATTTTATTACCCTATTCTAGTCAATTGGCAAAATTGTTAACTCTGCATGTGCACGTGGTGACTCTACACGGAGGAAACCAACTTATGCTAAGGATAATAAGGTCTGGCTATTGGATTCCGAAACTTCAGAATATCATTAGTTCAGTAGTACACAAATGCGTACCATGCACAAGATATAAGAATCGACAAACTACCCAATTTATGGCAGCCCTGCCACCTGAACGCACCCAAATAACCCGACCCTTTTATAACACTGGAGTTGACTTTGCCGGGCCATTTGATATTAAAATTTATAATGGCAGAAATTGTAGAATAACCAAAGGATATGTATGCGTTTTTGTTTGCTTTGCAACAAAAGCGATACATTTGGAACCCACATCTGACCTGTCAACCCAAGCCTTTATGGCAGCATTCGCTCGATTTTTTTCGAGGCGGGGATGCCCTGTCGCCATTTACTCCGACAACGGAACTAATTTCGTTGGAGCTTGTCAACTACTAAAGAAAGAGCGACAGGAATTCATGAAACAATTGAAAGGATCTGTGGTATCTACTAACAATTTGCAGAACTTGACGTGGCACTTCATACCGCCAGGAGCACCACACATGGGTGGTCTATGGGAGGCTGGCGTTAAAAGCTTTAAGTCACACCTGAAGAAACTGAATACGTTGAAATACACATTTGAAGAGTTAGCTACCCTGCTCGCCAGAATTGAAGGATGCCTCAACTCAAGACCCTTAAGCCCGTCAAGTGAAAACCCAGAAGATCTCAACCCTTTAACCCCAGGTCACTTTTTAATTGGTTCGCCAATACTTACCCCTGCAGAACCCGACTGCATTAACGATAATATCACCCTAGCTAATAGATGGCAAAAGCTGAAAATTCAGCATCATAACTTCTGCAGACGATGGAAAGATGAATATCTTAAAGAGCTGCATAAAAGATATAAGTGGAAAAACCCGAAGCGACAAGTTGAAGTTAATGACATTGTTGTTATTAGACAAGACAACCTACCCCCTAACGAATGGCTACTCGGACGTGTAACTAATACTTACCCTGGTTCTGATGGACGAAATAGAGTCGTTGACTTGCTAACATCGACTGGAATGTTGAAGCGTCCAATTACGAAATTAGTAGTCCTACCCACTAATTAAAATTACATAGTTATCTGAAACCCTAAACTACTTGTATACTTACACTTAACCCACATAATTAACCCTAACACACACAACTAACTCACTCATACTCACCCCAAATTTACTACACAATGGTGTGATCACTGTTTTCATAATCGATAAAATCCGATTGTTTGACATTACTTACTCCACCCTAATCTACATACTTATACAGTGATCTATCCTTTGTGCACTAAACTTGCTCTCATTCATTTGCTATTATATCCTTTTTCATATAGATCATGGCACCCAGTAATCATCGCGTGGAACGTCAACGTAAAAACGACCGTCAAAATGGTACTAAAACTTCCAAACGTTCTGAAACGAAACGTCATTTTGGTTGCGGAATTTGTAAGGCAGACCATCGCATCATAAGCTGCAAGAGATTCGATAAGCTTAACTTAGCTGAAAAATATAAAACAGCGGTGAAATTACATTATTGTATCAACTGCCTAGCAAGAAATCATTTGATTAATAAGTGCACCAGTAAGGCTCGTTGCCAAAAGTGTAGTGGTAAGCACCACTCAATACTACACGGTCCAGAAAGATTATTAAAGGATCTGGCCATGCACCCATCAACTTCATCGGAAGATATGCAAGCACCCCCCATTCCAGCACCACGTCGGTCTCTAAATAATACACCTACAAGCACAGCCGTTGGGTTGCCCACCTCCCTGCAAAAGGTGCTGGTACCAACCGCGCAAGTCAACGCTACAACACAGCAGGGATGCGTATCAATGCGTGCTCTCCTGAACCCAAGCTCCACCTTGTCGCGCGTTGCCCATTCCTTTGTTGATCGCAAAAAGTTAGATATATTTCACTTGGATGGCAAAAGGTACACGAAATTGGTGATTTCCCCAAATATGTCATCGACTAGCAAATACGAGCTCTATGTGATGGTAGTTCGAGATTTGCCCAAGCAACCATACGCAGCACCTATCAACAAGTCCATTAAAGCCAAATTTGAAAACCTTACCCTAGCAGATCCTAATTTTAATAGTGATAGCCCCGTCGAACTAGAAATTGGTGGTGATTTATATAGTAGGATTTTGAAATCCAATATCATACGTGTGGATGGCGGATCCTTATTAGCACAGGATTCGTCGCTGGGCTGGCTCATTATGGGCTCTTACTCAGGCTAAACCCTTACCAAAAACCCTAAGTATTATTACTTACTTATTACCCATATTCTTACCCTATGTTTGGATCCTTACTAAAGTCCTTTCTTTTCTTTTAGGCTTTAGGCGGGGAGCATGTTCACCTCAGTGAACAAATATATCTATTCACCAAAGTGATCAAATATGTAAAATGTCCAACTCTGACACCTTCAACAACACCCCAAAATAACTGCAGCCAACTTCAAGTGCTGCCCTATAAAATCAGCAACATCTGGAATCTTTAATCGTTCGTATCTCGATCCGAATCGGGAAATCGCAATAAAACTGAGATTATCCTATGTGAATTATCATTCGGTATACATAGAAAGTGTTAAGTGTAAAACTTCCCTCCAGAGCGCGGAAAGGAAAACATATAAAAATAAAGTTATTTACATATATTTACTTACAACTATAAATCATTAAAATCCTACACCCTAAAGTTAGTAAAACCCAGAATTAAATTCCTTACCTATGTATGTTGAAGTTTATACTTATCGCCTATTAAACTTAATCTACACATATTATAAATATACATATGTACATAAATCATTAGATTTACCAAAAGGTCAATAAATATATAGTGTACGATTTATAACGTTTAAGAAAAGAAAAGGTTCTTTTTTATTTACTTGCTTTCCCGCGTAAGGAAAGTAATATAGCCATTACCCTCTATCCCGTGTAAATAGCTTCCTTCTTGCTCCCCCACCGTTTTTTTATTTTTTTTTTTGCAATTTAAAAATAATAAATTTGGTAAAAGTGGGAAATGAATAAACGAAAATATGAATAAATAAACAGCAACGACTCCCAGAAACACGAAAATATTGTCTGGCATTGTTTCATATTGGTTGGTTTGCTTGTTTACTAAATGTTTCGATTTAATTTTTAAGAGGATTCTTAAATTACTTGAATAATAAATTATTTCAATTTTCATATGTATTTGCTGTTGTTGAGATTTTGCTGGTTTTTAAGTAGAGTTTGTTTATTTAACATCTGAGTTAAGAAAATCTTGAATTATTTTAATAATTTTTATTTAAAACGAATAAAACTGTCAAAATGTTTGTGCTATTTTGTTTAAATTACTATTTATGTAAATCTTAAATTGGGCTCTACATACACTTTAAAGCATTTCAAATTTACGATCATATATTGTCTAAATTTGTGTTGAAAATTTCTCCTTGTCTAAAATTACATCGATTTTGTAGTTATTTTATTAAAGAAAAAACCTTTCAAATTAAACATATTTAGTCCAAGTGGAAAAAATGTAACATAAAGTATAATACGGCTATGGCTGAATGGTAGATACGTCAGACTATCAGTCAGGAGGTCGCGGCTTAAACCTGCACGCAGCCAATGGCTTGTTTTTAGTAAAAATATTTTGTTGAAAAATAATGCGTGTGTAATTTTAGGTCGACAATAATCTGTAAAGTGTTGCCGACTATTATCGACCTAATTTTAACAAAAGTGTTTTAGAGTGTATATATACACTCTAACACTCTAACAGTTTATAGATTATTATCGACCTAAAATTACACACGCATTAATTTTGAACAAAATGTTTTTTACTAAAAACCCGATTTGCTGTGTCCAGGTTTGAGCAGCGACCTCCGGAGTGATAGTCTGACGTATCTACCATTCGGTCATAGCCGTATTATACTTTATGTTACATTTGTTCCACTTGGACTAAATATGTTTAATTTGAAATGTTTTTTTTTAAATTAAATAACTACAAAATCGATGTAATTTTAGGCAAGGAGAAATTTTAAACACAAATTTAAGCAATATATGATCGTAAACTTGAAGTAATGGCTTAGAGTGTACATATAAAGTTAAAATTTCGATAAACAAGGGACAATTTAATATAAGTGGAAATCAAATACAGTCACCTAAAAGTAAAATAACGTATATATGTACAATATGCATATAACTAAATTTTACATCTAGTTCCGCGCGATAGACAATGTTGTCTTATTTCCGAAAACACTTTTTTCGGATCCTTTTGCAAGAAAAACTTCACGCAAAACCCCTAAGTTTTTAATCTCTCTAAAAAACATATTGAGAAAACATTTTATTATGAGCATACTTATGTACTATATTTAAGGAACAGGGCTCGGACTTTCATTCATCTAAAAATTGATTTTAAGCGCTTAACAAATGCATCTAAAAATTAAAAATATGAGCAAAAATATGCATTTACATACATACGAACAAAGTACCAAAACTAAAATACATAATATGAAAATATATTTTTTTAATTTTTTATTATTATTAGAGAAAAAACATAAAACAACCATAATTTGGTATATTATTTAATGCAACCGAACTTTAATTGAGTTGCCAGTCGGCAACTGAAAGTTAATGGTTGCCAGAAAAGCACTAAATAGCAACTGAAATTGCCATCAGTAGTATCATTTTCAGCAACTTACAACCCAAGTGTGGCTCGTATTTGCTGTTGTTGAGATTTTGCTGGTTTTTAAATAGAGTTTGTTTATTTAACATCTGAGTTAAGAAAATCTTGAATTATTTTAATAATTTTTATTTAAAATTTATGTAAATATTAAATTGGCTCTACATATATATACATATAAAGCTAAAATTTCGATAAACAAGGGACAATTTAATATAAATGGAAATCAAATACAGTCACCTAAAAGTAAAATTACAATATGCATATAACTAAATTTTGCATCTAGCTCCGCGCGATAGACAATGTTGTCTTATTTCCGAAAACACTTTTTTCGAATCCTTTTGCAAGAAAAACTTCACGCAGAACCCCTAATTTTTTAATCTCTCTAAAAAACATATTGAAAAACAAGTTTATTATGAGCATACTTATGTACTATCCCAGTAAAAAACTTGCTTCCAATAAAGCAGGTTTCTACTATTATGGAATAAAAGTAGCGCTGCAAACCTGCTGATATCGCTGCTGATTTTTGTATGGCAAGTTCCCGGATTGGAGTACTACATTTTTGCTCACAAAAGCGCTTTTGAAGCGTTGAAAATCATCAACATTTTCAGCACTAGAACTGAAAATATATGAAAAAAATGGTTCCACGTGGATTGGCGTCGTTAACGCCATTTTGAATTTTTCTTATATCGTTACTTTATTTATTTTTATTAATTTCATACTTTTACTCAATGTTTGTTATCTTAACTTCAACTAGTATCGAACTAAGAACCTTCAGGTTTGAAGTCCAACGGACCAATCACTCGACCAAAAACAATGTTGCAAAACGGCACCAAGAAACTCAAATAAACTTACTCTTCATTCTCGCTTAAAAACCTGCTTTGGATCAGCACTATAAAATAATTTTTTTTGTATAGCTTGTGACCGAAGCTTTTGTATAAGTAAAAAGCAAATACTTTTCTCGCTTCAAAACCTGCATTGTTGTGACGCTATGAAAGCAGCTTCTGAACAAGCTCATATCTTAAAGCGAATTATGAAGCGCTTTATTTCTTTAGTGCTTCAAAAAACATGAAAATTTTTTACTAGGATATTTAATGAACGGTGCTCGGACTTTCATGAATCTAAAAATTGATTTTAAGCGCTTAACAAATGCACCTAAAAATTAAAATATGCATTTACCTACGAACAAAGTACCAAAACTAAAATAATATGAAAATATATTTTTTAAAATTGTTATTATTATTAGAGAAAAAACATAAAACAACCATAACTTGGTATATTATTTAATACAACCGAACTTTAGTTGAGTTGCCAGTCGGAAACTGAAAATTAATGGTTGGCAGAAAGGCACTAAATAGCAACTGAAATTGAAAGCTCCCGGTTGCCAGTTGCCATCAGTAGTATCATTTTCAGCAACTGACAACGCAACTGAAGCTCGGTGGCCATTCATAATCGGCCTATTAATATTTTTTCAATAATTGAGAAATATGCATTAAAATATTTTTTATAACTCTAAATATGCATTTATTGCCAAAATATGCATTAACCAACTAAATATGCAAAAATATGCAACTACAAATCGATGCCAAACTACTTACAATTTTATGATACGCATAAATAATTAGTCAATACGTCTTTACGATATCTATCACCATAAAAACATGCATTTGCATGAAAGTCCCAGTCCTGTTAATGATTATATCTGTGGTTTTCTTGAATAAGCGTGTATGTGTAAAAACCAAGTTTTTCAGGAGAGAAGAAATACTTTATTTTTAATACTACGGACTCTGTGTGATTTTTATAAAACTTTTTTTCGGACAGTCATGTAAATATATGTGGTAAGAAATTTGTATAAAAATTTCAGGGAAAAGCTCCCTATTGGTAAGATCCTAGAGAATAATTCAAAACACAATTTGCCAAGGACACTCAATATGTGTTCAGAAAAAAGCTTATGTGGATAACAGTTGTTTATATTGAACTAATTCAATCGCACAAGATTTTTTTACATGAAAAATTTTTGCGCCTGAGTCACTATAAGTTTTTATTAACTGAACAATAACAAAAAAATATTTTTGAAATGTTTTCAAAAGCAACAACGCATGTGGCTGTGTTTTTCTTTCAAAGCCAATAAATTGCCAGCACGCAATTGTAAGTCGATTTAGTTCATTAGAGCTCAAAAATATTTGAATGAATTAAGAAGTTACATTGTTTTTAGAAAAACAATTTCGGAATGGGTCCATGTTATTAGCGAAATTTTTGGTCCATGTAAAAGAGCATATAAAGTAATGTAAAGAGTATATAAAATAATGTAATATTCATGAAAAGTACAGATATTTTATTAATATTTTATTAATAAAATTACGTAACTAGCAGGTCAACCAAAAATATGATACATTATATATTTTCTGGATATCTTACAAATATATAAGGTAGTTATTTAGACGTTTCAGAACTTTTTATGAATTTAGGCATAGATATATAAAAATATGCTCTGCAATATTTTTACATATTTTGCCCTTAAGGGAATATTTTAGCATATTTTACTTTACAGATCATATGTTGTGCTAAGAACATTTTTTTTTTGTAGAGTTTTTGGTATATTGAAAATAGCTTTAAAGTTTTTTTTTTAAACTAAAAATCGCTCATTTTAAAATAGAAAGCATATTTTAGCGACTTCCCAGCAAAAAAATATCGTGTTTCTGGAAGCAATAAAAAACCTTCATGACTTCCGCATGTTTTGAAGCGTTTCCGAGGATGCTCAATAAGTAGGCAGAGATCTCTTAGTTTTATTATTGTTTAAATTACGAAGTTAGTCAGCTTTTTAACACGAACTTCAAATTAAACAAAATCTTATTCAGTAGCATTGTAGCTTTCAACATAATAAGTTCTAAAGAATTGTTGCACGAATTGTTTTAAATAAAGACCAACACATTTAAAGCATGCTCTTTTTCTATATTTCTCATTTATTGCATGGAGGATAAAGATTTATAATAAAACACAATTTGTTTTGCCTGTAGTTTAAGGCTGTACAATCGAATAACGCACTAAGACCAAGAGACATGATTCTAGAGCATTTTTGATGCTTAGAAAGAAGCGCTGTTTTATGTCAAAAACAAGAGCTTCCAAGTGAGACATCGCGAACAAAAAGCATGAATGTTCGTAACGCTTTTCGAAGCAGGAGAAACAACAACAACCATCTTCTCTCACTTACAAATCTGCTTCGACCGAAGCAGTAGTTTTTGCTGGGTTTTTATGTGTAGTTAAAAAATATAACTACCCTGTCAAACACATATTTAACGCAGAGTCAAAGGCGAATTAATCAGCAGATCAGCGGCTCAATATTCATCCGATTTTTTAAATCGAATTTTGTTTTTAAAATCCCATCAAAAAGGGGGATGTTAAAGGTTGTAGTGTGTGTCTGTATGCGCCATCATAGAGCCCAAACGGCTAGACCGGTACTGTATTTTAAATTTCTTCGCATCAAAATAGTGAAAACTGTCTTCACACAACTCTTTTTTACATTTGTGTTACATCCCAACACATTCTGACTAGTCGTTTGTTAGCTATGATCAGTCAAGTGCAAAAAGTCAACAAATTAGCATAGAAAATTAACGCAAATTTAATTTTTCGCAACTATTGAAAGAACACATTTAGAATAAAGCGATCGACTTTAAAATTTTACGGTATTGTATTTAATTTTAATTTTTAACGTGCTTTTTCCCAACTTAATATTTTACTTTCTAAGTAAAGTATTCATAGAATTTAAAATGAGTTTCAAATGCGTTTTATGTCAAATTTTTCGTACAAAATTTTCTTAAAATAGATTACAAATACATTTTATTTATTTATGAATATGGGGGTAAATTTTAATTAAAATACATTGAAATTGATTATGGAGGGGTATAAGCTAGTTCCTATGGTCATTTCATTGGGGCTAATGCAAATCGTCAGGGAACATTTACCCAAAAATCTCATAGAAAAACTAAAGATATTATATTAAACTCCTAATCATAAGAATAAGAAGTTTATAATATCAAAGTTGAAACATGAGCTCCATAATCAATCATGTTTTTTATTTTCTTTACTTGCGTACTAGAACAGGTTGGTTTTTTCCCAACTCTGAATTGTAGTTATAAAGGCAGTTGAAAATAAATAAAAGCAACAACAGCTACCAAATAGAAAAAAATTAAAATTTGTCACGCTGTGTTATTAATAAATTAACAACAAGAGCAAATAAATTAGCGGCTTTCTTACGGTTATTATCATCATAACTGAGAATTACTTTGAGAACAAAAATAAGTAATATGAGTTTTTGGTAGAAAAATAGCGTTTGCAAAATTCATCATTTTGAAAAATTCATTCCTTCTTATTCTATAACTATATGTGGACGTTACTTTAACCCCACACCACAAAATGGACAATTTTGTACTCGATGTCGATAAAAATTAAGTACTATTGACAGCGATGGTAGCGATTTTAGCCTGTCAGTGCATAGGTCTAGTTTGAAGTGAATTTGATTAGAATTTTGTATAGATGTTTTTTTCCTTTTTCGACGTATTGAACAGTAATATTTTTGCAACTAAATATCGTAGGAATATGGTGATTACACCAAGGGACATATCTTAAAAATTTGCATGTAATGATAATAAATGTCAAACATTTTCATAAATCGACATAAGTTCTGTTGTCAAAAGTCTACAGATATGAGGCAAGAATCGGTTATTAAAGAGTTCTCATTGAAATTTTGGTTTAAATGGAAAAAGTGGAATTTTATAAATTTTAGGGTGGTAACGGAAATTATAGGATGGGCAATACATTCGATTACCGACAGTAAGGCCCCTTTCTAGGCCAATGATACTTGTCTGTTATTATAAAATGAAAAAAAAAACGTATGAGAATTTATTTCAAAAGCAAAAATAAATTTTTATATTAATTATTGTAAGTTCTCGAACGAAATTTTTTTCCATTTTTAGTTAAATGTTTGAACTATTTCTCCATCAAATGTAATTAGTCGATTTAAAATATGTAGATGAGAAAAACTAGTTGCTTCTTATTTTATATGTAAGCATATATTCCTATTAGAAAGTTTTTAATTTTAAGAACCCTTGTGTATTTCTATCAGATGCACCTCCCAAACGTCTAAAGAGATTTTCTAGATCATAGCGAAGAACGTCCTCGATTTAGTCAAATTTTAACAAAACATAAGAAAACTACATAAATTTGGTTCACACAGTACAGATACACGCTCCGATCGTCAATTATTCGAATTTAACGTGTCTACAAAGCTGATAGAATTTAGATAAAGTGCTACTTTTCCTGTTAATTTAACTCAAATGTCATACATCAATGGTGGGAAAAATCTCAATTTCGTATGCACACCCAGAGAAAAAATTAATAAAAACCATATTAATTCAATGAGAAACATTAACGAAAGTCTAGTCATGTTGAACATTTTTATTTCAATATTGAACCATATTTATTCAAAGTTGGAAGTTATTGATTTAGTATGTTTCAATAAAGTTTTTCTTTTGAATTGAAAATTATTAAATTAACATGATGCGTTCTTATTTTTAAATTGCCGTTTTTCCCTTAGTGCACTCGTGCATCCGATGCATAGAGTGCGATAGTGTATGTGTCGGCAGCACTGCTGTACATACGAAGTTTGTAAAAAAGAAAAGGTGAATTTTGAATTTTCGCGGGCTATGTACATTTTTTGTTATGTTGGTACACATGTGTTAGTCATCTTCTTCTTCAGTCCACTTAACTCCCTGTGGAGCACAGGGCCTCTTTATAGGGTTCTAAAATACTGTCTGAACATGAATTGCTCCCTCCCAGACACATGGAGCTTGCCTCCGATGCGGGAGGATTTGACAAACGTCTGTGACCTCCTGGGAGACTTATCTTTTGTATTGGCGTTTTATTCATGTTATTTGTTTAACTGATTTTGTCAGGATTCCTTCAATGCTTGTAAGGACAAAGAAGAGCTTAGTGGAGCCTGGCACTCCTTGTTTGACTAAGCACAGGCGTATGCTTCCTGGAAGCTTTTAGGTGCTACCGTTCCTCCGCTACCATCCCATATGCACTATCCACCCATAATAGCACACTAATCTGATTGACCCTAATCCCCGAATAAGTCAGCTTGGCTCAAACAGATTTGACGTTGCTCAGATTAGCTAATATCATAACGGGTGTTATAATATCATTTCCCGGTGTCCACCTGCCCCGAGGGGTCGGTGGTCGTGAGTCTTCTTAGATGGTTACAGGGACAAGGATTGGTTCTGGACTTTACCAAGTTAAAGACGATCAGTTCCGTTACCTTGTATGCCCACTCTGAACACCATGTGTTAGTCATATGTTGGCATTATCAGCCCATTTCGATTAGTAGTTTGTTGTTGACAATTGAAAAGGTTAGTCACGTTTGTGTGTGGTCTTCGATTTTGGACTTTTGAAAAAATTGGATCAGAGATGGGATGATTGGGCCTTGTTTTCGACGTCATAACCATATACCCATGTTTCGCCACTAGTTATGACCCTTCTGAGCTAACCTGGATCGTCGTTGACGTCATTCAACAACTCCTGAGCGATACTAATACGACGTTGCTTTTGCTCAAAATTTAGTAATTTTGGAACTAACTTCGCTGCCACACGTTTCATGCCCAAAACATTCGAGATAATTGCAACGTCCCTAATAGTGATTCGACGACTTCCCAGAAAAATTTTTTTCGCTGTTTCAATTTTTTATTCACTTGTTGGCGTTTGCAACCACCAGAACGCTCATCGTCATCAACAAAAATTTATTATTAAAGTAATCTTTATTAAACAAAAATTGTATTTTATTAAAAATAAGCGTTGGATTCCGAAATACCGGAAAAACCCGAGATCCCGAAAAATCACGAAATTCCCGGGATTTCGGGTCGAGACTTTCACAATCCCGAGTCCAGGGATTTTTGAAAATCAATCCCGATTTGCATCACTAGGGCGTACTCGCTAAGATTCGTACAATCTACATAATCTTAATTATGCCAAGTTTCTTCGACGCAAATCGAAAAATCACTTTTATATATCAACATCTAAATTAAGCATTTCTATCAAATATTGATTTGACTAATAATATTATCCTTCCACGGTCACACTATTTATTATGCACAGTGATTTATTGTCATTAACAGTCAAGCCTCTACAACAAATTATAGCTTGTCTTTGATTATAATATAATTTACAAAATATATTACATATTCATTTGCCACCCTTTTTTACTGAACAAATTATGTGAATTATAAATTAAAGCCAACATAAATAAGAGCTTCATAAAACTCTGTTTAAAATTTATTTTTATTTGCATGATAATGAGAATCAGGGCAAAATAAATAAACGAGCGCAAGACATGACATGTATGCATATAATTTTCCAAATCTTTATTCATAATAAATTTAATGGTCTTAATCAATGTTGGAATAAACAATACATAAATTTAATGAATTTCATTTTAATTTGTAAAGCAATAAAGAAACGCACATTTTATTTTTTCACATTAAATATTTCATATTTATATGTACATTAGCGTTATTACCATCGCTCGGACTTTCAAGTCCGATGATATATATAGTCCGATGATATATAAAGAGGTGATAGATAAAAAGGTATTGACTAATTACACAGCAGAAAAGTGGATTTGTTGTTTAAATAAAAATAAGTGGTATTTTCATCTGCTGATTGCGATGGCGTCATTAGTTTTTCCCTATAAGCTCTAGTTTTAAAGATATAGTGACATTTAACATTTGCATAATTAACACCACTTTTTGTATTATTCGCTTAATATTTTACTACTCGTCTTTCAAACTTTAAAACACTTTCTGGATTATTAATCTACACAAAATTCTCTTTCATTTGGGTAGAGTCACATTGATGAGTATGTTAGGATAACTTACTGTTATTGCAAGGATATTAAAAATCGTGTGTGTTTGGTTTAGTCCTTAGAACTTTTTTTATTTTGATTTTTTTAAATTAAAACAACTGATGCTTATCTATTTTCGTCCGCTGATTACGAAAATAGCTTTATTATATTTCTAGCACCTCTAGTTTCCGAGATATTGGTCATTATATAAAAAATGCTTTACATTTTTCTTTTCTCAGGCCATCAAAAAAAAAAAATAGTTTTTATATCGCATTTGTCCATTATCGCAATTGTCACGTATAACAGATGTTGTGTGAACAGTCCAGAAAATGTTTGTGTTGTGAGTATATCGTGTTTGTTGATTATATCGTATATTTGAAATTTGCAGCTTTTACGATGTCAAAAAAACTATTTTAAAGAAAAATTAAAATTTTTAATGTAAAATTATTAAAATATAATCACAGCGTGACAAAAACTAACTTTTTGGATGGCCTGAGAAAAGAAAAATGCAAAGTATTTTTTTATATAATGCACAATATATTTGAAACTAGAGATGCTAGGAAAATAATAAAGATATTTTCGGAATCAGCGGATAAAATACATAAGAATCAGTTATTTTAATTTAAAAAAATAAAAATAAAAAGAGTTTTAAGGACTAAACAAAAAACACGCGATTTTTAACATCCTTGCAACAATAGTAATATATCCTGATATACTCATCAATGTGACTCTACCCAAATGAAAGAAAAATTTGTGGATATTAATAATCCAGAAAGTATTTTAAAGTTTGGAGGACGAGTCGTGAAATATTAAGCGAATTATACAAAGAGTGGTGTAAATTATGCAAATGCTAAATGTTACTATATTTTTAAAACTAGAGCTGCTAGGGAAAACCGAATGACGCCAGCGTAATCAGGAAATAAAAATACATAAGAATTGGCTATTTTTATTGAAACAACACACAAAAAATTCCATTTTGTTGTACTGTGTTATATGCGAATCATCAAATTTTGAGTAGTTTGGAATTCATTTGTAGTTGCATATTTTTGTGGTAAGTGCATATTTACATGTTTTGACAATAAATGCATCTTTTTTGAGTTATAAAAAATTTTTAATGCATATTTCTCAATGTTTGAAAAAATATTATGGATGGAAACCGAGCCTCAGTTAAGTTGTTAGTTACTGAAAATGATACTGCTGATGGCAACTGGCAACTGAGAGCTGTGAATTTCAGCTGGTATTTAGTGCCTTTCTGGCAAACATTAATTTTCAGTTGCCGATTGGCAACGCAACTAAAGTTTGGTAGCATTAAATAATAGACCAAATTATGTTTGTGTTATGTTTTTCCTCTAATAATAATAACAAATTAAAAAAATATATTTTTATATTTTTTTAGTTTTGGTACTTTCATTTTTATGTGCATTTGTTAAGCGCTTAAAATTAATTTTTAGTTGCATGAAAATCCAAGGTCTGGTTATTACAATCAAATTTTACATACATACATATTGTCGACAAGTTCATAAAAATATTAAGAAACACGATTTAATTCTCTCGCGACTGCGAAACTTTACTGTACTTTACACGTTAAAGTTGAAGACAATAGTTGTAATATTGAGGTACCAGCGCAGCAACGTTTGCGAAAACGGATGTTTGTTTGATTGCTTGTTTGCATGTTTGAAAGCTATGGACTCCTAAACCAGGAATCGATCTTGCTGATATTTTCACAGTATATTACTGTTGATCTGGAAGAATCAATAGGCAATATAATTTTGAAATATTATAAGTGGGCGTGGCACTTTCCATATAGAAGAAATTCTTATTTTAGGATATTTATGGAACTAATGCAGCTAAAGACTTCAAAATTTGTGTAAATAGGTCTTTTTACCCGACTGCGCGACGCAAAGAAAGGTATTGTGTTTATCAGCCTATGTATGTATGTATGTATGTGTGTTCCTTTGCGGCACTATATAAACCGAACGCGTAGACCGATTTTGATGATTTTTATGTCAATCGATTCGTCTTAATTCGGGGAGTGTCACTAAAGATATGACAGTAGTCAAAATTCAATATGGCGGCCAATAGACGCAATTTTCTTTATACGAAAAAAATAAAAAGTCGGCAAACTATATCAAAATGGGTATCAATCGACAGGTATTTGAAAATCATCTTTAGGTTTCTCTTATAATTTTTAATTTCGAATGACCGTTGAGGATCTGTGACGGTTTAAAGTTGTTTTCTTTTAGTTTTTTACGCAGTCGGGTTTTTTGATTTTTTAAATTTATGTCTTGTTATAATATTTTTAAAGAGTAGTAGCAAATATATAATTTGACATATTATGGGAACTAATGGGGTAAAACACATAAAATTTTGAAGGAGCTACTCTATTGATTTTAAGCAATGTTCTAGAGAAAATAGTCAAACAGAAATTAGTAGGAGTTGCAACATATAATTTTTTATATTATTTTTTAATTATTTTTGGAATTAGTTCACCCAGAAACTTGAAACTTTTTGTGAGCAAAGCTGCCTATAGTGTGCGTTGTTGCTCGAAAACAAGTCCCGATTGGAAATGAGGATGTATCACCACCTCCCATAAAGAATTCTCAAAACGGGGAAAATATGTTTAAAAATAATTTTTTTCCACCATGTCGTAGTTTACTGAGTGACGTCTAAATAAATTTCGGTATATTTAGGCAACGCCTAAGGCCTAACAAGATTTATAGTTTGGTGACGATCGTTGCTTTGCATCTGAGGAATTTTTAAAGAAACCATAAATTTTCTTTCAAAATCTGTCAACTTTGGATAGGGAAAAAGTAAGAACTATTTATTATCTTTTACCTCCTTTGACCCGATTTTTCTCTGCACTCATATTTTATAGAACTGCCAAAAACTTTTTTATATTTTAAAGGAAATTTTTTGGGGAAAGCCCCAAAAATGTAGCATTTTTTACACGTTCCATTAGAGTGGGCGTAAAAATTAAAATTTGGATTTTTTTAAGTCTCATACTTGGAGTATTCTTTAAGTCTCATACTTGGGGTATGAGGCTTAAAGGAATCTAAATTTTAATTTTTTACGACCACACTAATGGAACATGTAAGAAATGCTACATCGATGGGTATTTATCAAAGTTAGCAACCGCAACGAATAACGGTATCGGCAGCAGTATTGGTATTACACATATTTTTACTTCGGTATCGATAGCGGTATTTGAGTTATATCGGTATCGGTATATACCGCTGCCGAAACTTTACTATCGGTATACTACCGGTATTACAATTTAGTATATGAAATCAAACAAAATGCTTAAGTCCTAGTAAGATTCTTTAAAAATGCATCGTTTCTAATAGATTTTAACATGTCATCTTTAAATTTGCAGTTTTTGAAATATCTTGGGACTTACTTTTATGATATTTAAGCCACTCGTGGATTATATCGTTATATATGAACGTTTCGTGTCGCTGTATTCCTTCACGCTGATCTCCGAAACCGCTTCACAAATTTCAAAGAAATGTTTTAAGTGTTTATAATTGACAATGGATTGGGATTCCTTTAAAGCAAACACTTACCTTTGTAAGGGATGACACAGTAATTTGTTATAAACTC
The DNA here is from genome assembly GCA_956483635.1 of Panzeria rudis. Taxonomy (NCBI): domain Eukaryota; kingdom Metazoa; phylum Arthropoda; class Insecta; order Diptera; family Tachinidae; genus Panzeria; species Panzeria rudis. The sequence continues at coordinate 42,279,485 of OY101449.1, read as the reverse complement.
AAAACCGTTCTTGAATTAAGCGTTATGTACTTGACTTAAGAAACGGATTTAATTACGGATTATTTGATTTTCCTTTTGAGTGTACCATTAATAATCAATTTTATTTGCACGAAACAACAATTTTTTACAAAAGGTATTTTAAACATTTTTAAAAATTGATTACATACATATGTACAATGTTAAAAACTAGAATGAATTTACTAACCATAACAACTTTTTTAAAATTATTTTATTTTATTATTTATTTTAAGTGTTTTCTCAAAGCCTTGAAAGATTTTCCATACCAAATAACGTAAAAATAATGAACTTTTTTTAAAAATCCTATAACTCAGCCGCATGTTATGCTGTTACATTGTTCTTGGTCTCGATTGAATCGGAATAAAAAAATCGTCAAAAGTGCTAATAGCGACGAAAGTGCAACTTTTGCTGGTAAGTTGGTACTAGTCACTGAATTTGATTTTTACCTAAAAATTCTTATTTTTTTTGCTGTTATCTCCGGAATAATCAAAAAAAAATGTTAATGAAAGATTTGTTGGAAATATAATTTCCTACAAAACTGTTATATAAACTAAATTGCTTAGATTAGCATTTCTTGAGATATCACACTTTAACTTATAAGAATTATAGAGTTGTTACGGTTCATCGAATCAAAAATATAAAATATAAATTTAAAGTGTAATATCTCAAGAAGTATGGATGAGTTCCAAAACATCAAAATACATATTAGTGATGCGCCTTTACTTTGTTTACAAAACCAAAGCAACTAAGAATTTGCATCACTACCATGTATTTTGATGTTTTGGAACTCAATCTATTAATCTAAGCAATTTGACCTATATACCATTTTAGTAGGAAATTACGTTTACAACCAATCTTTTATGCAAAATGAAATTCAGTAAGCCGCACCAACACACCAGTACATGTTGCACTTCGTCGTACTTTTAAGAACATTTTTATTCCACGTAAATCGTGACCAAGTAGTGTATTTTGTATGGAAAAATTTTCCACGCTTTGGGAAAGTAATTAAAATTAATATTGAGGGCTGTAACTTTCAGAGTAATTGTTTGTCGACATACCCTACCAAATTTACTACAAAAATAAAACTACTTGAAATAAAAATCATCCTAATAAAGTTCCACCTAAAAATTTGCTTTAATACATATAGTTATGCGGGACTTAGACGATGACTTTTTTAGCTTAATACTTTTAAGACCATGGTCAAAGGCGTTTAGCGGCTCAGCAAAAGAAATTTACTTTCTTAGGCAATATCTTTTGGAGTTGATACTCGGTTAACCGTATTTTTACCACGTCCGACCATCAACTCTGAAAAAATCAAACTAAAAGGTCTTCATCTAAAGCCCTTATTAATCTTTTTTCCAGAAGAAAAAAAATACAAGGCAAAGCACTTTGAGTTCTTTTATTAATTTTATATCTAGTTTTGAGCAATGTGATCATTTTAAATATTGTAAAGGACTTTTTGGGAAAAAAGAAAGATTTCGGTTTTACCTAGAGTTTTAGCGCAAAAAGTATTATTTTTTAGTGCTATAAAAATGTTCATTTTATATTTTTTATTGAAATTTTCAATTGAAATTTTGCGCCAATGCAAGTGTGCAGGGCACACGGGGGTTGGACTTTATATGTCTAGTATAAGGAAATCTGACGACTTACCGTGGTTATCGTTCTGTAGTTGAAGTTGGACGATGGTTCCTTTTTCCTGTAATGCGTTGATGTTTGAACTTTTCAAGCTTTCTGGTAGTCAGCTTCTAAATACATCCTAGTTTGAATATTAATTTTACACGTTTACACTCTCCTATAAAAAATTGCAAAACGTTTCACTCCACTATAATAATTTACACTTCTTTAGTTTTATAATTTGGTTTTTATTTTCTTAAATTTTGGTTGTAGCATTTTACAACATACACAAATGTATTTATTTGAAACTATTTTAATGTTTAAACAAAAACTGATTACTTGGATTTGTTATTTTTCACTTTTTGTACTTAGTTTTATGAAATTTTCTTGGTTTATATTAAAATTTTATAGGTATTCTTCTATTCTGATCGCCACCACTTTTTCACAATTGATCGTCATTAATTTCCCGGTGTCTTCATTAGAACTGTCCAAGATGAAAAAAAAATATTCTTTTGCTCGAAGCAAAAAAAGAAAAGCAAACAAAAGAGAACCGCACAGGGTTGCCGTGCGTAAACATTCACAGGGTTACCGTGCGAAAACAGCAAGAAAAACATATTGGGAACCCCAAAATCCAATAAAAGGTTTAAAAAATCCTTAGATGGGACTATTTACCATACTTGAAGATCGGTGTAAAAAGGTTTACTGAATATTTCACAGCAGATAAGACCCTGAAACAGGCTTTTTATTTAATGGTTCCAGCCTTGCGTATGGAGAAAATATACCTTAAATTAGATATTTGTATAGTGAAAAATATGGCCAATTTTGTATGCTCGGTTACCGCAGTAACTAAAATTTGTAAACAAATTCTGTAATATGATATACAAGAGTTGGCCTACTGTAAGACCTTGTGGCACCATTTAAATTTCAAACTTAGGCTCAACTACACTCTTTTAGAGACCTGCTTGGAAGCTGCTATATATCAATTTTTTATATAATTTTGTTCTACAGTGTGTTCAGTTATGTTCAATACTCTAAAAACTCCAAATTAAGGCCCAAACCAAGAAAAGCATTTAAACTTATTTTTACCGAACGCCAAGCATAGCTTTTTGCCGACTTTCACACGTTCGGTCACACACTAATCTTATATACAAATAGGCCACACCATTTCTTGTCGTACACTTTTAAGTATCTTATTGTCCACCAATATTTATGAAACATATATGATTTAAGAGTTATTTGCCTTTATATGTTTTTTACTTCGAAAAACCGGCTACAAAACCTGTTATAGAAAAACCGTTACGGATCAAGTGGTCGAATTTCAACCACTGGGCGGGAGTCGAGTTTAAAAAAATCCGCTCCCTTATTTGGTTAAGGTGCTTAAAAATATATTCGACTTGCAAAACAGAAATTTTCTATAAAATTTTATTTAAAAGTTCATTTTATTCTTGCCATATTATATTATTTTTCATACTTAAACGATGAGATACCGGTATTGAAGGAAGCGGTATTTGAATGCCGGTATTTTCCAATCGAAAACAATTACGGTATCGGTAGTGATAACGGTAGCAGTATTAATTACGGTATCGGTTGCCAACTTTGGTATTTATAAAAAACTAGTCTTAACAAATTCAGGGCAATCAGCTGATATAAAAGCGTGCGCACGCCTAGCAAAATTTGAACAAATGCTCTTTTTCTGCTTTTATGTCTCATAACTTTATTAATATAATATTTACAAAAAAAAGTTCTTCTAAAAAGTAGTTGTCTGCGAAGTTTCCAACAGCTTTTGTCTTGACAACTTTTCTCTAAATCGTATATTTAACAAAATGAACAGCAAAATATCGAATAGCCCATAACTATGAAAAGAACCTTAAAAGCCCATAATTTTACAAAATTCAGTAAACTTTTTTGTTTCCTAGGACTTAAAGTTGTTTCTTTAGTTATTTGAGCCGCTGAACGCGAATCTGCACTCCAGTTTTTGTTAACAGCTTTACCTTTCGAGATACACCGTTATGTCAAAAATGAGGAAAGTTGCACGACATATATTAGCATAATAGGAGAAGAGTGTGCCCCATTCAGTATAAAAAAACCAATTTCGACAACAAAATTATCATTAAGCCGAGCGAACATTTTTTCTAAGTCTGCCCATTAGTGTATTACAGTATTCGAAACCGAGTTATTTAAAACACCTATTTTTCGAATAATTAGATAAACGGTTTTTTTTTGAAAATTACGGTTCTTGCATCAGTGATGCAAAATGAGGAACAATTTTGCCCTTTGCTACACTTTTGAATGTTTGATGGCACTGTGGTACTTTCTAATCTGTTATGGCAATTTCAGCTCAAAATTCAACTACCTACTTTAAATCGTTCAAACGTTTATATACGAATTTAAACAGAATAGTTCAAGAAATTCTTGCTATTCAACACTCAACATTTTTAAAAATAATTTTTTTCCCAAAATATGATTAAAACCAATATAATACAATCAAAAGATTTAATAAAACTTAACTCTAGTTATTCTTATGATAACGAGATTTTATAACTTATAACACAAAAAAAATTTACAAACAGTAATATCACAATTGAGGAACTCTTGGACTAAAAACTTGGGATTATCGACCCTATTCTGTAAGCCGAATCCGAGTAAATTTTTCGGTTTCCAAAAATAAATAATGTCCCTCCCCATTAACATATTTTTCACCATATATAGAAAATTAATTTCAGATATGATATCTTAGACTCTAAAAAATACGAAACGCAAAAAATTCTGAAAAGATTTTGCTATTTGTGGATTTAATTTTAAATCGAACGTGTTTAAATAGACTCGATTTACAGACAGGTATATACAACAAAGTCAAAATTATGTACATATAAAATAAGTTTTTTTTAACTGCAATTTTATTTTTTAAGCTACATATAGAATATGTAATTATTTTCATATAACTTTAACAAAAAATACTTTTAAATAATATGAATTTTTGTCGTTAATTTTTGCTCTAAATAAAATAAAACACATGCACTTTATTACGATTGCTTTTATTTTTATTTAAATAAAACGCTTGAAATAAAACGAACGCAAAACAAATTTTTTTGCCCTATCAAAGGTATTTTAGCCCTTTTAAATCATCAATTTGGTCCAAAACAAAAAAACTCAAAATGCATCATTGTTTTGCACACTGTATTGAATAGTATTAAAGAAACAACGACAGGACAAGCACCTTAAGATTGGATCTAGAACGTATCACTAAATATCTTAACTAACCCCTCCAATGGCAACGCCATGTAAAAGTGACAGGAACCTCTCACATAATGTTCAAGAACTCGAGCCTATTGATAGTCCTTAGGAAACAGTCACGCACGTGACTTATGTTGTGGCAGGTTCTCTTACCTCAAGGGTAGTTACTAAAGGAGCTTCAATTTTAAACAATACTTTCTAAATTTGTCTTGTAACAAAAGACGTTCAGGAATAAGTTCGTTATACCAGCTTTTCGCTTTGTGGAAGTCATGAAGGCGTTCTAAGTAATCCAATGCGCGAAAAAGTTCACATATTATATTTTGCTAGCAAACAACTTTTACATAATTATAACGATCAGATATAATGCTCCCATGAAAAAAATTGGCAATTTATACAAACTTTCTTATGAAAATATCGCCTGCACCCCTTAACTGCCAAGGATCATATAAATGTTTAATCACATACAGTTTTATTGTTCGAAATTATATTTCATATAAAAATCAAGATGCTAATTTGTATTAAATTGTTATTACAACCAAATTTTAATAATACCATTTACTATATTATTACATCATACTCAAATATTACAACCAGCACTGCAATGTCCTTAAATACCCTGTCGTTAATTGTATAAAATAATAAACAACAAAATTTTTAATAACATCATAAATCTTTAATATTGCTTATGACATTATACAACAATTCAGATTAAATATTCCATTTTCATACCAGCTCTTCCCATGGACACGGACACTGACTCTCTTACAAACATAAGCACACACACAAATGCCTGTATGCGGAAAAACATTTAGTGTGAAGATAAAAACCTGTGTACGAGTATTTTGAATAAATCTACAGCAGAGTGCTCATTAACATATTGCAGGATTTTCTAATGTTTGGTATGGGAATTAATTGTGGGTATTTGAAGTATGGCTTACACCTGGACACTCATCAGTAGGCAATTAGATGGATAATGATTATGATTTTCCCTAGTTTTTTTATGTTGCTTTTGCTCCTCAAATGTATACAAGTTTACATTGAATGTTATATTTTGAGCAAGAATAATAATAACAATAATAACATTAAAAAGAAGGAATTTCTAAATATAACAGCTTCAACACCTCTTTGTTTAATTTAAATTGTAATAACGTGTTACTTTGCCGTATTATCGAGGTAGTGATGAGATTTCTCGATTTGTCGGTTTATTCGAATAGGTGGCTATTATATTGGTGTTTAAAAAGCTTATTTACTGAACAAAAAAAAAAGAAAGCACGGTGGGGTGGGACACCGGGCTGGAACTTAGTTCCTTACGTTATACTTACCTTACATGCCCTAGTACCTTACATCCCCTAGCTGGCATGATTCCAGTAGACCTACCAGCGGGAGAATGTGAACTCGTATATGAGGGAAGCATGAGTAGAGTAGGAGCCAGAATGGAGGTCATGGAAACCTGGCAAAGTAGATGGTCAACCACCACGAAAGGAAGATGGACTAATATGTTGATTCCTGACCTTAAGATGTGGATGGCAAGAAAACATGGCCACCTGGGTTATTATACAACCCAATTTCTCAGTGGACAATGAGCCTTTAGGCAATACCTATACCATTTTAGACTGATCGACTCACCGTACTGTACGCACTGTCAAGGATTGGTTAAGGACGTTAGACACGTTAGTAGGGGTTAGATGACCACATCCATCCCGGTGAAGCAATACCTCAACGGTAGTACCACCGGAACTGGGAAAATCTTTGGAGGTGTGGCTTAGCACGTACGTGCGGAAATAGCAAATCGTGCATGCCAGTGGATCGGGCCGCTAGTATCTATGAAGATTCGACACCACCAGCTTCGAACAGCAAAAAAAAAACATACAGACATAGGCTGATAAGCACAATACCCTTCTTTGCATCACCGAGTCGGTTAAAAATAAAGGTGACTCTGATAATTTTTAATTGCCAACAATGGCTATTTTTGCTTACAAAGTTTTCACAAATAGGTTAAAATACTTTTTAATTGCAATCAGATTGCATTCAATGATTTAAAAAAAAATTATTTTAATATGAGCTGAATCACAAAAGAATGCAATTTTTACAAGATTTCATTTTGAAATCTGATATTATTTTGAAATCAAACAATGAAATCAGTTTGGTTGAAATCACTTTGATTGCAATCACAATCAATTGTAATTTTTTACAGCTCTGATGGCCATCTTCTTTTTGATATTTGAAAAATCCTCAAAAAGTTGTATGCCTATGTACAGCAATGTATTTTCGTAGCAAACTTACTGTGGTGCTCAAAACTATCAAGCGGCGAGTGATGCGGACATTACAACAGCAATGTTGATCCTTTGCTTTTAGTTAAATTTTATTATATGTATGTATATATTTAGTCCTTTAATTGCTTGTGTAACATAAGGACATGATTTTTCAATATATTTCAAGAAATTTATCTGTACATAACTTTAATCGAATAAAACTTAAATCCCATCATCACTAAATAATACTACCTGGCAACCATTTGGAGCAACATCATCATAAACGAGGACAACATCATCATTGTTTACTGTTGCGGATGAAATTTGCTTTAACTATATAAAATAATTAGATTCATGCAAACAAATAAAATCCCCTATACACACACATTTATACATACCTAAATTATTTCCCAGCGGTAAAACTTACGAGGCATTCACTAAACAGGCCTTTTTACAGGCCTTCCAAGACCTGAATTTAAGATCCAAAAGTAATTCTTTACTGCCTTCTCAGGCAGGCCTTCTAGAAGGCCTCTACACTGGCTTCTTTTGGAAGGAGTATTCTATTTTTAGATTTTTCGTTTTGTTTAATAAAAAACGTTCTTTAGAAATAACAGACATTCTCGTATTCTTTTTTCGCAAATAATTTGTATATAACACTGAAATTTACGTACAAGAGGCATCATACATGCTGCTATTATGCCGTTTATGTTGCAGCTACTTTTCAATTCGTTCCAAATAAATACATGAAATTTAGCCTCCCTCATATGTTTAAAAAATTACTTTGGATGAAAAGGAGTTTGAAATAAATAAAATATCACGATAATCCAAAAAATATAGAAGCCGCTATAAAAATACCCAGATTAAAAAATGTACCTCCATTTCATTTTTAACAGACCTTACCAGACCCATTACTCAGCAGGCCTTCTATCAGGCCTGCTGAGTAATGGGTCGAGGAAGGCCTTGGTCCGCAATGACATCGCGTGTAAAAAACAAAGGAGTATGTAATGGGAGTGGATGTACTACAGACTGCTAAATAAGGCCTTATAGAAGGCCTCTTTACTCCTTCTATTTATCGCTGGGTTCATATTCAAACTCATACATTTATAATTTGAGTAACAATGTGTTTACATGAAGCATTTTGTTGTCAACAAATAATTACAAACTGCAGGGGTATTTATGAATGAACAACTGGACAGACAGTAAATATTGTTGTTGCTGTTGCTCTAATTATATGCCACATAATACATAACAAGGGAACTTTGCCAAAAAAAAAGAACAAAATAACAAGATGTGTTGAAGCTACTAAACAAACAATAGACAATATTAAAATTTATTCTCTGAATTGTAATTAGGTAAAATGTGTTAAATTTTTAATTAAAGTCCTCATAACATTTTTATTATATATATATATATGAAAATTTCATACAGGAAAGAAAACATTTAATGCAGGATGACCCCAACGTAGATTACTAAATATGGTGCTATCTCTCCCTTCAATATCAAATCATACGTTTTTGTATGACGGAAGGAAGAAAAGGAAGAAAAGTTTGAGCGGAAATTCAATTTTGCCCAAACGTCTCTGGTCGGCACTTATGGTAGTAGAGAAACATTTCCACATATTTTCAGGTTCATTCTCTTATTAGTTCTACTGGCTTTTCATGTCAATTTCAGATTTTTTCCACTTATATTTGGCATTTTACTGTCACATGTGTTGCCAGTTACTATTGCAATGATGACCACTCTCTAAAATGGTCATTTTATTCATTTGAAAAGAACTAAAACTGCTAGGACACAATGCACAGTGGACGACATTGATAAATAAATCTGCAATGAAGCTTTAGATCGCCAAAGTAAAAGATTAGTCGCGCTTCAGTCTTGAATTTTTTGTGCATATTTAAAACAAGCAGCCTTTTACGCTAAGTATTGGTCCTACATCACTTGAAAGCAAGCGAATAATTTTCCTCTCAGGGTAATATGTTTTGCTAGCCGTTGTTTTGATTTGATTTGATTTATTTATTTATTCAAATCCTGTAGAACAAGATTTAATCTTATATTTAAAGTACAGGAAAGAAAGCACGGTTCAAAATTCACAAGTTATAATAATAGATAACACATTGGCAGGATAACAATAAATTAAACTATGAATTATTATATTATAACAATTATGATTTACTGTGGTGCAAAATAGTTAAATAAAAATTTCTTAAAACTACTTGCGTTGCTATTAAGTTGCGGAGATTGAGGAAGGCTGGTCCAAAGGCGTGCCGCATGTATGAAAAATGCCATTCTGATACAAGGGAGCGGTGTAGGGGAATTACGTTTTTTTTCTATTAGCGATATTTAGAAGATTGTTAAAAGAAACGCCGTATAGCTTTGAGAAAAAATTGGACACATGCTCATATTTTCCAAGCCATACACATATCTTACAATATTATTATATAAAACGTTCAACTTTCTTTTACTAATGGAATCGCAAGTTGCAAAAAGTTCACAACCGTACATTAAGCCTGGAAGAAGGTAAAATTTTTCAATCATTTTTCTAATATTTAAAGGAGTATTGTATTGTGTCGACCAAAGAATGAATGAGAATTAATGCAACGACTTTAATGAATTGATTCACTTAAAAACCTTCAGTAAACAAACTTGGTAAAATCGCATTCCTTTTGCTATCATTGTTGTTGTTGCTGTTTTTGTGTGTGTCGTCATCGAGGTAGTTTTTTACAGCACAGTTTTCCTTGTTGTTTTTGGTGTTTGCGTTCTAAATAAAAGTCAAACAAAGAAGTCATAGATTATGGACAGAAAGAACATTTACTGAAAATTAAATTTATTTTTAGACAAAATTTTGTTTGAAAAATTTTTGGTGATAATTTTTTCTGCGTATTGATTCTCACAATATTTTCAGTGACAGATTATACTGGACTGCTTAGATACAACTGCACATCATCTGCGTACATATGAATTTTGCAGTGCAAAAATTGTTTTTGCAAGTCGTTTACGTAAATTGCGAAAAGGAGTGCTCCAGGAATTGACCCTTGAGACACACCTCTAGAAAAACATTGCGAAAGATTGGGAATTTTTCGCATGAAGAAATTGCAAACGGTTTGAAAGGTAAGATTAGAAAATCCGTGTTGTCGTTTGGTAAAAATTAAAAAAGTGCCTAAGCTTCATGGAAAGCATGATGTGATCAGCTGTATCAAGGGCTTTTGAATGATCAAGAAGGACCAATAAATTTAATTTACCTTCATCTAATTCGCGGCGTATATTTTTAGAGACATCCAGTAACGCAGAGACAGCTATGATTTGTACAAAAACCTGCCCGACTAGAAATTTTCCCAATACTCATATTGGGGCCCGATTGGGAATGCATGTGGCACATCCAAAAGGGTTATCCCACTTGTGATTTGATCGGGAACTTGTTGGGATAGCCCATCTACAAATTAATGACTTAACAAAAGTTCTTCCCAAGTGGGAAACTATTGGGAAAATCTAACACATATTTGTAATCGTATATTATGCTCATCTTCAACAGAGGTAAATGTTACATACTTTTGTCCCTTGGATAGCTTCAGGAATTTTAATTCAATATTAGAGTTTGATATTTTCCCGATTTGAGCAAAGTTTTGCAAGATTTTGATATTTCCCCACAGGAAACCAATCGGGTCCCAAATACGTTTCTGCGTTACATCGGAACTGGGATCTCAGTTAGATCCCAAATGTGTTTGCATAAAAATTTCTAGTCGGGTGACTGTTTGTCGGACAATAAATTATTATCATTGATGTATGATGACATTTGAAAATAAAGAACTTTTTCTAGGACCTTAGACAGGTAATACAGCATTGCTATTGGCCTAAATTCAGAATCAGTTTTCGGTATTGGCACTATTTTTGCAAATTTCCATTTCGACGGAAAGGTGCTAATCATTATAATACTGTTGAATAAATGTGTTATATATGGCAAAAGTACAGGCAATAACATCTTTATAAATTTTGGGTGCATGTTTTCACAGCCTACCGCATTCAATTTAAAGGACTAAATCTAAAGGACTTCAGATTGATCTACGCAAGAGAACTGAAAAAGATTACTAACGGTTTCCGGGTTGTTAGTACTTAAAAGGTTGTAAAAACTGTTGTCAGTTGGCACCAGAGGTATATTCATAAATGTTCTGTTAAGTGCTTCAACATCTAGTTGGCAGTTGTTTACATTCTCTGTTCTACCAACCCCAATTTCTCTAATACATTTCCACGTTTGCCTGGAATAAAGCGTTGAGCCAAAACGTCTAGAGTAGTACTCAGTTTTTGCAATTCTGATGCCAGTATTTACATTTTTTCTAGAAGCTTTAAATTCAGCTTTCAACTTGAGGTTCTGAAACGTTTCCACCTAGAATACGCAAGGTCTCTCTTATAACTTAGAGATTTTATATTGGCAGTAAGCCAAGATTTTGTTCTAGGGGATATTGTCTTGGATTTGATCGGAACTGTGACGTCATATAAACGTTGTATGTTATTTTCAAAAAAGGATACTTGCTCATCACCTGTAGGCATATAGTACATTTGAGCCCATTCGGTAAGAGAAACACTCTCTTCAAGCATGCTGTAATTCACGCTATTGAAATCACGATAATAAACTGTAAATTGTGACGGAGGAACGTTGAAATGATATGTTGAAAATGATATGAAAATGAAATGATATGAAAAAAGATATCAAGTATAGTTCTCTTGGTTGATGTATGAAGCGTGGGGTAACTTTATTAGTGGGAGTTAATCCAAGAGACAACTTACTGTCAGTTAATATTGATTCCATTAGTATATTCGAATTGAAAAAATTTGCATTGTTTAAAGGGAGTGGTGATTTGAATTTACGCCGATAACCTGCAGGGAATTTCAGGGACAAGTTTTTTGCATAGGGAGAATTCATTAGAGGGTCACTCACATCGCGAACATGCTTAAAATGTTTTAGCCTAAAAATAGCTTTGTAGGGGGTACTCTTATATAAGGTTTCTTACCATTCACATTTGAGTCTAGTCCGTTTTAAAATATGTACTCCAAATTTCGAAAAAGCTATCACGGTTTATTTTTTAACTTTCTAGAAGACGAACAGAACAGATTTGACATTAAATCGTTAATATCTCCAAATACGATTTTTAGACTTAAGACGTTATGATAAAACGACACAGATATTAATCCTTGCAATTACTAAAAATAAAAAATAAGATATAGAAATACTTTTTGCTTAATATCCCACTGTGCAATGTACATATTTTGACTCTTAAAGTGTTAGGAGCCGCAAACGCTGTTGTTTCTTTTGTTATAATTATTTGGTACTTATAGCCAACTGAGCCATATAACGGCCACAGCTGTATGTCATGACAATTCATGAAACAAGGAAATGAGTTTTAGAATTTCTTTCAATATGTTTCAAATGTACAAATCATAGCAGGCAGTTAAGTTTTGAAATAAAGATTTTTTAGAAAGTCTTTTGTTGGATTTTTAAATTGTTTTACTTCCGAGCAAGAATAAAAATAGAGTTGGTGTTATATTAACCTTTTAGATTAATGCAAACTTTAAAAGAACAATGCAATATATACAACCGAAACAAATTTTAGTAAGTAGCAACAATATGTATCCTGCCCTTATTGTAAATCGAGTCTGTTTAAAACGCTCGGTTTCGAAAAATTAAATCCGCTAATAGCAATTTTTTCAGACTTTTTCGCAGTTTTGTATTCTTTAGAGCTTAAAATATCATATCTGAGATTATATTATATTTCCTATTTGCGAAAATAGTCTACCTAATGTACATACATTAGGGGAAGTTTTTTTTACATAAAATCATTGGGAGATATAATTCTATGAAGAGTTGTAAGCAACTTTGCTCTAGAAATCATGGGTCTAAAATGGATTTCGAGCTTTTAGAAATTCCAAAATATTGTCTAAGATATATATTATAGGAAAAGTTGGAAAATGTGCTTAAGTAGTTTGGCGTATACTTAATATTTTCTCAACACATTAAATAAAGATACTCATACGCCATTATGTAAATTGTTTTTATATTTGCTATTATAAAGTCGTCATAATTTCGGAACCAACGTCGCTAGTCCTCTTTCATTTTTGCTAAATGTTAGTTACACAAGGCTTAACTGCCATTTCAATTTTTATTATAGGGAGGCAGTCTGTCCCAATCACTGTTTTGTTTTATACGAACTTACAATATATCTTTTAATTTCCGCAAGCTCACAGTCAATTTTAGACACGTGGTTTCAAGGGAAAAGTTGCTTAAGATTCTTCGTAGAACTATTTCGTCTTTCTTTACCTTACTTATGTCATATGGCATTATTCAAAATAGCTTAAAGAGGGTCATGGTTTGCCATTCACGGAAATAAATATTTTTAAAGATTGCGTATTTGCTAAGCAAAGGTCTTAGTTCCCAAAGGATTAGCCGAATAGTTGAGAATAACGACCGCCGCACAGTTGGTTCAATGCCACCAAAAATGGTTATTAATTCTGGGAAGCCGTAGTTTTAAAATACTAAAAATTTTTATTGATGAATAATATAAAATACATAAAGAACATCAATATAGAAAAAAGTTTGAACAATTTTTTTTTAACGAATTAGGCGCTTTTTTGTTTTTCGGAAAAAAGAACTTGATTTACAATTTTTGCTGTAACTTTTATATAAAATGACTAAATTAAGTTGCAAATTATAGTATTCAAAGCCGAGAAAAAAAATAGAATCTAATAATGGTGAAAAAAACGATATCAATATCAACTCCAAAAACTTTTTACAGAAGATATATTTCAAACTGGACTACCAGAATGCTTTCAAAATGAAATAAAAAAATTTAAGAAATTGCTAAGTAGGAAAATTTTGTAGAAAAATATGTTTCAGTGGCAACACTAAACTGGAGTTCTTTTGGAAAAACATTGATAAGTAGAAAACTGAAAAAATCCGGATATATTATCTGAAATCTGATATTTTAAGAGTGTGTAATCATCGGATTTTCCCGATTTCACCCAGAAAGTTGATGAAATTTTATATACATAAAAAAATACCTAATTTTTACAGAAATTCGATTTTTTTTAATTTTTGAAAACTAAATAAAACTTATTTGGTGTTGGTTAAGCATTATGTATAGGCATTTAATTGGTGCTCTACCATATGCTAAGTAGACTTCAACTATATTTTTGAACAGTTGCAATAAAAAATTATTTGCTGTGTTTGTATAAGTTTTGAAGCGTACAATGCTTATTTTTGAAAATCATTTATTTGTAAATTCTCAAATGGTTTTTTAAAGTCTGTACATAAAATAAGAGGTTTGTAACTGTTGAAAAATATGGTTGTAGTCTACTGACGATTTGGTAAAGCATCAATGAAATGCATATAGACAATGCTTAACCATCAGCAACTAAATTTCATTTAAAATAAAATTATAAAAAAATATGTCAAATAATAAATTTCTTAAAGTTTTTTTCAAAACAATTATCTAAACAAAAGTTATTTGTATTAAGTGCTCAAATACGTAAAGTAGAGGATTCCGTTAAAAAAATGTATGTAAGAAGTCTTAAGAAAAAAAGTAATCATTTGATAATCGTTTATATAATGTGCGCAAACAACAATTGTTGAACTTTAAATATACACTGCAAATAACGTAAGCAATTAAGAGCTTTTATTTTTGCAATTGATGGCGTATAACTGGGGGTCTCCACGAGCAATAAACTCGGAAATAATTATGTTCTCGTCTTCAAATTATATTTCCAATACCATATGATCACGTGTGGACCGCAGAAACATTTATTTGCAAATAAATTGCGACATAGGCCCAATTCAGATGATGAATTTTTATGCATGAATTTTTTCAATTTATCTTTAAAAACATCTTCTAAAAACCTCTTGCATTTATACGATGAATTTTATTTTCATGCGATTTTAGAAATTGCTCTCAAAATTTGCTTTATTTACTCATTCATAACAACAAAAACCATAACACAATCACATAAGAGAGAGAAAATTCAAATCGAGCTAAAGAAGAATATAAAAAAATGTATGGATAACAGAAATCGTGCCGTTTTTCATGCCCTGTTTTCTTCTCTACCACGCTCTACCACCAAAAAAAAAATGCATGAATTTTATGCATGCATTTAATGCATGGTCTAAATTGAGCCATAGTTGTTCAAACTTATGTTGAACTTTAAATACACACTGCAAACAACTAAGAGCTTTTATTTTTGCAATTAATGGCGTATAACTGGGGGTTTCCACGAGCAATAAACTTGGAAATAATTATGTTCTCGTCTATCAAATTCTATTTCCAATACCATATGATCACGTGTGGACCGCAGAAACATTTATTTGCAAATAAATTGTGACATAATTGTTCAAACTTATATTCAAGAAATAATGTTGAACATAACTATCAAATTTGATCGACATTTCGTGAACTCAGTATTGGTTTAGCTCATATGCCAAAAAGTCGGAATGGAGAAAAATAACAAAAAAGATTTACATGAAGTTTTCTCAAAATATACCCAATAGAATTTTTTGTACTCTTACCACTGCTTCCGGCATATGTTTGGAAGAAAAATGTAAATTTTTGTTAACTTTCATCATTCCGGTTAGATCCAGTAGCCACTTTTTTATTTTATTTGTAAAAGGTAGCTTTTTGTGCTCCATGTGTAATACTAACTGCTGTGTATTGAGTAGGGTATTCATTTAATCGGGTTTCTGCTTTAATCGGTTAGTCGTTCGATTAATCAATCGAGGTTTTGGCTTAGCTGGGTAATAATTGGTTAATTGTGGGATTAACCGGTTAACCGATTAATGAAGTTTTTTCATAAATCAAGTAATTTTAACAAATAAAACTGCATAAATTATCTATTATTTTAATTTATTAATAAAAAACAATAACATGACAAATTAACAAGTTTGTGAGATCATTATATCAGTTATTTCAATAGTTTAAGGAGATCTTCTAAAACAATCTTTCAGAAAAATAATTTGTATACTTTTGATAAAACTTGGCTTGAAAAAATCCTTTCATTTATCGTAGATGTTGAAGAAATCGACAAAATAATTGAATTCGTCTCTCATTAAATCTAATCCTTAGATTTTTAATTAAATCGTTGGCAACAGTATTATTGGATTTTATAAAACTATTAAACAAAAACTTAATACATAATTCCCTCAAGTTCAATTAGAGTAGCAGAGTCTTTACTAAACTCTTTTATAGCCACGTCCAAAAATTTTAATGTTTTACTTAAGTTAAAATCACTGAACACAATTATTTGTTTGTATGATAAATAATTTCTAAGCACATATATTTTGTATATGAGACGAAACAAATAATTAAACTCATAAAAACTATGTTATAATACTACAAAATACGAAAACATTTGTTAGGTCGGTTAGTCGGTTTAACCGTTAATCGAAAATAGCCAATTTTAAATAAACCGGTCAGTTAATCGGGTAGTAATTAACCGGTTAACCTGTTAACGGTTAACCGAATGAACACCCTAGTATTGAGTAACTTCTTATTGAGATGGAATTTTCTACTTTTTATTGAAAATAAGCGACGGTGTAGCGGCCACCTACCTATTCACTTCAAAAAAAAAAATTACTTAAAAATAAAAAGATATTTACATGGAATAAAAGTTAATAATGATGAAACTTGGTATAATACTTGATTTCTGATTTTTATTTTTTTATTTAAGAAAAATTTTTACAAAAAATGTATCAAAATTTATGATATCGAGCACAATGAAATGCTTGATATCTCAGAAACCAGAAACAATTTCACGAAACAGTTTTTGGATTCTGAAAGAGGGTATTCAAAATATATATACCCCATACTTAACAAAATTTTTTTCCAATGGTCGGTGGGCCAAAACAGGACTGAGATCGCAATTTGTTGTTTGCGCCAATTAAACAAAAGAATCTTGGTATTATGGTCAAAATACAATGTTTTTTAAATATAATAAAGCAAATTTAAATAAAATAGTTTTAAACAAAATTAAATAAATTAAAATAAAGACAAAAAGCATCGATCCATTCACAGTGAATTTTTTAAATTCATGTCCTATACCACAATACGTGTTCTATAGCTCAGAACATAAGCCTGTATATGAACATATTTGTGCTGTTAATCTGCCGACGTTATTTCTTATGTTCGGAAATAAATATTGCGTGTGGAGACGTGCAGTAACGTTTACGAGTTGAGTATACTGATTTTTGTATCTAACAAGACACAAACATATGATTAACATGGGCTCTCGGGTTTCAAGACACACTATGGCTGTTCCTGACGTTTAAGAGAGTATAGAAAAAATTCCGTGATGACAAGGTCTAATTGGGTCCAATGAGATTCATTAATTTTTTGCTGTGTATATATAAGATTTGGCAGAGCTAAAAAAATTGTTTTACCAATATTTATTTAAAGTTATTGATTAAATTAAATTGGTTATTACCTTTTAATTCACATTCATATAGATTTATGTTAAAAACTGATTTTCAAAAAATAAAACGAATTTAGTTTCACTAATAAAAACACGATTCAGCAAAAAACACGATTCAGCAAAATTTTCGTATTTTTATTTCAAACATAAACCTTTGTTAACAAAATGGTATATTATTAAATATTATTATTGCTGCTGTAGTCGTTAAATAAATCGATTTGATACATATAGAGAATGACAATTTTTGCTGAATAAAGTGAAATTAGAAATGAAATAAAATAAATTCAATTTGCTAAAAAAAAACAACAAAATAGAGCATCGTTTTTAATAGGGAAATAAATAATCTTTAACACAACATAACAACAGTAATCAAAAGAATCCCTACTCTGTAGCAGCAAGAATAAAATGAAACACATCCTCTCAAGTATGTTCACAATAGTTAACGACAGGTTGCTTTTAAATATTGCTGCCTCTTTTGTATCATTGTTAACTCCCTTTCGCTGTTTCGAAAATCTATAAAAAAATCCCAGGATTTCTTGTAGTTACTTACACACACTCTCACACACAATTTAACAAAAGTAAATGAGTGTTAAGGATTTGTGTTTGGCAACCAAAGGAAAAAAATAAAGCGAAAAATGTTTTCTTTCCTAAATTGATCATCTCTAATAATATGGTATAAATGAATTCAGTTATTTGGATTAAGGAAAAATGTTTACATTATTCGATTAAGTGGCCTTGTTTATGTTCTTGTTCTTTTATAAAATTATAGAAATTAAGTCGCAAAAGCACAGAAAACATATACGAAACACTTTTTCACTTAGTATAAGTTGCTTTATTTCATTTTATACTTTTTGATTTATTTGTTGAAAAGTAAAAAAGCATTTAAAATAAAGGAAACATGTGCAAAACGGAAGTTTACAATTTTCAAAAGTTTCAGATTTTGTCAAGTGAATCACATAAAGAGATCTAAGAACTTTTAATAGAATTCTTTACAAATTTAGTTATCGAGGAAAATGACACAAAAAATTGTAGTTTTATATGAAAACTTGAACGTAAAGTGTTGTTTGCTTTATTTCAATTAATTTACGAGAATTTATTTTAAAAGCATACGAGTCACTAATTCGAGTCACTAACTGCTTTATTTATAAAAATTATATTATGCTTATTAAAGGTTTATTTGATTTTTATTGTAGAGAAAGTTGTCAAATAAGCTCTTAATAAATATAAAATAAGCTCTTAAGAAACATAAAATATTTTTTATAAATAAGGACGTAAGAGTTACAAAAAATATGTTGAATATATTAACTTGAAAATGGTCAACAGTTCTCTCAATCGTGCGCATTCCACATCTAGAATATTAGTTTAAGCTTATTTTTTACTTATATTTTTGTTTAGGTACAATAGTATTTCTTCGGTCATGAGATTATCACTCATGTATGTAATGACTCAAAATTTAGATTAATGGAAAAGAAACCCTGGGGATCAATTCTCATTCTGTGATAACGTGCAATGAAAAAAAGTTTTCATTTTAGTTTTCTTTGCAAAAATTCCTGCACGAACTCGACGCAACACCACAAACGGATTATTCGTTATGACGAGCAGCCAGAAGACTTAAAAGAACGGTGATGTTTAAACCTCCATTACGATGATCGAATGGAGACTGAGCAAGAACTGATGCTGAAAAAGGTACGCTGTTCGTTAACCATTTGAAAAAGGTATTTACTCCAAACATAGCTTATGATATAGTTGAATAGAATACTATCCTGCGGAATGGAAGATGTCATTGATTACTACGCCCGGACAAGACATACTAAAGTGAAATCTTATAGACCGATAAGCCTATTGTCAAATATGTCAAAGCTATTTGAGAAACTGCCTATGAGTAAGTTTACCCCCTACTAAATGAGAGTGGATGCATCACAGATCATCAGTTTGGTTTCAGGAGACAACAAAGCACTATTGAACAAACGCATAGGCTTGTGAATGAGGTAGAAAAACATTCGAAGAAAAAAATATTGTTCTGATCTTTTCATTGATATTTCTCAGGCTTTCGATAAAGTATGGCACGAAGGATTAATCCGGAAATTAAAACAAAATTTACCCTCTAACACTCCCAAGCTATTAGAAAGCTATTTAACTAGACGAAAATTCGTCATCAGGGAAGGTAATTTTCTAAGCACACCTCAGATGATTCAAGCCGGGGCTCCTCAGGGTGGCATTTTAGGTCCTGTATTATACCTGATATATACCTCCGACATGCCAACAGGCTATAATATCCACACATCAACTTTTGCTAATGATACAGCTTTTCTCAGCGTAAACGGAAGCCATCAAGAAGTATCCAGAAAATAGCAAGAATATGTATTGCATCTAGAAAAATGGTTAAAGCAGTGGAAAATAAAAATAAGCGAACAAAAATTAGTACATGTTATGTTTACATAGCGCAGCGAAACATGTCGTCCTATTTCTATCAATAATGATATCATACCGCAAAACTGATTGAAGTCAAATTGAAAGCAATTCAACTTAATTGACTATATATTTCCATTATCAATCTGCTGCTTCCATGTATGAGCAGGTCGTCCTCTACGCCTGCTTCCGTGGGGATTTTATTCGATTGCTTACTTGGCAATATCATTATCATCTTTACGTAGTGTGTGACCTATCCACTTCCATTTGCGTTTACATATTTCTATTTGTATTGGAACTTGTTGAGCTTTTTCCCAAAGACGAGAGTTGGAGATTGTAGTTGGCCAATATATTTCAAGAAGTCTGCGAAGACAGTTGTTGGTAAAAACTTGCATAGACTGAACATCAGAGCTAGCGGCGTTCCATGTTTCACACCCATATAGTAGAACTGGCTTTACGTTGGAGTTAAAGATTTTGAGCTTCGTTCTTTGTGAAGTATTGGACGAGATCCACACGTTGCAAATGCTTGCCTTGCTTTCTTTACACGTGCCGAAATATCTGCGCTGGAGCCGCCCTGCCTGCCAATTATGCTTCCAAGGTAGAAAAAGGATTCTACCTCCTCAAGTTCTGTGCCACCAATGTGAAAAGGGGTATTATTTTCATTAAAAATGCGCATTATTTTCGTTTTACCGATGCTTATTTTTAGGCCAGCAGTGAGGGCATGATCGACAATGTTGCGTAACTTGTGTTCTATACAAGCATGTGAATGTGTGAGGAGATAAATATCGTCAGCATAGTCAAGGTCTTCAAGTCTATCTTGAAGGCCCCACACTATTCCGTTTCTTGATGTTGTACCTTGTTGTATAATAACATCTGGTACAATATTAAAGAGAAGTGGGGAGAGCACACATCCCTGGCGGACTCCTTTACCGATGTTTATTTTATCAGATAGTTAATTTTCATGCAATATTCTGCATGTTGCATTAGCATAAATAGATTTTATGAAAGAGATCAGCTGTTGTGGAACTCCCTTACATGCTAACGCATTCCAAATTGTTGTATGGTTGAGCGTATCAAACGCCTTTTCAAAATCTATAAAAAGGAGATATACTAGGGATCTCCATTCAACGGACTGCTCGACTATTATTCTGAGACTGTTGACATGGTCAACATAGGATTTTCCATGGCGGAAACCGGCTTGTTCTTTTCTCATACCGAGAGAGATTGCATCACAAAGCCTTTTCTTGACGATGTGGGCAATAACTTAATTCACTAATAGGAAAAAATTCTACGCTTAGTCTAGACTGTAAACTTCTCCTGTACAATACGATAATAAAACCAATTTGGTGCTATGGTATTCAGCTATGAGACACCGCCTCTGCATCAAATATAGAGAAAATTCAAAGGGGACCAAATAATAATATTCTTCGTTTGATTAGTGTCACCTTGGTATGCCAAAAACCAGCGTATTCATAAAGATCCAGATGTTCTATTCATAAGGACTGTGTTTTCAAAACATGTGACAACATATATAAAAAAGCTCGAATCGCATCCAAATCCCCTAGCCCGCAACATCATTAACCTTAGAGGTCACTCTCGGCTGAGAAGGAGAGACATTCTTGCTCTCAGCCGAACACGAGAGACGTAAGACATCTAAAGTAGCAACCGTTGAATCCTAATATTTTATCTAGCAGTGGCTGGACAAATTATTACAATTTTAGTTTTAACATTTGAATACATATTGCTAGTTCAATTTACAATTGAAGATTCAATAAATAAATTTAAAAGTTATAAACAAATTAAGGTTTTATTGTTACTTTTCACGATATCTTTTCACAATTATACATTTTCTGATTTTCCTTTCAATTATGAAAATGACCTAAACAACCGTTTAGGTCAGTATCCTGTTTCAGAATAGCTTTCCATGCGCGTCGATGTAATGCGCTTCGCCTCCAGTTTCTAGCATCAAGTTTTGCGAGATCCTCCTCAGCCTGATTATTAAAGCGGAGTTTGGGCCTTCCCCTTCTACGTCCTCCTTCGCGATCGAAATCGAATGATTTCTTTGCCGAAGCATTATCATCCATGCGTATGACATGCCATAGCCAGCGCAGCCGTTGTATTTTGATGTGCTTAACTATGTTGATATCTTCGTATAACTCATATAGCTTGTGTTTCATTCGATGGCGATACTCTCCGTTAACGCAGACAAGTCCATATATTTTGCGAAGAATCTCTGGCTCAACACCCAAAGAATAGCAGCACCTGCTTACGTAAAAACCCACGCTTCAGCGTCATATAGTAGCAGAGGTAATATAAGCGTTCTATAGAGTGTAATTTTTCGCCAAGAGAGAGGACTTTGTTTCTAAACTGCTTGCTTAGCACGAAATACCATCAATTAGCACTAATAGATCTTCGTTTTATTTCCTATCTGATGTTATTTGTATTGTTTATGGCGGTACCGAGATAAATATATTTATTCACTACCTTGAAGTTATAGTCAACAACGTTCACATATTGATCCAGTCTTGTTGATTCTTCGTTCGCTGATACCATTAACTTGGTTTTATCTTGATTTACTACCAGTCCCACTTTGGCCGACTCCCTTTAGATATTAGATAATGTTGCAGTTACCGTTCGCAAAGTCCGCCCCACGATATCAAAATCATCGGCATAAGCGTGTTGTATGTACAATTGTGCCTGCTCTATTAACTGCAGCATCCCGCAGGGTTTTTTCCAACAAAATGTTGAATAGATCACAAGATAGACTATCACCTTGTCTAAAACCTCGTTTGGTATTAAGCGCCTCGGAGAGGTCGTTTCCCATTTTAACCGCCATTTCCAGTTAACGCCATTCGGCTCAGTGTATTAGCTTTGCAGGTATACCAAACCATGTCTGAGTATTTTATATACCTTTGCTCGTGTCGGGCTGTTAAAAGCAGCTTTGTAGTCGTCGAACAGATGATAAGTGCACGGTGGGGTTGAACTCGGCGTGAATGCATTTGTTTAGCACTACCAATTTTCTTTTGGTATTCGATTCCTGGACCCATCAGAAGGTCAGAAAAAAAAATCCACCGTAATTCCTAGAGCCGATTTTGAGAAAAACGCGTTTTTCTGCAATATAATTTGTCTGGACAAAACACATGTATTAATGAAAACATTGGGAAATTGAAAATTTTTATAGCACATCTTCAGGGTGAAGGATGGGTATTTGATTAAAACCAAGTTGTTTTGACATTGTTGAACGCTCAAAACTTACCATGAATACTCCCCGAAATAGTAATTCGACTCCAGAGAACTGGATTTGTGAGGCAAAAATGAAATTACTAGAAAAGTGGTATCTTTTTAATTGTTCTATTTTCTCGACAACTATTGTTCAATTTTTCTACAAAACACACTTGTGAACACTTTGAAATAAGTTATGTGAGAACAACTAATAACATAAAACAAATAATAACGTGAAAACAAGCAATAACATGAAATCAAAATTACTCATTTTTCGTCTACCGATTACTGACAAGTTACAAATGAACGCTGTTATATTCCTGGACCGCAGTCAGTAATTTATTACCATAATGGGGATGGTTTTTCCCAACTTTATATTTTTGCCAGGTGATTTTAAAATCGTGATGCACAGATTCCATGGCCTGTTCGCTAAAAAACCCTAATCCTTTTTTGGTTTTTGCACAAAACTCAGGAACATGAAAAAATACAGCGTGGACTTTTGGGGTTACACGAATCCGAAGATCAAGATAGCTTTTTTTGAACATTTCAATCGCTTCCAAGTAGTTTGATTTGAGATCATTTGAAAAACACGATTCAACCACTTCTCTAAAATCTTGGAAACATTTGACATAATTCAAGCATTCCGGTCTACAAATTTCGCGCAAAATTTCAATTTTCTCCAACAGCAGTTTGCATGAATTACCCGCAAAGGCAGGAGCCCCGTGCACAAAGTCTTGGGTAGCATTGCATCTTTTTGCCCATTTCTGACACTCGACATCGTACTCTTTTTTCACTCGATTGTACAGAGTATTCACAACACCGAGCATTAAATGCATTTCAGGCGGTGACCAAATGCTTTTTCTTCTGCAGACAGAGTAAACATATACGCTCCTGATTTTCTTTGTGGGTCCCCGCATGGTCCTTCGACTTCCTGCACATTTTTTCCAAAAAAAATACCACAAATGAAAAAGAATATTGAACTTGACACTTTGGATGTCATTTGACTACTAAGGCTATTTTGCCAATAATTTTGATTGTCAATGACCTACAGGCCTGTCAAGCGAATCAAGAATTAAAACAAAACGTTATTGTTATTATGAATTATTTTATATATTTTCATAAATAATGAATATTTCTGAATTTCTCAAATTTTGCAGAAAAACGCGTTTTAATCAAAATCGGCTCTAAGAATTACGGTGGATTTTTTTTTCTGACCTTCTGATGGGTCCAGGAATCGAATACCAAAAGAAAATTGGTAGTGCTAAACAAATGCATTCACGCCGAGTTCAACCCCACCGTGAGTGTCGATTTGGTTTTCTTGGGTGCGCTCCATGATTTGGCGTAATGTAAATATCTGGTCGGTGGTCGATTTATCAGGTCTAAAGCCGCACTGGTAGGGTCCTATTATGTCGCCGACTTTCGTTTTTAGTCGTTCACATAGTACGCTCGATAGAATTTTGTATACAATAGGAAGGAGACTTATACCTCTATAGATGGCCCATATGGTTTTATCTTCTTTCCTATGTACAGGACATAACACGCTGAAGTTCCAGTCACGGGGTATGCGTTCTTCTAGTCAAATGGTTCTAACAAGCTGGTGCATACTCCTTTAGAACTCGTCGGTTTTGGCTATAAGAAGTTCTGCTGGCACACCATCGGTACCTGCAGCTTTGTTGTTCCTCAGCCGGTGTATTGCTTTTTCAATCTCATTTGGTCTAGGTGGTGTACATTCGACACCGTCGTCAATGATTGGTTCAATGGTATCTTCGTCGTCACTATCATCTGATACCAATAGCATGGAAGAATGGTGTTTCCATGTGCTCAGTACACTTTCAGTATATGGCACTAAGTTTCCGTCTTTATCTTTACAGGAGAAACTTCCAGTAACAAAGCCTTCCGTTTGGAGTTTGACTTTTTGCTAGGATTTATGGACTTCTCGATCTCCTGAAACTCGCGTCTTTCCATTTCTTTGTTCTTGCAGTGGAACACCCGTTTCTCCTCTCTCCTTTTCTCCCGGTACCCCTCCCGTACTCCACGCATTACAGCGGACTGCAGTATTGCCAAGTATGCAGCATTTTTCTCTGCAATTGCATTGCGACACTCCGGTCGTACCACGGATTTTTTGGGGGAGGCTTTTGAAACCCAATTACGGATTTGAGCGCAGTTTCTATGGAGTGTGCAATACGTTGCCATTCTGCGCAAATATCATCGGGACAAGGAGTGCTCTCATATAGCAATTGGGTTAGATGAGTGGAATAGGCGGTAGCATTTTATTGTGCGTGCAGCTCTTTGACGTCCAGCTTCCTCTGGTCCATTCTCCATAAAAGTTTATTTCCCAATGCATTAGTTTCCGTTTTTGTACTGTATTTTAAAACACTGTTGCTAGAAGGAAATATTCCTGAGTGGAGATATAAAAGAAGTGTTTTTAAACTTGAATTCGTCTCTCATTAAATCTAATCCTTAGATTTTTAATTAAATCGTTGGCAAAAGCATTGTTGGCTTTTATTAAATTACTAATCAAAAAGTTAATAATTTCTCCAAGTTCAATTAGAGTAGCAGAGTCTATACTAAGCTCTCTTATATCCACATCCAAAACTTTTAAAGTTTTACTTAAGTTAAGATCACTGCACACAGCTAATTTTTTTTGTATGAAAAAATATTGCTAAACACATACCTTTTGTATATGAGACGAAACAAATAATTAAACATACAAAAAATATATTCTAATACTACAAAAAAAAGTTACAAATTGTGTTACATCGGTTAACTGGTTAGTCAATAACTGGTTGTTCAATAGAATTTTAAGCATTTCTTTAAAAGAGTACATTAAAAGTTATTAAAATCAACTATTAAATCATTCTTTCTTTTCGCGGTTTTTGTTACAACATGTATGTAAGGAAGTGTATTATGTATCCTTTTAACTTTAAGCTATTTTGACATATAAAGTTATAGGTTGAAACCATATCAAATCGACAAAAAAATGCAATTTTCGGAAACACCTACTCCGATTTCGATGATATTCGCCACAAATGTTATCCATTAAAGGTACTAAAAAAATTAAAATTTTTAGACTTCGGACTCCTCCCGTTTCTGAAATTCGCCATTATGAAAATTGGAAAAATTTTAAAAATTTGACTAAACTTCGAACCCGAAAAATAAATAATTATAATATAATAATAAAAATTAAAATAATGCTTTTGAAATGATGTACATCTCCATTCTTTCCGCGAGTTGTTCAAAGGTCATTTGCGGAGGTCTTGAGCTAAAAGGGCTATATCTCACAAAGCAGTTTTTAAAAATCTTAAAAAAAATACATGTCAGTTAGAAAACCCATTTTTACACATTCAGAATGTATCATGGTGGTGCCGCTTCTAGTTTCGGAGTTATAGAGCAACAGATGGCCCAAAGTTTGATTAAAGTTTTATAAATACAATTATACTGCTTTGCAATTTTTTTATTTTTGAAATGTACTTTTTCAGAGCAATTAGGATGTGCTGAATACGGGAAAAATTTTTTCTTCTTCAGTTCGGTCATCGTCCAAATAACGGCCCATTCATGTTTTCCAATCTGCACTTGTTTTTAGAGCGCCATTTAGAGTAAAACACAATTATTATTATTTCCATTTTGATCAAAAGGCTGTTAATTTTTTCTTCGAATATTGGATCATTTGCTTTGATCGTATAAAAAATGACTGAGTTATAGTTATATGATTTTCTCCAGTTGTTATCATTTCAGAGGACGCTTTGTACCACAAATAATAATAAAATCCAGTGTTTTAATTTTATTGCATGGCCAATTCGATCTCAAAAAGTTCAACAGCCTAACCCACGATATCGACCGCTATCGCTCGCTTGAATTTTACACGACAAACAGCTGATTTGCGGCCCTGTAAAAACTCTCAGCACGACAAGTCGGTCGATAATGCAAGCGATCGACAACGTAAGAGTTTTCATACAAATTTGGTACCCACTAAGAAAAGTCAAGCGACGACAAATGTCAAAATCAGTCACTTGTGTTGCTGATGTCGGCAAAAAAAAGTAAAACAATAAAGTGTTTAAATTTTATTAATTATTAATAATAATAAAATGAAGTTAATAATAACAATACATAATAATAAAATAAAGTAAAAAATAATAATTTTTGAAGTTTTATAGCCGAAAAGAATGAAGCTGGAGTTGATTGAAGGTGGGCCAGCATTCGTATAAAGCATCTTCCCTATGCTCTGTAAGAGCTTGTAAATAATCCGTCAATTGTTTCTGCATCAAAGCTATACGCTCGTGCGCGACCTATGTGAGTGCGAACAGTTGGTAAATCAGGAACACTTCTTGTTATATCCTGAAGTTCAGGACAATAGGCCTCGACACATTACAATAGATCCCAGTTATTTTTGTGGACTCAATAGTCCCTTCTTTGTACGCAAACTATGACCCAAAACATGTTCAATAACAGTAAAGAATTGTTGCAAAAGCAAATGATCACAATCCAACATATGTACGTCCATAGCGCACCGATTGTTCGGGTAATTCTTTTTCCACCAATTTACAAATATTTATCAAATTACTATGTTCAATTTCAGCGGGATCTCAAGCGGGCTTTTTCTTGTTATCAGGTTTTGAAAATTGGGAGGTTGAAGCTGATGATGCTTCCGAAGTGGTGCCAATGGGGAGCTTGTACCTAAAACAGCACGAGATACTGCTGAAGCAGCGTTTGAAACAATGGAACTTATCGGTTTCAACAAAAATATGTTTGTAAATCCCATAAAAAAATTTTTTTTTAAATATGTAGTGCGAATATAAAATTTTTGTTTTATTGTGTTACAATTTGAAACATATACTTATGCATACATACATATGTCTTGTTTACATTTTTAGTAGCTTTAGTTAGCATAGAGTTGCATTTTTTATGGTACACTTTTCACATTTCAGCGCTTTTTATTTTCAAATTAGCGTTTTATTTGTGAAATTTTTGATGTGGCAATATGTTAATTTGACAATTAGTAAATACATTACGTGAACAACGTAAAGCTTGACGACCGACAAGTCGATAGTTAGTGGGTCGCTCAAACGAGCTGCAATGAGTGACTTGTCGTTAGTCGATAGAGTTGTCGATCGATATCGTGGGTTAGGCTGTAAGTCATAATGGACCGCAATCTGATAAAAAGTAAATATAATAAAAAAACGGAAACATAAGTATTTAAATTTATTAGCAAATTATTTATTTGGTTTTTTTATATTGTTTTTCCTAGTACATTTCTTACTAAATCTTAATACCAGTGTTCTAATTTTTTCTTTATAGCATTTTTAGTTTTTTTCCGATTTCGGTCCATTATAGGTTAACATTTTTGAAATCGAACTGACTATGCAATTAAAATATAAAAATAAGAGTTGTTACTATTTTTGGTACAAGGCATCTTCCGAAATGGCAATGACTGGAGAAAATCATTAAAAATTTCATAATATATTAAATTTGATCTACTACAACCCAGGCATTTTTTATCCCATCAACGCAAATAATCCACTATTCGAAGCGAAATTTAGCAGCCTTTCAAACAAGATGTAATTTATTTTAATCAAATCACCGCTTGACTCTAGATCGCGCTTTAAAGACAAGTGTAATTTTAATCAAATCACCGTTTGACTCTAGATCGCGCTTTAAAGACAAGTGTAGATCGTAAATCACGAATTGTCCGTTATCTGGACAATGGCCCAAATGAAAAAGAAAACATTTTTACAGTACTTAGCACATTCTAAAAAAATGTTAACATTCCAAAAATGTTAACATTACAAAATAAAAATAAAAAAAATTGGAAGGAAGTTTATTGTATTTAATGAACTGAAATCAAACTTTGAGCCATCTTTTGCTCTATAACTCCGATACTAGAAGCGGCACCACCTTGAAACTTTCCGAATGTATACGAATGAGTTATATAATTAACAAACAATTTTTTCAGATTTAAAAACAAAACAGTTTTTTGAGTTATAGCCGTTTCAGCTCAGGACGTCCACATATGACCTTTGAATTTCTCGCGGTAAAAATTTAAATGTACATCATATCAAAAACTTTATTTATACCTGCAATATAACGTCATGTAAAACTTTTTCACTTTTATAGTTTAGACTTGGAAAAGACACTTTTCTCATATTTTGACGAATTGTATCATTTTCATGACGTCATATTTCGGAAACCAAACGACCTTAGTGTCTAAAATTTTTTTATGTTAAATCTCTTCCGAGATGCACTCTCTGTGGTTAATTTCATTGAAAAGAGGTTCGATCCGAATTGCTTTCGATTTGACATGGAATTACTTTATATACTTACTTACATACATGCAGCATCGACTGTGACTGTTTCATGATCCTAAAGGAACTCAACACTTCTCCTTAATTCTAAATAATAGTTTTCTAATTATGCCAAAAATATTTCCCCAAATAAATATGCTTATTACACACATCATATGAACATGTCTTACACACGTATTACAAATATGTATTAATGTGCAACTAACAATATTTGTATATATGGCCCCTATTAGCTTTTAGCTATTTGGCAATATTCATATTTGGTTGGCTGTTAAATGCAAACATTAACAAGTTCTTACATGCATTACAGATTTAATGCTTTGCCAAATCAACAAACACTCTCTTATATTGGCATAACTGCAAATAAGTCCTTGTCGTACATGTTAATTTTAATGTGAATTTTGAATGTAAATGTTAATGAATAAACTTTTATTATCATGAATAACACGATTTAGAATGTACGAATAACAATATGTTGTAAATCAAACTAATGAATGAGGGAGGAACCGCATTAATGAAAATATTTTTTTATCTCCGCAACCTTGGAAATAATGTCGATTACTCTTGTCAGAAATCCAACAAACATTTGCTCGAAAGGCGTTATATATCATCAACTATTTTATACTCTTAAGCGCAAGTATAATTGTGAAAATAGTTCGGTATCTCGTGAACCGTTAAAGACATTGTTCTGAAATATCACATAGATAGAGTTGAGGAGTTTTAAAATTCACGTGCGGTGCCACGACTTCCTGGCATATTGGGGGCTCGTGGGTAAAACCCCAAATGTGGCTACCTCGGACGGTAATTTTTTTTAATCGCCACAAGGCATGAGTCATATTTCGATGCGTGTAACTTTTTAACGAATAAAAAAGTCGGCATGAAATTTCCCGTATTTTGTTATCAGTAATATCGCTGTTTTTTTTTCGAAAAAAATTATCAAGCATTAGGTGATTCCACCACATCGAAAAAACTTAATTAAGGGTGCCCACAAATAAAAGAAAACAAAATTCGAGCGCAATTATCTCTGAAACTCAATGAGATACTCCTCACATGTAACCATGCTTTCGTAGACCTTCTCATGGACTATCTATATGCAAAAGTTTTAACATTCGGACTATAAACTAGTTTCTGGCAATTTTTTTAAGCTTGCCGTCCGAGGTAGCCAACTTTTTGGGTTTGCCTACGAGCCCCCTTTACCGCAGGAAGCCGTGCCGTCGCATGTGAATTTTAAAGTACCTTTAATCTGCCTGTGTGAAATTTAACAACGATATATTTAACAGCTAGTGAGATACCGAATTTCTTCCGCAAGAAAAAGATTTTATAGTTTGCGGAATCTTATTTGGATCAGCTTTACCAGACAATCAGCCGAGTTGTATAAAATTCCCTCAGACATTTGGCGGAGCAGTAGGCAGTTTTCTGGTACGACTGCACATTGTCTGAAATATTATCCGATTGATATCAGAATAGTCTGCACATTATCCGAAGGTAATTTAATTTCGTTTAAGACATTTAACAGAATAGTCTGCTCATATTCTGATCTACATCTTACGACTTTTAGCAGCTACTTCTGCACAATGTCTGATTTAAGCCTTCTTAATATTTCTCATTTATCTCTTGAGATTATGTGCACAAATATTTGAGTTCTTGAACTTATAAAATAGGATTACATTTTTTTGGTGAGCTGCCATAAGCAGAACAATGCATGCAGAAGTTTAAGCGACAATTTTGATAAATTTCTAACTATAGCTCGGACTTTTCTCCGACATTAATACGACAGGATGTAAAAAG
This sequence comes from Panzeria rudis, assembly GCA_956483635.1. NCBI lineage: Eukaryota > Metazoa > Arthropoda > Insecta > Diptera > Tachinidae > Panzeria > Panzeria rudis. The sequence continues at coordinate 42,248,206 of OY101449.1, read as the reverse complement.
TATCAGATAAATCGGAAATTTTTCTGATGTTTTGTCAGACATTTTTCCGACATTGTTCAGACATGTCGAATATTCCTTTAGAATTTCCTCAGAAAATTCGTCTGAATTCGTACAGAATTCCCTTGGATATTTCGGCATTTTTTTTTAGGACTTCCTCAGACAAAGAGGTCCGGTTTCTTGTCAACCACTCATACGATTTACGGTACGTTTTCTGACCGACTTCGGATACGAACTCGGAGTCTTGTGCAGACTTTCCGGCCGAATTCGGACCGAAATCGGCAAAAATTTTTTGCAGGGTACTCAGTTGCTCAACTATCTCTGCAGGAAATCCGAATAGTGAAATTGTAATGATTTACTAGTGACATTGTCCGTAGTACTACTGACCAGGTGTACCCCAGTCAATGTAATCATCTATTGACATTTAACATTAGCTTGTCATTGAAACTCCACCAGTAGACAAAAGCACTACTGACTAAGCAGTTCTTTTGGGACCACATGGAGACATTGGCACCATAGATTCACTAGTAAATTTTGAGGCTCTAGTCTACAATATTGATATTTCCTCGCTCGATGCCGATAGTGAAATTGTAATCATTTACTAGTGACATTGTCAATACTACTACTGACCGGCTGTACCCCAGCCAATGTAATCGCATATTGACATATAACATAGGATTGTCATTGAAAATCTACCAATAGACCTTAGCACTATTGACGATGTAGTTCTTTTGCGACCAAATGGAGACATTTGAACCAAAGATACACTAGTACATTTTAGTGACCCCCGTCTACAATTTTATAAGGGTTGGCGCAATACATTTAAACACATATATATATATATATATATATATATATATATATATATATATATATATATATATATATATATATATATATATATATATATATATATATATATATATATATATATATATATATATATATATATATATATATATATATATATATATATATATATATATATATATATATATATATATATATATATATATATATATATATATATATATATATATATATATATATATATTGCGTGTTTTTTATTGAGGTATAGAACTTTAAGTTGGCATCACTTTTTTAACTGGCGGCCATTCTGTCAGCTGTCAAGTGATTAATATTTAGTTTGGTTTGCCATTTCATCATGAACAGGTTGACAAAAGAACAACGCTTGCAAATCGTACAAATTTATTTCGAAAATAATGGTTCAGTTCGCGAAGTTTGCCGCAAGCTCCGTCCATTTTATGGTCGACATAATCGTCCATCAGAGCAATTAATTCGGTTAACCATGGATCGTTTTCGCACTACGTTTACTCTATGTGATAATACGCATCCGCAGAGACGTCGAACAGTGCGCACCGAAGAAACAATTGCCGCTGTAGAGCAAAGTGTTGAAGAGGACCCGAATGAATCGATTCGCCACCGTGCACAGCAATTGGAGCTTTGTCCATCAACTTTATGGAAGATTTTGCGCAAAGATCTTGGCTTGCGACCTTAAAAGATCCAGCTTGTGCAAGAATTAAAGCCGCGAGACCATGCAATGCGTCGTGATTTTGGTGTATGGGCCGAAAATGAGATTGATCTCGATGCTGATTTTCATCGCAAAATTTTGTTCAGTGATGAGGCTAATTTTTGGTTGAATGGCTACGTCAACAAGCAAAATTGCCGCATTTGGAGTGAAGAGAATCCACATGAGACCCTTGAGACGCCATTACATCCACAAAAACTGACTGTTTGGTGTACTCTATGGGCCTCTATGGGCTGGTGGAGTCATTGGGCCATACTTCTTCCGAAATAATGTTGGAGAGTCAGTTACCGTTAATGGAGACCGGTATAGAGCCATGATAACCGACTATTTTGTTCCCGAATTGGATGGCATGAATGTGGATGAGTTGTGGTTCCAACAAGACGGCGCTACATGCCACACAGCGCACGTCACAATCGATTTATTGAAGGAAACATTCGATGAGCGCATAATTTCGCGGAATAGACCTGTCAATTGCCCACCAAGATCGTGTGATTTGACACCATTGGATTATTTTCTTTGGGGATATGTGAAGTCGCTCGTCTACGCCAACAAACCAGAAACGTTAGGGGACTTGGAAGCCAACATTCGTGGCGTTATTGCCAACATACGGCCCCATATGCTCGAAAAAGTGGTTGAAAATTGGACCTGTAGAATTGGCTTTATTCGAGCCAGCCGCGGCGGCCACATGCCCGAAATCATATTTAAACATTAATGGCATAAAATTATCCTTCCAATAAAGCCAAATTGATGGGCATTAAAACGATTTTCTTGTGTTTTATTTCAATTCGAAGTTCTATACCTCTAAAAAAAACACCCTGTATATATATATATATATATATATATATATATATATATATATATATATATATATATATATATATATATATATATATATATATATATATATATATATATATATATATATATATATATATATATATATATATATATATATATATATATATATATATATATATATATATATATATATATATATATATATATATATATATATATATATATATATATATATATATATATATATATATATATATATATATATATATATATATATATATATTTTTTTTTTTTTTTAATATTATTTTTTATATAAAAAACTTAAATTATTTTTAAATTATTTAGGTCAAAATATTTTTAAAATGTATATACCTATTCTGGTTGTAGCTTAAAACATATCAATTGAAATTAAAAAATTTTATTCGAAATTAAAAAATTTTCAATTCATTTAAAAAAAATCAATTCAGTTTAAAAAAATATCAATTGCAACTCTGCTATTTATTGACTGCACATAATAATAAAAAAAGAAAATAAACTATTGACGCTTTCGTTGACAATATCATCATAAATACACTAGAACTGTTGTCTCTAACATATCTATACTCGCGCATAAACGGAAAGTTGTCGATATTTTAACTAGCGCAATTGTCGCTAGAGAAAAGAGTGTTGACATAGAGACATATGGTACTTGGCTGACTAGAGGGATGTGTTTTGTTTTTGATTCATCATCAAAAAAGCGCTGGGGATCTGCTTGTTTGAAATCTAGCATACAACTGAAAAGTAATAACCGTTTTGTACGGTAATATCAGGTCCAAAAGGTAGCAAGGTAATTCATTAAAAATACGGTAATTTCAAAAATTCTTAAATTTGGAAGCTCAATTCAACAAAATTACTATTTCCAAACAACACACACATATTGAACTTTTGCTGCTGCATGAAAATCGCGATTTTTATCAATTGAGTTTCGTCATTTAACTGTGAATAAAATCAGATCGATTTTAGTAAAACACGGCTTGTTTTGTGGCACACTTTGAAGTATCTTAATGGTCACCATTATATATGCAATATATCGTTAGCTTATTATTGGTTTGGCCGACCGACCGTTTAAAAAAAATGTTCTTAGGAATAGATTATGGTAAAAATTACAAAAAAATGTATCGTGTATATTTTCAGAAAACTTTCTGTTAACCTTCTTTGTCATTTTTCTCTATTCCGAGCTTGTGGCATATACGCCAAACCAATAATAAGCTGGCGTTATATGGTTTAAGAGGTATTTTGCTTTAGATATACGAAATATACTTGTTTGCCTAAAAAACTGCTTACAAATAAACTTGGTTACTGACCAAGTGGTCAAATTTGGACCACCGGGACACTAGTTGAAATAAATTATTTATGAATACTGGTGTAATTTTAATTGAAAGCCTTTGCTTACGGTAATTTCTTCTTAGGCGATAATTTTTCGAGCCACGTACGGTAATGAAAAAATAAAAGCCAAAAAAACTGATTTTTGCACCAAAAAATTGTTCTTAGTCTTTAAATTATTGCCGTTCATCATGAAATAATATCTATCTAAGGAGAAAGAAACCAAGTGTAATATGACTAACTTATGAACCGAATTTCGTCCAATTATCTTAAGAATTGCGCCTTTAATCATCCACAGAAAATGGTCCAAAAACTGAAATTTTAAATATTAAATATCTCTGTTTTAAGAGCTAGCATTGCAAAACGGTGAACGCCATTGAAATCAGCGTACTCAAATTTACCAGTCGGGTGCCTCTTCTACCGAAAAAAATTTTGTCGAATTCATGCACAGTGTTATATAAAAGAACCAAATTTTTCTGTCAAGGGCGAAGGCTTTTCTCAGCAACTGAAATTGTATTACTTAAATAAGAAATCGATTGTGAGATGAAGCAATTAGTACATTGACTGTTTTAGAAGACCATTTGCAACCATTTGCAAAGAATATAGAAGTACAAATTTTCTAAGGGCAGAGAATTTTCTTTGAGTAGCAAGGAGTTCTAAGACTGCTCCAACAACCACATGCTAAAATCATTAATGAATGATCAGAAACAATGATGGAATAAAGGGACTTTGATTTCAATCACTGATGGATTGATTTTACTATTGATTTTTATTCGCGGTCTAAATATAATTTTATAAAAATAATTTTTAAATACATACGAAGTTTCCTTAAAATTTCAGTAAAAATATTGTTCTTTTTTACCTAATGTACTTTGAATCTTTTGCTTTTCTGATTAGTTAAGTTTTGTACTTTTTGTTTTTATTTCGTAAACACTGTTTGTTTGCGAAATACTTTTAAAATAAAGCTCAGTTTAAAATAAAGAATGATTAAATGATTAATTTTGCTTATATACAAATCAATGGATAGCGGAAATTAAAATTTTTGTTTAATATTTTAGTAAGTTCTTGAAATCCCGGGAATTCCCGGGATCCCGGGGATGTCTTTTTTATTTCCCGCTCTCTGGGAAAGAAAAAAGTCCGGGAATAAAAAGGCCCTAAATGCATGTAAACAACGCTGCATTGATTATATTATTTAAAGCCTGCTTCTACCACAAGTTTTTTCTTTACATTACTGGTTCTTCCACATACATACATACCCAGTAAAAAAGTTGCTTCCAATAAAGCAGGTTTCTACTATTATGGAATAAAAGTAGCGCTGACAAACCTGCTGATATCGCTGCTGATTTTTGTATGGCGAGTTCCCGGATTGGAGTACTACATTTTTGCTCACAAAAGCGCTGAAAATCATCAAAATTTTCATCACTAGAAGTGAAAATATATGAAAAAAATGGTTCGATGTGGATTGGCGTCGTTAACGCCATTTTGAATTTTTCTTATTTCTTTTCTTTTCTTATTTTTATTAATTTCATATATTTACTCAATGTTTGTTATTTTAACTTCAACTAGTATCGAACTAAGAACCTTCAGGTTTGAAGTGCAACGTACCAATTACACGACCAAAAACACAGTTGCAAAACGGCACCAAGAAACTCAAATAAACTTACTCTTCGTTCTCGCTTAAAAACCTGCTTTGGATCAGCACTATAAAATAAGCTTTTTTGTATAGCTCGTGTACGAAGCTTTTGTATAAGTAAAAAGCAAATACTTTTCTCGCTTCAAAACCTGCATTGCTGTGACGCTGTGAAATCAGCTTCTGAACAAGCTTATAATTTAAAGCGAATTATGAAGCGCCTTATTTCCTTAGTGCTTCAAAAAACATTAAAAATTTTTAATGGGTAGTAGCGCGATTGCTGAAGGTTAATTTGTGAAAAACTGTTTGTAGAATTAAACCAAAGCGAATTAATATCAAGTGGCCTTATCATCAAAAGAACACACATACAAACTAGGTGTAGGACTATTTTTATTTGTGCTTTGACAGTTTGGGATAAAGTTTTTCTCTTTTCTTATATAGAGTTTGACTGATGGGGTGTAATCAGCTGATGATCATCTGTGATGATAAGACTACCTGGTACTGAATTCGCCTTGAATTAAACTATACTGATACTCTGCAAGGATTATCAGCGCTAGCGCTGGGCAACGTACACCTGCAGAGGAGCGTGACAATATATTGCATGAAAATATTTATTTCTTTAAAAGTGAGAATAATAGAAATATATCTGTTTCTTCTACATAAATATTAATATTTATCCTCACAAACTATTTCAAACGAATTAAATAACGCTGGCATAAATGAATTCTTAAATTTTTTAGATGCTTTTATTATTCAAATTTTTAGCATTAACGATCCGTAATTAAGAGTTGTCTAAGGTTCCTTATAAAATATTCCTTATCAAATGAAAAATTAATTAGGAATAAAACATATTTTTCTAAGGTGTTTAAAATGCCATAAAAATGAAAATGATACATTTCAAAGTAAGATTTGTTTTAAACTACCTCTTTTTTACATCGAATCTACCTCTAAAGCAGATTTTGGGTTGGCATCACTGATGATGATGTCTGTTTTAATTTCTCTGGCGGCTCGCCACAGAGATTAAACTGTTTGTAGTGCTGCGTCGAGTTCATGACCCAATAAGCAGGTCAATGCAACTCGACAGCTGTTTATTGTTTACCATCGTAAAGATGTTAGACTTCATATATAAAAAACCTAAACAAAAATTTTTTTATATGGAGTTTGTTTGACATCTTTACGATTATAGCAATTTTGTTGTAGAGATGCATATACCTAATTATTGGATCATGGTCGAGTTCTTGCGTGAATTTGTGGAGAGGTGAGGCTTGTTGATGGTCTAGTAATATTTTAAGCTGTTTTGTACTTTCGTTTATCTGTAACGTTGCCCTTCTCTTCGAACCCTTCTTTTTTCAGACAAAAACCTTTCTACATCCACATTGTAAATTACATTATATGTATATCACGTGGTGATTGGTAGAAGTAACATTTTGGGTTTGCCTCAAATTTACTAATAAACAGATTTCGGATTTAGACACATGTGCAGCACACTCATGTGGAAATTCGGCACATGCATACGTGCTAAAAAAAGCATACGAAAAATCTGGTACACATACATGAGTAAATGCGGACTATTTTGTGTGCTTACTTCTGACACATCGCTACTTCAAAATGCGGATGTCATAAGTCAAATTTTCCGATTTTGGGACTTTTATAGTTAATAGTTTTTCTTTACAGAAATTTTTTTTCAATTAATTTCATAAAAATAACAGAAAATCACCAAAAGTTGAAAAAAATCGACAAGAATTATTTCTTATAATTTTTTTTCATCAAAGTGTAAAATCCACTAATGATTGGACATCAGAAAGATACAATATTTTGCATTTGCACTTTTTTAAGGCCGTTCGAGCCGAATACTGAATTCCGCAATATTATTTTCCTGAATTATAAATGTTTGTGCAAAATTATTTTGTGTTAAGAAATAACCATAAAAATCGCCACCACATTTGTTTACCGTCAGAAAAATCACCATGTCGCCAAATAAAAAATTTGGACGCCAGACGAGGTTCAAAGTCGCCACGTTTGGCAAGAGATCGCCATATCTGACAACACTATGCATCAGTTTACTACCCTGCAAAAATTGCGACTAGTCCATACATGCGTGTAAGGACTACTCCATAATAGACCAGGACTAGTCCAAAACTACCCCAAACGTATGCAATAGACGTGGTCCACTTAACATTGCGATGTCCTCGGACTGGACCACGTGGTCCAGCTTTGCATTACATCGGACTAAACCAAAAACTACACCATATAACTACTCCATGGATTACCTACAGGGGCTAGTTTTGAAACTACTCTATGTCACTACTCCATGGTTCACAAACAGAAAACTAGTTTTTATTTTCACTTTGTATTCTATGTAAATGATTTTCCGTCTGCTTTAATAAGTCTAATTTTATGATGGGAGCTACACTGCATTTTTGATTTCTTATAAACAAAACTCACTTTTATTTATTTTTTCGCTTTTACCAAAAAAATAAACTTTTAATTACAAACATTCATTATAACCACAAATAAACTTTTGTACCACCAGGGCTACCATATTTCTGGTAATTGATGATATTTTATGAAATAACATTCTATACATAATAATACACGAACATTTGTTTGAAAGTGGTGCATAGCTGCATTACATAGGACCATGTTGTAACTAGTCCATATCAGCTAAAATGGGCCATGTAGACCAATAATTTTGGCAGGGAAGTTGCAGACAGTGCTGCCAGATTAGGGGTTCTAACCCCAAATTATGGGAATTGTCATTACAAAAAAAGAAGGATGAATATTTTCACTTGGGGTTTGGAGTTTTCATTAGGGCAATTTAAAAATACATTTGGGGGAATTCCTTAAAAGTGTATTTCCTTTTATCTATAATTAAAACTACTTCTTCTAAAACATTTTTAACATACATACATACATATATTGAGAGATTTGGACCCCTGATAAAGGACTAATCGCTATTAACACAAATTTCAGTTATATAAATTTTATTTAAAAGTTTACTAACTCTCAGTTCCAATGCTGTTATCAGTTTCTTTCCAAGCCCTATATTTTAGCAGGTATGCAGTATGCATTATATCGTACGTCACAAAGTTATACATACTATTTTTAAATTAATTAGTAAACGTTTTTAACAGATGTCCCTCCATTGGTTTCCATAAATCTTTTTTAGGATTTCATCATAAAATTTCCAATTTTACTTTAGCAGATAAAATGTTTCCAGTAAGTTTTTGTCGTATGTCCAAAGAAAAAATTTACATGTTGTTGAAAAACATGACATACGACAAATGTATTCTGAAGCAAAAAGCTAATAACGTTTTTCTCATTATGATTACACTAAATTTGACTCATGCTGCTGAAAAAAAGCCTCTGTTTATAGTCGCTACAAAACTGGAGAGATTTCCTTGGGCCATTTTAAAGATAACAGTTAAACAGATAAAAGTTAACTTTAGCTACATACGACATCCGTATTTTGACGTAACGACATGTGCAGGTGCCAATCAATTGGCGTGTCACATTTTTTGTGTGCTTATTTTGGCACGTGCATATGCCAAGTTTAGATACATGACTGGAGCATTTACGGCACACTGTACATGAGTGTGCCACACATGTGCCTAAATCCGTACCCTGCCAATAAGTCATCTAATTCTGAAAGCGCGCTTAACGGCATACTCTCTATGCAGTGCTCTTTGGGGTATTCATTTAATCTGGTTTCTGCTTTAATCGGTTAATCGCTCGATTAATTAATATACATTTTGGTTTAATCGGCTAATAATCAGCTCAATTCGTTAATAATCGGCTAACCGATTAATAAAGTTTTTTTTATAAATGAAGTAATTTTAATAAATAAAAATTCATAAACTATTTATTATTTTGGGTTTATTAGTAAAACTCTAAACAATAACATAACAAACATAACATTTGTTGAACTAAATCACGCAAACAAAATTCAAAATGTGTTTTAATTAAAAAATAAACAAGCTTGTGGTTTACGGAGATTTTCTAAAATAATATTTTACAAAAATTATTTGGCTTAAATGTTTAGCATTTCAGCTATTATTTTCTTTAGTTTTGATAAAACTTGATTTAGAAAAGATCCTTTCAGGTATCGTAGATGATTGAGAAATCGAAAGCAATCCATAATACAGCAAATCTAATTTCTCAGTCCTTTTCTGGATTTCTTTAAACATATAAAATCTTTCATTATGCTACTGGAGTCCCATATCAATTTTTTTTTAAATCTTAACACTTCTATTTGTTTCGGATAATTCTGTAAAAATATGGTTTGTATTACTATCAGTACTTTCTTCTGTTGTCCGATCATCATCTGACTCATCCTAACAAAGCTTAGCACCTAGCAAAAACGTATATTTCCAAATTCCTTAGTTTTCTTTTTTGGACTGTTTTTAAAACACTTTTACTAGAAGGAAATATTCCTGAGATCACTGAACACACTTCTATGTTTGTATGAAAAATAATTACGAAACACACATAGTTTTTGTAGTTATATGAGACGAAACAAATAATTAAAAACACAAAAAAATATGTTATAGTACTACAAGAAATTAAAAATTTTTTTACTTCGGTTAATCGGTTAATCGACTGAAATTAACCGGTTCAATCGTGAACCGAAAATAGCACATTTTAAATGAATCGATCAGTTAATCGGGTAATAATTATGCGGTTAACCGCTTAACCGTTAACCTATTGAGTACCCTACTGTTCACTGAGATATTTTTGTATTTTAACCATTTAAAACCTGCGGCTAGCATCGAAGTTTCGTGTGAGTATATGGTAACAATAGTGGGTGAGTGGTCTGAAGATGAATCTAAAGAAGAAGAATGTGAATAATTTCGCTTAGAATACCCTTTACTACCCCGAAATCAATAACATTAAGGATTTTGTGTCGATCTGTTGCCAGTTGGTTCGTGATAATTCGCCGTGATCCCCAGAATGGATGCTTATCATTGTAGTCGCCAGCTGCTAGGAAACATGGGCATAGTGACTTAAAAAAAGGTACTGTATTGACTTTCTGAAGGAGAATATACGATTGAATGAAATCACAAGGTTTTAATACAAATTTTCAATGCAGGTGTTTGTTGCTTGAAGATAATCTGCACAAAGGTCACCCAGTAAATAGTATTTTAGTCACGATTTTATTACTATTCTCGAGGCACCATAAGCTCTACCTCGGAGTACAAAGTGTATCTGTTGATCTTAAAAAAGCTCCTAGACGGCATATGAGTCTCAGAGATCAGAGATTCTTACAGTGAAGTAAGGAATAATAACCTTAAGGACGAAGTACCACACGTGACCTTTCTATAAAGGTACGCGTAGCTCACGGAAACAATTCTCTTTTTCTTTGTCTCTTTTCTCTATTTGTTTGTTATTCATATAGTACGGTATTTTTGTGAACTCAAAGAAATTTTTTTTTAAGTTTGTAAATTATAATTCAATGAATAAAACTTTTATGATTTAGTAACATTGTGTATGTACTCTATAGTATGAAAAAGTTAGCTAGTTTTTCCTCAGTTAGGAAATATTTTGTAATAATTCTCAATTGCTGTGGCTTACTGTGCATCTTTTTTACTCTTTATAGTTTGACTAAACTTGGTTGATAAAAAAAACAAACTTTGTAGTTGTTTGTTTCATAAAACTTCATTTATTTTATGGTTTCATTAGTGGCAAAAGTAACTGAAAATTTGCATGTTCCGTAAACTCCCACTTTTATATTTCTTAGTTCTATTATTTTTCATTTCTTTATTCTATTTTTCTGGCTGCACTCCATTATGTGTTATTTAGTATCTCGAAGACCATTTGTTTATTTAGGTTTAATAGTCTAAAAATTATATAGATATATTGAAAATGTTCAAAACATTTATACAGTGTTACATTCAGGCAAACACTAACAAGTTACTCAATGTCATTGGCGGGGGCAAATTTTTTGTGATGTGGAAAAAATAAAAAGAGATACAAATTTGTAGACACCAGAAAATTTCTTATGTGTACTTATTTTGGAAATTAGTTTCACAAGTTGTTTGCTTTGTGAACCACTACTAATGCCAACAATGATAGTTTTCATCTTAGGAATCATTTTTAAGCTGGTAGCTTGTTCAAAGCTTTGTTCTCAAAGAGAAAAAATATATTTTTATATTACATTTCAGTCTCACCCAAAGAAACTGTTGTATTTCTTAAGGCAAACATTTGGCAAACATTTGCTCAAAAATTACAAATATATATTGATATGATTATTTCGAACGATTTGCTTGTGAATCGAAATTGATTATTACGCTAAAGTTCGTAACGCTATATTCAGAAGGAATTGGGCATGATTAATATTCCAAGGAACAAGGGAAAAATTAACATCACCTTAACTTTTCAACGTACGCAGCATTACAGAGTACCGCCACTTTCGGAAGCCGCTACACTTCCATTGTCAGTGCTGACATGTATTTTACTTATCATCACTTGTCAGGTGACTCTGTTGGATGTGATTTCAATTTTTATATATACAACTTTTTCGTTAAAATTGAATACGAGAATTAAATCATTTTCAAGTTGATATTAAACTGCACTTGCCCAGTGTTGCCATTGGTTTATTTTTCTTCATTTCCGTTTTTCTGATTTTTTTTGCTCAATTCAAACATTTTTTGGGGTTATTTTATACTTAAGTATATATGAACATGTAAACATGTGAAAAGCCCAAGCCAGTACCGAATTTTTTATTAATATGACTATTTCGAACGTATTTGCTTGTGAATCCAAATCGATTATTCGGCTAAGGTTCGTAACGTTCAGAAATAATTGTGCATGATTAATATTCCAAGGAAGAAGGGAAAAATTCACATCAACAAAATTTTTCAACGACAAATATTTATGCTTTTTAAATTTATAATCGCACTAAGTCCCAAAATTAATATTTTACTTATTCAGTAGAATATAGAGTCCGACCGAATATTCGGTTTCGGATTCGTCCAAATTTGTGGTTTTGTCTGCTATTCGGTTTAGGCCACTTTTTGGCCGAATACAGAAACCGAAATTTTTTATTCTCTATAAATAAGGAAGTTAGTCGAAATAACTAGTATTTTCCAAATTTAAAATATGTCACCGCCATGAATCTGTTTTTCCCATCCAATGTCTTTTCAAATTGAATGAAAATTTTACTTAGTTTTATAAAACGCAACCAAAAGATATACATACATAGTAGCATGAAGTATTCTACTGTTTGTTGCCAACGTAAATAGCATAAGCTAGGGAATGATAAACCGATTTCGACTAAAATCGAAAATCTATTTTATGTTATAATAAATCGATTTTTCGCAATCGAATTTACTTCTGCAATTTTGCTTTGAAATTGATTATTTGTTTTTTAAATAATTTCAAAATATGAAAAAAGCTCATTTACAATCTTCACGATAAATTCAATACAGTCGAGAAAAATTATTTTTTCTGTATATCATCGATGAAACGCGGGCGTAAACAAAAAACTTCACTTTAGTACAAATGAATGCAATCGTATAAATTTAGTGTCAAAAATAGGTAAATATTTCACTTTATATCTTTTTAATTATTTCGATTCAACTTTTTGATTCCTGCTCTTTTAACGTCATCAATTGAATGATAAAACACTCTTCAATGTATATGTACCGAACCCAATATTCCATTTTTCATCATTTAAGTTAATTTCATGCCAAGTTTTTATTAGTCATATGCTCATAAATGTTTAAGTTTTATATATACTCGATGGAATGAAATATTTTCAATTTCTACTATTATTTTGACTGACACTGTATGTGTGTAGAAATACTATTACGCCCTTTTTCGCAGTGTACAGTAAAAAGTTAACGTATACTTTAACGGAGAGTTTTGTATTCCAAATTTGCTATTAAAGACCACATTAACTTTAAATTAATAAATGACTTTTCAGTTCTGTTAAGTTTTTAAAACATCAATATCAGTTAATGCTAATAAAGTTTCGGAAAGTTTCGGATTCGGCCGAATATTCGTCCTTTTTGCCGAATATTAGGTTCGGTTCGGGTTCGGCCTCAAAAAACTGGTTTCGGTCGGACTCTAGTAGAATATTAATTGTTTATAAAAATACACTGACATTGATTACTGAGGGGTATTAGCTAGTTCCTATGCGCATTTCATTGGGACTAAATACAGATCGCCAGCAGCGTTGCCACTTTAGCCTCTTCGAGGCTGATTTAGCCTTTTATTTTGTCTTTTAGCCTCGAAATTCGGGTTTTAACTTCGTGGCTTTTTCCTAGCCTTTTTAATTTTTTATTAAGCCTCAACCAACCGGCAAACACTCTTATGCTTTTAGAAAGCTATTTAACTCAGCGAAAATTTTTTGTTAAGGAAGGTAATTTTCTAAGTCCTCCGCAACCAATTGAAGCCGGAATTCCTCAAGGCAGCATATCTGATATATCCCGCTGACTTACCGGTAAGCAGTAACACACACATATTAACATTCGCTGAAGATATAGCTTTTTTTAAGTGTTCATAAAAGCCATCAAGAAGCTTCCCGCAAACTGCAAGAGTATATACCCAGTTGGAAAAATTGCTAAAACAATGGAGACTAAAAATTAACGAACAAAAATTTTTACATATTACTTTTATATTGTGCAGAGAAACCTACCCACGTATACAAATTACTAACCAAACTATACATCAACACACTGAAGTAAAATATCTAGGTGTTCATCTTGATCGTCGTCTGTTATGGAAGTTCAACATAAACCAAAATGAAATTAAAAGCAGCTCAAATGAATTGGCTCATTGGAAGGAACTCTACACTAAGCCTCGACATCAAATGTAGAGAAAATTCAAAGGCGACAAAATAAAATACTCCGTACGATTACAGCAACCCCATGGTATGTCAGAAACAGGCGAATACATAAAGATTTAGATGTGGCGTTGGTTAAGACTGTGTTTTCTAAATATGTGACAAGATACATAGAAAAACTTGAGTTGCACCCAAATCCCTTTGCCCGACACATCATTAACCTTGGAGGTCACACTCGGCTGAGAAGGAGGGACACTCTTGCTCTCAGCCGAACACGAGCAACGTAAGACAACCAAAGAACTAACCGCTGAAAAAAAGTTTTTGTCTGGCATTGGCTGGTCTTAAAAATTAAAATATTTATTAGAGCTAAGATTTGATTACTTATTGTTAGTTCAATTTAATTGAAAATACAGTAAATAAATATAACCGCAAAAAAAACTTTATAATACTGGTTGTCTACTGGCAGTCAAGTCACCTGTTTAATATCTTCTTGTTCGTTGTAAGACTCTATGACTTTTAAGCCCATGGTGACTACCATAAGATGACCAATGACCTTTATATACGAATAATCAACTTCTAGCAACTTCGAGTACTATCTGGATGTTGTCTATGCTATTGGTTATTGTTATCGTATCTCAACTGATACCTAGTTGTAAGCGTCACTATCAGCGTGGCCAATATTTTGTAGCTAAATCGGGCCAAAAATAGTGCTAAAAATGATAAAAAAAATAATGCTAAGCTTTAAAAGTTATTTTTTAACTAGGATTTTTTAGAACGTGCTTATTTTTCATATTTTACCCCTATTTTCTGGCAAATATTTGATTTGATTCGAATACAACAAGAAATTACAAAATCAATAAAAGAGAAATGGTTTATTATGCCTGTTCTGTATTCCATGCGAAAGGAAAATTTTTGGAGTTATCAAAGCATTGTTGTTATTTACTATTTACAACAACGATGGTATAACAATTCCGAACATTTTCACTACGCATGGAATACAGAACAGGCTAGCATATAATAAAATGCTATCGGGGAATCTTCAACACAAATATTCGAATTTACATTTTTTGGCATATTTTTTTTAAAGAGAAGTAACACAATCAGGCATATAATGCCTACCAGTTAATTAATTAATGTGTTACATTCTTTAGGAAAGGGATAGTGTGGAGATCACAGGTGGTGAAGCAGGAGAGAGATAGAAAGCTTAATTCATTTACAACTCTGCAATTGCGCGGTTTTTTTTTTGTTGAACAGTGTTGCAAGCCCCTCTGGTGTAAAGTAGCGGCAATGAGTTGTTTAAGCTGTATAGCCATTTTATTAGTTCTTTTACTTCGCCGACGGTTCTGCTACAATACCGACTAAGGATGGTGCTGTGAAGTGCATTAGGATATGTTAGTATTAATCGCTGCCGTTACTGCCAAAGTAATCAGTCCTATGCCTTCATCATTTCAACAGTCCAACAACAACCAACACAATAACTCACCAATGCACATGAGAAAAATGCATGATGCTGTTGGCTTGCCTGAAACTAGTCTTGAACTCAAGACCTCAGGGTTTATAGTCAAACGCGCTAAGTACCCAGCCAACAGCACCCTCAATTTAATTTAATGAAATGCAGAGTATAAAATATATTCTTAATATTTTATGCATCACGAATCGGTATAATAATATTTTAACCGTCTAAATTTCTGTATATCGACCATTTTTGTAAAAAATTATTCATTATATTCATAGAGCGCATCATCCTCATGTGTATATCTAATAAAAAAAAAGTATTTTTCTGTTGCAATGAGTGAAAAATATCCATTGTTCTTAAGTGCCCTGAAAATATTATTTTAGTTTTTCTTATTTTTCACAGCAAAGAGTGCAAAATGGTATTTGAATATCTGTAAAAGTTATAGAAGCTTTGTAATAATAACTAACAAATTATTTGATATGAAAAACTTATAAACCACAACAAATCAGCCATAACTATTGAGCCTTTTAAAACACCAATTACTGATACGTTCTCCTAATATGATTGAATATATTTATATTAATTCAAATAATCAACTAAATAGCCGAAATAATAAATTTCAGACTTATACCTAACTACTCAGTTCAAAAATAGAAATAGGTTGAAGGTCATTATTTCGTGTTAATTTCAATTTATGTACATTCAAATTGTTAAGAGAGGAATATAAGAATATCTGATCAGACTAGCAGATCGGATTAGTACTAATTTCGAGGCAGCCACACCATTTCATCAGCTTTTTTTTTTATCAATTTTTGACTTAAATTTTTATTTTATTTTCTTTATACACATTTTTTCTGTTAGTAATGTACAAAATGTGGCGTTACAAAGTAGATGACTTGATATGTGACAGAACTCTATCTTGACGTTTTTAACCAGATTGATGTCAGTTTTCTGTTATTGCTAGTCTTTTTCATTCGGGATTTCCCGGGAAAAAAATCCCGGGATACCGCACTTTTTTCGGAAAATAAATCCCGGGAAAATTGTGCGGGAATTCCCGGGATTTTTTAAATATTATTATGGTAACTTTTCTTTGTAAGCACACATTTTTAGTGCTGCTTTTATTTAGAAAAAAATTTAAATAAAAGAAAAAATATGTATTTTTGAGCACATACATATTATTTGTCTCCATTTTGATTTTCATAATTTTCTAAGAGCATCACTCAAAAAAAAAATATTTCGTGAGGAAATGAAAATAACAGATTGTTATTAAGTGGACATAGCGAAAGTGGGCATAATAAAGAAGTACTAGTCTATATTTTCTGAAAATATCAGATTGTTATTTTAAGCCACACATGAGTTTTTTGTAGCTCAAAATTTTGTATTTTTCAAAAATTATAAATTTTTGAAAAAAAATTAAAGCTTTATGTACAACAGGTTCACACAGGGTTTAATTAAAAATCGATACAAACAAAAAAAATGTAATTTTCAGGTGGTCACTTTTCCGCCACTTAATTATTTCAATTCAGTTTGAGCAGAATGAAATGCTCTTAGTGTCTTATGAAATAAATCATAAATCATTGCAATATCTTTTCTACTTAAGAAGCTAGAGAAATTATAAAAAAGTATGAAATTAGTAAATTTTTTTACTTCGGGTGACTACTAATCAGAAGTTACACAATAAAAAATAAAATTTTTAATTTAAATTAAAAAGCATGAGGCAGGGCCAAGGACCTCAAATTTTATAAATTTTTTACTAACGTTTAATGCATTCATAAGCCTATTTAATAGATCTCGTGAATTGATATTTGTTTTTGTTCAAATAAATTAAGTGAAATGCTATTTTGTATTGGGCGGCAATTCCCGGGAAATTGAAAAATCAATCCCGCTTTCCCGGGAATTGAAAAAGTCCGGGAAAAGAAAAACTCTAGTTATTGCTGATACTGGTCATAACGTTTTTATCATAATTCGGATGTTAGCGCGTCATCAATTCAAAGATGAGTTTTTCTATATGGGTACGTTTAGTACACTCACAAACAATTTTGTAAGGAATCAAATCCGGAGAGTCCTTTTTAAAAATTAGTGGTCATTAAAAGTAAGAGTGAGAAAATTACTACATATTGCTGTGTGCAACTGAAGTGATTTAATAAAATGAAATAAATAAGTTTTGCTAGCATGTATTTCAGAAAATATATTTCCCCATTTAAATACACCGCTCTGTACAACATGTTGATAGTGGCTTTTACTAATGTTCCTAACTAAACTGTGCAATTTAGCAAGTGAATATTAGTTACAAAATGTGTGTAGTTCAACTTATGGAAGTTATCTTAACTTTACACTTTTTCGCAAGTTTTTATTGCTTGCCACATTCATCACTTCTGTTGACCGCATAATTTCAAAAGGAACTTAAAGTTTTAACTTCAACTCCATTAAGCACACTAAACTTTATTTCAAAAAGAGCAAGAAGGAAATAACATTCAATACTCACCATGCCCATATTGTGAAGTTGGCATAAATGGGGAAGGGTTGCAGTTTTGGCGACACAACATGTTTAATATGATTATGATATTGCCACCAATACGTAACTCTTTCGTGCACATGCCACATACCACAGAGAACATACATTTCTTACTTTCGAACATTAGAAAACTTAGCTTTAAACTGTGAGTACGAACATGGGAATGGAGTGTTTTATAGGGGAAAAACACACCCACATGACATGACTTTTTAGGAACCCAGAATACACTTTAAGTGAATTGTTAAAATGAAAACTATTTGCAACCAAATAACAGAAGTATCCCAGCAAAAATAAATTTGGTACAAGGAAGCAGGTAGATTAATTAGAAGTGCTTCGGAGATAACACAGTGCATCCCCTCTGCCTTACGAAGATGCAATAACGTAAGCGAGCGAAGAAACTTGCCACACACACAATGAATTTAGTCGGCTATTTATGTTTTTTCATGTATTTTAAACACGAACTTTTTTATTCAACTCAAACTTTTTATAGTGCATCATCTCTCGCTTACGTGGGTAAAAATATGGATGCGAGTGTGATTTTTGCTTCGTAATTTGGTTTTTTTTTATTCTTCCGTTGAATTGTGTATGAAAATAAATGTGCCTCGATACCTTAGTGGTTAGTGTTCTAGTCTTCCATGCGGGGATCGTGGGATCGATTCCTGATTCAATACGCGAACAAAAAGTATTTAATAAAAGTAAATTGTAGTGTAATTTAATTTCCAATTGTATTTGTACCATTTAATACATAAATAAATATAAAAACAACATAAAATAATGGCAAATAAAAAATTAATCCAAGTATGGTAAAATTGTGATATAAAGAGCAAAATATTTTTTCATTATATACATATAAAAAAGACATGAGGTTAATACATATAGGATGCGCAGAAAGAAGTTCATGCCTCCAGACCTATCAAGTGGGACATCCCATACAAAAATCATGTAATACCGAAGCAGGTTGGTAAGGGATAGTACCGAAATCTCTCACTTACAAACCTGCTTCCGGTAGACGGACATTTTTGCTGGGATGTAATATATGTAGTGATAGAAGCAAATGCAGCAGCAGTTAGAAAGCAACAATGCGAAAACAAAACAACAACAAAAACAGAAGGATAAGAAGAAGACACAACGGACAGACATAAAAAAGCTATCAACTCCAATATTGAACAAAGATATATAACTTTTACAAATGCGAGGATGGTAAGAAAAGTGTGTTATTAAAATATATGTATTAAGTTCCTCGTAATGATTCCGGTAAGAAGTAAAGTACAACGTTCGTAAACGTACAGCGCCATCTATAATTTAATTTATATTCTTATCACCATACACAGAAAAACTTAATTTAATTTTCTCTAAAGGAACTCAATGAAATAGTAAATATTTTATCTAGAAACGGACCTACAAACAAATTTGTAAATATAGATAAAAACATCTCAAAAATTTCATTGAAAAAAACCTATTTTTTTCAGTGAACAAATTGTTTAAATCTATAAAACAATTTGTCTAAAAATATTTACAAATTGTAAACAAAACAATTTACGAAATCAATGAAAAAGATTTACTGGAATTTTCGCAAAATATGAAAAAATATTTTTGTCTGAATTTATAAAACAATTAGTCTAAAAATACTAACAAATATAAACAAAATAATTTACTTATTCCAATAAAAATATTTACTGGACTTTTTGTAATATACAGTGATGCCATTTTAGCCATTTTCTGGTTAAATTCAGCCATTTTTCATCCGGTTTAGCCAGAAGAAAAGTTAAATTAGCCATTAGCTATTGTTTTATAATCAAGCCATTTTTTCAAACGTGAAATTTTTACCGATTTTTCGTAAAAAAATTTAAAGTCGCAACAAAGCAACACTTATTTAGTACCAAAAAATACAACAGAGCAATATGGTATTTTCGAATGCATGAGAAGAAAACAAAATTTGGTAAAACCTCAAACCATTTCTCAAAGATGAAAACAAGGTATTTTGTGTTGTTTACATTAAAATTCGTTCATCCATTCAGAAGTTATACACAGCAAACTTTTGAAAAATTGGAAAAAAATCACCGAAAAGTGTTTCGTTTGTTGACCGCAACAATATCTAATGGCAATCGATAGGAGGCAAAAATTGATTTCAGAAGGGGGTTGAAACTTTCTGAAATACTTGCATTCAGAAGTTATACCCAGCAAGCGTTTTAAAATTTTTAAAAAATCGGTGAGACCAATAAGGGCTAATGACAATCGATAGGGGGCAAAAAAAATAAAAATCATCGGTGATCGCAATAACGGCTAATAGCAATAGATAGGCGGCAAAAATACAATTCAAAAACAGGGGTTGTCACTATCTGAAATACTTGCATTAATAATCTAAACCCAACAAACTTTCCAAGATTGACAAAAATAGCTGAAAAAAATTTTGCAAATATAAATACAAAATTTCGGTGAGCGCAATAATGGTAATCCTAGGGTTTTATTTACTTAAAAAAAAGTCTTTCCAATTTGATATAAAATATTATATATGAATACTTTCTTACTTTTGCTGAATACTCATGATTTTTGCATTCAATCTCGCTTAGCCATTTTTTTTGCTAGTTTTTAGCAATTTTTTTGTCTACATGTAACCACTTCTGGTGAAAGAATTCTGGCATCTCTGGTAATATATCGAACAAAATTTTTGTCTGGGTCATCATCATCATCTATTAAGCATTTATGAAATTTCACTTTGTTCAATGTGTTCATGTCTGAATGATTATCTAAAGACACTGAAACACTGAATGAGAATTACCGCAACGACACTAACGAATTCATTCACTCAAAAATCTTCAGTAAACAAACTTGGTACAATCGCATTCCTTTTGCTATCATTGTTGATGTTGTTATTTCTGTGTATGTCGTCATTGGAGCTGTTTTTTACATCACAGCTATAATTTTTGTTGTTGGTGTTTGCATTCTATATAAGAGTCAAATAAATAACTCATTGATTATGTAAAGATCATTTACTGAAAATGAAATTTATTTTTAGACAAACTTTTGTTTGAAAAAATTTTGGTGACAATTTTTTCTGTGTAATGACAGTTATTATTCGTTGTCTCGATAAAAAAGAGGAATTAACCGAACCGAAGGACCACTTACATATATCTATGAAGATGGTGTATACTGCAAGATGAATCGATGGGATACATTTTTTGATAAATTAATAGTACGAGTATATGTTTACCAGTAGCTACAAAAAATTGATATTCCTATTTTTTGCCATCTCGTTAGTGACGCCTAACTAAATATTTATTTTGGTGGTAATTAAAGGTTGTTTTTTCTAGCCATGAGTCCTATTAGAATAACTCCTTTTTTTACAGATGATCAAGTGCTCTTTCCATCTGCAACCAGAGCTGCCAGATACTTTGTATTGCGCTGCTAAAATTTGAAAAAATATTTCCCCAAAAAATCCTCTGTTAAAAGGGAAAATTCCCATGAAAAAAAAGTATTTTTTAAAAAATTTCTAAGTTTACACGACGAAATATTTCATGAAATTTATTGCATGACACCTTCTTAGGGTCAGCGAAGAAATTTGGATAGAAAAAGTAGTATGAAATGAATGTTTAGATGATTCTTGTCAAGTTTCTTTACCCCATTTGCATCTCCACAGTTGCAAGAAGCAAATAAAAAAGTTTCATGAATAGTTTCCACATGTAAATTTAGTCTATATTATTCATGGACTTTTATATTATGTATCAGGAAAGATAATTTCTATCACATGTAAAGTCTAACAAAAGTTAACAACAAACGGCTAAAAATTTTAAAGTTTTTCAATAAATTACACTAAGCAAGTCGCAAAATTGAAGAAATCGGGCACCCCACTAGTAAAATTAATTCGAGTACGCTGAACTCAATGGCGTTAGCCGTTTATCGAGGCTAGCGCTCGTCTTCCCGATATTCGCGATCTAAATTTTTTGATATTTTCATGCTTTTAGGATGGTTTTCAAATTTAAATTTAGCTAATTTGATTATGTACAGGGAAACGGGAAATATGCCCAAAAAAATGTGTTTCATGCGCAATAAATATGCACTAAAAACATAAAAATATGCTCTAAAAGCTTGAAAAATACGCTCTTTAAAGGGTATACAAACGTTGTAAACAAATGCTCCAAATCAAATAATACTTAAAAAGAGTAAAATTCATTTTAATATACATAGCTAGCACCTGCAATAAAAACGTTTAAAAAATTGTGGTTTGTACGGAATAACGCATTGCTGATGGATAATATCACTGGTAAAGTTTAATGCACCATTGGAGGCAGCTTGAAAAGATCCTTCAAACGATGTGAATTTTTTTATATGTTGTTTTGGGAGAAAACACGAAAATATGCAACAAAAACTGCAAAAACATTTTAGACACGGTCAAGCTCACGGGCGGTTATCGCTAGACCCCGCAAATGTTTTGGGAAACCTCATTAAAAAGACAGATCTTTAATTTGAGATGGTTAACAGAAACGAGTTTTTCATCTTCATACAAGTCGAGTCGCTCTAATATACACAATCACAAACAAAAATTCCGTGCGAGTTTTTCACTTTTCTCCTATTATGTAAAAATTCTCTCGGAAAAAATTCGATGGGGTAAAAAGTTGCCATTCTCAGTGCATTCGAACTTCGTTTTTTCGCCTGATATTTTTCACTTGCAAAACAGAAGGGAGTTTGCATAAAAATCGAAGTATATTTAAATAGAATAAAATTTCTGTCAATAAAAATATATTTTATTGTTCTTGTAGGTCGAATATCACAAATAAAGCACAAACACAAAATTTTTTAACTTATTGGATCCATTGTTTGTGGTTCCATAAATGCAGCAAAGAGAAACTTGCACGAATTTTTTTTTCTACAGCACCAATTTCTTTCACAAATACTTGTACAGCTATGTTATTAATTTTTTATTCACTTATTTATTTTATTTTACTTTAAATTTAATTGAAACATCAATTTACTTAATTTTTGCACAAAAAAAAAACATTGAATAAATAAATGTCAACAAGAAAAACAGCCGCCATTGATATTCAATGATGCCACTGTTTCATATTTTTGTTCCCGCGGACTTTAAGATGCGAGGAATGTATTCTCGAGAAAAGTGTTTTCCGCGGGAAAGAAAGTCCTAGGGAATATTCATGATTGGGCTGTATCAGCCCGTTCCGTTATGGCCATGGGAGTCGATTTAACAAAGCTAGCCTGTGCTTTCATCTGTATCTATATAAAATGATGGGCACCAAAGCCTCAAATGATCTATGGACTTAAATTTTTACTAATACGCACATTTTCTATTTTTTTTCTATATATCAGAAAGATTGCTTAAATATTTGCAAAACGCGATTAGTTTCTTCATATTTTTTTCATGATATGTAAATATGTAAGCAGACAATCTCGAAAAAAATTCGTGTTGTTCACAGAATCTCCAAAAAGTAATTAAAATTGTGAAAGCTTTGAATAAACTCGTAATCAGTTAATGAAATTAAGAAAATTTTTTAAGAAGTTGGGAAGAAAATACATTAGTGCAAGTTTCTAGTCACAAAAGAAATTCCATATTTGAAAAAATTACTGAAAAATTTAACATGTTTTCGATTATAAGATATGCACATTAAAAAATTCAAAATATGCAGAAAAATAGCCAAATATGCCACAAAAACTAGAATAATGCCCTGTATATGCGGCTATGTTTGAAATATGAAAAAGATGCTGTAAAATGTAAAATATGCAAAAATATACACTAACAAATCAATGCCAAAATGCTTAAAAAGTTCTGATATTCATATATTTAGATATGCTGTAACTTTTTTTTTTATTTTATTCAAAAGATCATACAAGCAAATACAAAAAACTTCTCCAAAACGCAAAAGATTTATGCAAAAGGCATAGACTGATCAAAAACAAATATATAAAACAATTTTAAAACTACTTGCTAAAAAAAATATTATTAAAAATATTAAGTTATTTCCAAAGTGAACCACATGAACTCCTCTAGTTGACTTCAAAAGCGTAATGTTTTAATAAAACTGTATTCTGTAGGAACATGTAGTCTACTTCTTTTTTTCGTACTGGATGAGTTGAGCCGTTATCAAGAAACATATAAACATGAGGTTGATACTAATTGCAAAATTTAATTAAGACTGATTTCAATACCTAACTTTAAGAATATTACATTTAAAACTCATATTTCATAGTAGAAAATGGTATAGCTTCTATTATCAACTAAGCACAGACGAAAAATTAAAAATTGTATATTAGACACGATAATTCACTTTTACATATTAAAATCAGACGAAAACTCAGTGGCAGCTTTAGTATAAACTCATTAACACAAAAAAGCTACACCGGCACACAAAACCAAAAAAGTTGGCTGTACAGTTGACAAAACCCACCTACCTACATGTATTTCCATGAGCTAAACCCGAATAAAATAAAATAGATCGAATATAATTTGTTTGTTGTGCTTTGTATAAGTTCCTAAGCCTACTACGCTTATTCTTTTGTAATTCTCAAATGATTTTTAAAGTTTGTGAATAAGGTAAAAGGTTTGAAACTTTTCAAAAATATGGTTGAAGTCTACTGATGACTTGGTAAAGGACCCATGAAATGTTAACGATAATGTTTAACTCTCAGACAAAACTTAAGTTGAGGCAAACTGAGAGTTAGTAAACTTTTAAATAAAATTTATATAACTGAAATTTGTGTTAATAGCGATTAGTCCTTTATCTGGGGTCCAAATCTCTCAATATATGTATGTATGTATGTTAAAAATGTTTTAGAAGAAGTAGTTTTAATTATAGATAAAAGGAAATACACTTTTAAGGAATTCCCCCAAAAAACCCAATGTATTTTTAAATTGCCCTAATGAAAACTCCAAACCCCAAGTGAAAATATTCATCCTTCTTTTTTTGTAATGACAATTCCCATAATTTGGGGTTAGAACCCCTAATCTGGCAGCACTGTCTGCCAAAATTATTGGTCTACATGATCCATTTTAGCTGATATGGACTGGTTACAACATGGTCCTATGTAATGCAGCTACCTATGCACCACTTTCAAACAAATGTTCGTGTATTATTTTGTATAGAATGTTATTTCATAAAATATCATCAATTACCAGAAATATGGTAGCCCTGGTGGTACAAAAGTTTATTTGTGGTTATAATGAATGTTTGTAATTAAAAGTTTATTTTTTTGGTAAAAGCGAAAAAATAAATAAAAGTGAGTTTTGTTTATAAGAAATCAAAAATGCAGTGTAGCTCCCATCATAAAATTAGACTTATTAAAGCAGACGGAAAATCATTTACATAGAATACAAAGTGAAAATAAAAACTAGTTTTCTGTTTGTGAACCATGGAGTAGTGACATAGAGTAGTTTCAAAACTAGCCCCTGTAGGTGATCCATGGAGTAGTTATATGGTGTAGTTTTCGGTTTAGTCCGATGTAATGCAAAGCTGGACCACGTGGTCCAGTCCGAGGACATCGCAATGTTAAGTGGACCACGTCTATTGCATACGTTTGGGGTAGTTTTGGACTAGTCCTGGTCTATTATGGAGTAGTCCTTACACGCATGTATGGACTAGTCGCAATTTTTGCAGGGTAGTAAACTGATGCATAGTGTTGTCAGATATGGCGATCTCTCGCCAAACGTGGCGACTTTGAACCTCGTCTGGCGTCCAAATTTTTTATTTGGCGACATGGTGATTTTTCTGACGGTAAACAAATGTGGTGGCGATTTTTATGGTTATTTCTTAACACAAAATAATTTTGCACAAACATTTATAATTCAGGAAAATAATTTTGCGGAATTCAGTATTCGGCACGAACGGCCATAAAAAAGTGCAAATGCAAAATATTGTATCTTTGCAATCATTAGTGGATTTTACACTTTGATGAAAAAAATTATAAGAAATAATTCTTGTCGATTTTTTTCAACTTTTGGTGATTTTCTGTTATTTTTATGAAATTAATTGAAAAAAAATGTCTGTAAAGAAAAACTATTATATGAAAACAAATTTATATAAAAGTGAATATCTGTTAGTTTGTTTGTATGTTTGTTTGTATGTTTGAAATCTATGGACTTCTAAGCCCGTGAACCGATTTTGCTCAAATTTTCTCAGTATATTACTGATGATCTGGAAAGAACAATCGGCTCTATAATTTTAAATATTATAAGCACTTCCCATATAGAAGAAACACCTACTTTAAAATATCTTGGAAGCCAAGACAGGCATAATTTTGCAGTGCTTGTCCTGAGTAGTAACGTCAAAAACGAGAATAGTATTATTGAAAAGAGCCAACCTCTCAAATAGATTAAATATTTATATTTTCATATTTAATTTTAAATAAACATAATTGAAAACCAATTAATAATAAAAGTTTTCTTTTCATCACAAGGGGATATTGTATAGCGAAACAAACGGGTTTTAGCTAGTATTATATAAATATAAGGTGTATTATTATTATTTTTTTGTTTGCAGATATTTGTTATGGCATCACGTCGAAATGGGTGAACCTATTTAAATGAAATGTGGTATACAGACAGATATTTGGCCCACAATTAAAATAGGCTGTATTTCTTTCTCGGAATTCTGTCTGGGAGGGGATAAAATGGGTCACAGCTTCCACCTACGCATAATTCTGTCATTTGTCCACCGATTTTAAAATTCTTTATTGGTTTGAAAGGGTTTGCTTGCAGTTAGGTTCCATAATGTTTTTTTTCAAAATCGGTGGCGATATTTCAAAATTTTTTATTTGAAAGGTTAAAAAAATGCGAACACACAATTAGTAGAAGGACACACCATTTGACCTAATGCGATTTTCCGTCCGTTTTTGTAATCTCTTCAATAGGATCTTTGTCTTTTTCGGTTTTTTTGCAGAGTTCCCAGCAAAAACTTTGCGTACTGGTTGGCAAAAAAGTATATGAGGATTTAAGTCGTAACTACTTACAATTTGACTCGATAACTACTCATTTTTATTTGGGAAGTCTAAAAAATAATGGGTACCCCTTACAAATGTCTTTACATTGTCACAGCCATTAACTAGTTATTCTAAGGCTTACCTGAAGCTAAAAAAATAAGTAGTCAAATAAACAAATTAAAATAAAAAAAATATTACACAGACTATATTTTATTTATATTTATTAAGTTTTTTTATTTTGCTCGTTCAAATTTAAAGACAAGGACTTTTCCGACTCAGCTATTGTTGACTTATAAGTTTAAGCGACAAAAATTAGTTTTCATATACAAACACATGTTGACTTAAAAAGTGGTTGTCTACTTATTTTATTAATACATACATAGCAACAAATTGTAACTATTTTCAGATAATGAGAAACATACGTACTAATTTTATTAAGAACTAGGTAGTAGTTCTAATTCGAAGCATAGTAATAAGATAAATAAGTACTACTCATTACTTTGTAACCAGTTAATAAAGTACTACCGATTACAAAAATCACAAAAGCTTTTGCTGGGTTATTTCTTCCATATTGCTGGACTAGATAGACAAGAAATAACGCATTAAAGACTTTTCCTCAATATGCTTAAAGCCCGTGCATCGTCGGATCGAAAAAAGCTAGCTAAAATATATATTAAGAAAAACTGCATAAAATATGTTTTGGCGACTTTAAAATGAATTTGGCGAAATAGGTTAGAAAAGACAACCCTGCTAATAGATTCGACACTAGATAAACAACTTAACCTTTGCACTGTGTACCATTTTTTGAGAAGGCGGCCAAAATGAATTTTTTTGTGTTTGGCGATTTTAATGTTATGTCACTCATTTGGAAGTATATACTAGTGAACCTCGGTAGCCAAAAGCTTACAGCTCTACCTCAAATATATCACAGCGGACAGCGCCATCCAAAGTGGACTTTCTAGTATTTTTTTAATATTAAAAATGTCTGCGAAAATATTAATTTTTAAATTACTATAACGTTTTTGTTTTAAGGGATTTTTAAGCAAATAAAATTTTCTATAATTATGTAACTTATAAGCTACATATTAGTGCTAGAAAAATAAAGTCTTTTTGTCTCTTAGAAACAAAATTTTTTTTAAAGGTACAAATTGGTCGAAAACTGCCTACTTAATAGAGCATAACTCCTTCCCGTCAAAAAACGTCAAGGAAATCTTCCATTATTTTAGAGTCCGAACCCTCCCCTACACTCCTACACAGAAAGAACTAATTTTTCACTTCAAATACCAAATTCCCTGAATCAAATGTAAATTTGTTCAATTTAGGTCCTATAAAGAAATTTGTAAATTCAAATGCAAAAATTTGTAATAATTTGTTTGAAAAAAAATTCTGATTTTTTCAATAAACAAATTGTTTCAATCAAAAAATGTTTTAGAGTAATATAAAACATAAATCAAAGAATTTCATAATAATTGAGTTATGAACTTTTAGTCGAACTGTATGGTTTTTATCCAAAGTTATTAAATTAGTTTGGATTAAGTTCATTTTTAATTTAATCTTTCGATCAAATTATTTTTTATTTAAGAAAGAAATTCAAAACATGTAAATATTGAACATTCAAAGAAAAATTTTTCAGTTCAACTTTCCGTACAGCCAAATTTTTCTTTGAATGTTCAATATTTACTCCACAAAATAATAAATTTGTGTCACTACTCCCATACAAATTCATTTTCAAGTGCACTTTTTATACCTGCACTTTTAAGATAAGTGCCTGTATTTGTATTTTTATG
Organism: Panzeria rudis; assembly: GCA_956483635.1. Lineage (NCBI taxonomy): Eukaryota > Metazoa > Arthropoda > Insecta > Diptera > Tachinidae > Panzeria > Panzeria rudis. Next base: position 42,219,405 of record OY101449.1, on the reverse strand, counting down.
CAAAAAAATCAATCTTAGCTGCATTTTGACTTAAGTGCACTTCGTATACCTGCTCATTTAACATATATTTTGCAGTTTTAAATTATTTTCATATAAAAAATCAAAGTTACCTGCACACACAAAATAATTGTGTTTACGTGCACATTACGGCAGGTAAGTGCATTTAAGCTAGCAGCATTTTTGGCTTAGCTGCACTAAAAAAGTTGATTGTGCAGCTTAATCAAAATTACTGTATACAGGTAAGCCTTGATGAGTTAGTAATCAGCAAAATCGGAAAACGAGAAGTTTTATCTATGCGCACTAAGGTTCCCAAAAATGATTTTAGGATTTTGATTGTAAATCCTCTGGGAAATTTTCTTCCTAGTAAAAACTTCATTGTACTAAATAATAGGTCGATCACGTAACGGGAATTAGGGAATATGAAATTAGGAAATTATACGAATTTATAGTGATAAGAATTGTACCAAACAAAAACTAAAAAAAAGAAGTCAGATGCATCAAGATGAACAATTCGCGGGGAAGTTATACTGAAAACTATTCTGATTAGGCACTGCTCTTGGACAAATTTTGTTTTGCAGCAATTATATGATAATGGTACAATATTTCCATAAAATTTTTTGCCCAGATTTCACGTAATGCATATTATTTATTAACAATTACAATTTTATTAGTAGTTTGAGCAATAGTTTTTGATAGAACTGTCAAAAAGTATTGCTTAAATGTTAAAAGTTATCAGATGAGGGGCAGTTTATGTTTGCTAACCTTTATTTTTAGAAATCAAATAACTTTTTTTACATATTTCTTGTTATTAAAGTTGCCCATTTTTTCTCAGAAATCCCTTTTTTGTGCCCCTTTTATTTTCAAAATCTTCTTTTTGTGGCCCTTTTTGAAAAATTTCTACGGTAACGCTGCTATGGAGGGTTTTGTATTCGTAAATATCAACTGTTGTAAGATAGAAAAATAAAAGATTACGATAAAATTACAAAAAACAATTTTGCTTATTTTACGCAACACTTTGCCATCAAAAAGTGATATTTGTCAAAATCGAATATAGAGGCTTTTGAATATGAACCATCGATATTTGGTTTTAGGTACATGCAGGCTCGTGAAACAGCAATAAAAGTGGTACGTTTTTTTCCGTTTTCGATTTGGTATGAATTTTAATATATTAAGGCCCCTGTTATGATCCACAACTGAGGTTGAGTTATCAATGTTACAACCCAACTCGGCAATTTTTTTTGTATTATGATTCACAACTAATTTTAGCTGTCTTCGAAATAATGTTCGAAAAAAGGTTCTTATCTATACTATCTTTTTTTAACCATAGTAGCCATCACAAAATATTTTAAATATTTTTAGTTTTGGCTTTATTTTTTATATATGTTTTATTGATATGGAACAATATTGGTTGACAATTGGGATAGATTGGCGCCTAAAATCACCATTTTAACCTTCGACAGGCGGAAGGGGTACAATTGTAACTTTTTCATTTTATAACTGCTATAACATTTTTTTTCATTTATCACTAGATATTTGAAATTTCCTGACATTTTAAATCTAACAATAATGTTTAGCTTTCAAGTATTAAAAAAAAAAGTAACGAACTTCCTTAAATTGTAGGACTTTGTTTTCTAAACATATTCAAAAGGCGGTATGGGTACAAATGTACCCCTCGTATATTTTGTATGAAAAATAAATAAGAAAATATGGGTACAAATTCCAAAAATTTTAATTTTATAATAAAAAAATTTTTTTTTTTGGAATACATAAAGTAAGTTTATTCATTCTGTTTGCATGAAACACAGGTTGTTTACTTTATGGAGTGTTCATAACACACCGGTTTCATGCAAAAAAAAAATAATAATAATAAAATATATTTTAAAAAACCAAGTTGCATTGTTGTAACTGATGCATTGTTTATTATATATGTATTTAGAAAGAAAGTCATCAATAATTTGCTATCAAAACTTGTATATCCAAAAATAGTTATATGAAGTTACAATTGTACCCATACCGCCTTTTAACGTTGTAAAATTGTTCCGCCTGACGAGGGTTAAAAGTAGGGAAGTAACGAATACCGATACCGATACGATTTTACTGTCGACACGACGATACTTTTAAACAAATTTTCAGAGTTTTTTCTGACAAATTATTTATTTTTTGTTAATTTTATCATGAACTAAACTCATTTCGTTATTTTTTAAATCTTATTAATATCAATTTTAAAAATTAATAATATTTTATACTATTATTTTGTAAAAAAATTATTTATTTTTTGTTAATTTTACCATGAATTCAAATTCAATTCGTTGTTTTTTAAATCTTCTTCCAGCAAAAAAGACACTCCAAAGAAGTCATGAAAACGTAGAATTCGCGATCCGGAAGTATTGCAAATTTGGATCATTTCTAATTAGTTTTACATATCCTTGCCATTGCAAGAAGTTCTGTTTTTCGATTACCAATCACCGAATTAGAAGCGATGCTCGGACAAAATTCTTTTTCGGTGTTCTATAATGATTTTTCCTCAAGAAAACAGGATAACAAATTACCCATTTTCACAATTTTTTTATGCGAGTGTGGCGAGTATTTTTTAAAATTATAAAGGAATTAAACATTTTTTCTTGCTTTTCTACTAATTACACTATGCGACAAATAAAGACTTTTGGAAAAACACAAGAACTGGATAGTACAGGCTCGATTGTCCTACAATGGGGTAGTAAAACCCTTTACTCAGTTTGGCGAATTTGGTGGCCAATTTTTTTCCATGGACCTCCAAAATTTCTGAAAATCAATGGGGCCTCCAAAAACGGTGTCATCAGTATTTGGCCAACAGCTAATTCAAACTTTATAATACCGCTTAACTATATGTGGCAATAATATATCTAAGAGTCTGTTTAACAGATTTTTTTAACATATCATGCCAAAACATTTCTTTCGTGAACTTTTTGTTGACAAAATTAAGAAAAAAAACTTTTTTTTCACTTTTTTCAGAATAACTTGAATTTTTAAATAACAATAATTGGCAAACTTATAGTTACTGTAGAGCTGAAAAACTTTTGTGAACATATCAATACAATCTGCACGTATCTAGGCACTCTAATAGCTCACACAGACCACTTTTTACCTTGAAAATTTAAGATTTTCACTATTTTCTTATGCTAAAAAAATATTTCTTTTTTGAAAATAGTATATTCAAGTGCATACTTCTCTGTTTTGTTTCACTAACATTTTGTGACCAGAAAAATAACATGTTCATGTACTTTTTTCTTAAAAAAAATAAAAAAAATTATTTTATTCACTTTTTTCAGTATAACTTATAGGGACTCCAAATTTTTCATTACCATTATTTGGCAAAACAACAACAAACAATAAAAAATAGTAAATACTAAAATCAGCAACATAAGAAGTGGAACATTAACAAAGAAAGCAAAAAAATGCAATAAAAATATAGCCTAACTCGTAAAAAAAGAAAACTTTTAAGGTAGAAATTAGTTTTTCTGGGCTGTTTAGGGTGCCCAGATATATTCAGATTCTATTGACATTTTCGCAAAAGTTGTTCAGCTTTACCGTAGCTACAAATTTGTCAAATATTGTTAATAAAAAATTACGAGTCCTTGTATACAAGGACTCGTAATTTTTTATTAACAATATTTGGCAAAGTTGTAGCTACGGTAAAGCTGAACAACTTTTGTGACAGTTCGTTTTAATGGTAAAATAAGTTGGCAGTGCTACGCCCATACAGTGTAAATAAAGCTTTTTTTGGTTTTTAAGCAAAAATTTGCACGACATACAAAGTTTTAGAAGGGCTTTTTGCCACGTGCAAAAAATTGGACAGTAGGAGGAAAAATTAGAAATGGCATAAGTGGCGCTCAGAATTTGATCTCGGATCCAAAAGTCAACTGAGACGAAAATTAAGCCACACTTAAGCCATAAACAACGATATGCTATATGATGAGATCGGACTTTGAATCTAGAAACGTCATTGATATACCTTTCATTCTTGACTTTTGTATTAGAATCTACCTAGTCTAAAGGAATTTTGATGTGCAAAAGAAAAACGAAGCGTAATTTCGGGGCGTGACATAAAAGTGAGATATTAAAAGCCAGATATACAAACGTTTCTTGTCACGTTCACAAAATTGAACATTAGGAGGGAAGGATCCGAAATGGCATGCCAATCATGCCCAGAATTTGATGTCGGATTAAGAAGCGAGCCAAGGAAAAACTTAAGAACGACATAAAAAACTAAAAGTGCGGTATTTTGGGGCGTAGTGTCGGCCTTTAGAGTGCGTAGAGGCGTCTTTATTCTCTGTTGCCAACAGGCGATAAAATAAGATGCTACAGTTTGAAATATCCGTCATACAAGATGGTAATTGCACCGAGCATCTTATAGTATCAATTACTCAACTGTTTAAGATAAAAATTAAATTGTTGTGACTTTATTCTTATAACCATTTTGCAGCCAAGGGTTTTCTTTGTGTGTAGGGACATGCAATCTAAATATGTACACTTAATGCGATCTCAAATGAACATTGTGGAAATTGCAAAATAAATGGCATATCTGTAAAAAACATTTCCACCTCTGATGTCTTAATGTTTCCTTACAATTTTTATCACTAAATCTTAATTAAATAAAATTATTGAATTCATACCGAATTAGGTGTTTCCCAAAGAACCTTTCATCAACATTAACAAAACACATTAAACTCCATGCAATATGGTTTTCTTCGAACAAAATCAAATCCTAAACATCTTTAAGGATTTGCGAGCAACACATTGAATGTGTTAAAGTCAAATAACAAGCAATATTGTGTTAAAAATTAATCAGACATGAAACCCTCACAACTTACAGCTTCTCACACCAAATCTGAAAATATATATTTATTACTTAGCTTCTATTGATCTAGGTTTTAAGAAGGTGTATGGTTGTGTGAGTATGTACTGGCACTCGTACAAAGAACGTAAAGCCTATTAAGTGAAGATTAATAAAAGGACTATTCATAGTATTTAGATGCATTGAAGTACTCACTAGTAGTCTACCAAGTTGTTATGTTCTATGACAAATGATTGTTAAACAAAGTTCGAACATGGGAAATGGAATGGTTGCTGCTATATTGGCGTACATCTGTGTGATATATTGAAGAAAACACATCCACACAAAACTCTTTATAATCGACTTCGAACTCTTATTAGTTTTTTGGTTTTTTTACTTTTATCCATCTACTAAGGATTGATTTATTTTTACTGCAAAATGATAGCTTTATGTGCTGTTTCCACAATGCAAACAAGCACTGCTTGTCTAAAATGTATATGAAAAGCACTCAGTTTTTTGAGTGCTTTCCGTACAAATTTCTTACTCAAGTCGCTTGTTTGCATTGTGGAAACAGCACATTAATGTTTACGGAAAATGTATTTAAGTATATATTCACAACCACGAACATATACACTGAAAGGAAAACCTTCATATATATAAATGATTTTTTACGTTATAGCAATGATTTTGAAATTGTTTTTCAACCAACGCAACGGTTCATACCTGGAATGAAAATTGCTTCATTAATTACAAAAATTTTATAGTTACAATGAAACTTTTTCGTTCACATATGTATATAACCTAGCGCCACCAGTCAGAGACTTAATTTAACATTTTTAGCACATAGGTTAGGTTAGGTTGTACAAGTTGCCAGTTTAAAGATTTAAAAAACCAGCCCACTTGGGTCCTTATAGGTCCCGTTGTGTTACCTAAAGCGGGAAGATAAGTAGAACCCCCTTCTACGTTTCCCTATTCAGATCAGTGTTGTACCAACCCGACGATCGAATGAAAGAATTGATCCGGCTAATGTCGCAGTTTGATAGGGCTGCTAGATCCTGAAGCAGCGGGCTGCCCAGTGAAACCACCCTTTGCTCAGAGACAGCGGGACATTAAAAGTGGAGGTGCTCTACATTTTCTTCCTTCTCCTCATTATGACAACTTCTACAGAAGTCATTATACGGTAGATTCAATCTCCTAGCATTCGCACCAATAAAACAGTGTCCTGTTATTACCGCCACAAGTATGCATATTTGCCCATGAGGGGTCTCCTCCAGGATTGCAGATATACAGCAATTGTATTGGGGCCATATCAACCTCGAAGTCGAGCAGGTGACCTCGTTTGACCATCTGGTCTGCGCGATCCCAAATAGTTCCTGCTGAATATGAGATTTGCAGCTGTTTAGCGGTATGCCAACCATTTGATCCGTGTCTCGAGTATGCATTCCAGCCTCGGACTTGGCTAGTTCATCCGCAGCAATATTTCCGGGTACATTGCTGTGCCCTGGGACCCAGAGTATCTCTAGGTTTGAATGTCTCGCTATCTCGTTTAGAGACATCCGGCATTCATACACCAAATTGGATGTCGTGTAAGCACCCGATATAGACTTGATCGCAGCTTTGCTGTCCGTACAAATTTTAGGACTGATATTGCGGCCTGTAGCACGCTACATTTATCCTATAGCTTAAACTTTATTCTCTGTTGATAACGGGGAATAAAGACGCCGCCACCCACTACAAAGTCCGATTTAGATCCGTCCGTGTAAATCTCTAGCACGTCCCCCTGACGAGGCGAGGATGTGCCCGAGAGCATCACGCCAAAATGTTGGCGTGTCCCTTGGGTGCCTTTTTCTATGCACCTGCTGCCTCAAGCCTGATCGCAGAGTTCATGGTCACTTGTTTGACCATGAGATCAGCTGGCAGCCAATGCATCATTGTGAAAAGAGCTTTTGATGGAGTGGTGCGTGGAGTGCCTGTAATTATCAAAGCTGATGTACGAAGGATCCTTTCTATGATCCGACAGTAGGTGATCTTATCTAATGCAGTGGACCATACTAGCGCGCCATTTGTGAGTATGGGCTTTATTACCATGCTGAAGATCCATTTCGAGTTCTTAGGATTTATTCCCCAGCTCCTCCCAATGGCCCTTCTGCATGCATATATGGCCACCGCGGCCTTATTTGCCCTTTACTGGACATTACGGTGCCATGACATTTTCGAGTCCAGATATATACCCAGATACTTCGCACTGTCAGACAACCTAAGTTCTATTCCGTTTAGAATCGGGAGTGGAAAAGATGATATCTTGTATCTTTTTGTGAAGAGTACGAGATCCCTTTTCTGAGGGTTAACACTGAGACCACTTTCGGTAGTCCACCTGCTCATACTTCTCAGCGAATCCTGCAGTCGCTGTGAGAGGGTTTCCGGGTATTTTCCAGTAACTGTAACAGCTTTGTCGTCGGCATACGCCACGGATTTTTAGCACTTGAAATTTAATTACTTTAATTTTACTTTCTATGAACAATTTTGTAAATGTTAGTTTTGAACTCTTGATCTCATTTTTGTAAGTCAACACCTTTACTGCTTCAGCCATGTCAACAAAGGAAAAGAAAATGATACGATTAAAAAGTTCATTTCTGATATCTGTATTTGAACTTGAGCCTTATTTTTATATTTTACTTTTTCATTTTTCGAATGAAAAAGTTTCATATTATTAATGACAACACAAAATGTATATAATGCAACTGAAAAAAGTTTCATACCGTTTATGTAATTTTTCATTGCTGATATGCAATGTTTCATGCCATTAATGACATTTTTCGTTGTAGTAATGTAAGGGGTTAACGTAATGGTTTCATTCCCATTACTACCCGTTTTCCTTTTAGTGTACTATACAAAACAACTTATCACCACAAAATTTTCAAACAAAAGTTTGTCTAAAAATAAATTTCATTTTCAGCAAATGCTCTTTACTGAATCACTGAATTTTTTGCTTGACTTTTATTTAGGACGCAAGTACCAAAAACAACAAGAAAATACCGTTTTTCTGGCATAAAAAAATTACCCTGATGACGACATACACACAAATAACAGCAACAACAACAACAACACTGATAGCAAAAGGAATGCGATTGTACCAAGTTTGTTTGCTGAATATTTTCGAGTGAATCAATTCGTTAATGTCGTTGCGTCAATTCACATGATGATGAGCCAGACATAAAGATTGTTTGATATATTAAAAAAATCCAGAGAATATTTTAGTGAAAATAACAACGGAATAAGACAATATGGTTGCGCAACGGGAACTAAATACAATTTATAATTGTAACCATATATGTATATTTTTTAAAAACTTCTTACTTCTAAAAAAAAAAACTTTTTTTTGCCCAACAACCCTTTTTTCTACAAAAGTGCAAACATTGTAAAAGACACCACAAAAAAGTGTATATGGAATTCATTTTAAGGAATGTATAAAAACGGCATAGTTGTAAAGGAAGTAAATACAATTAAACACTCCCAGCAAAAATATCCGTCTACCGGAAGCAGGTTTGTAAGGGAGAGATTTCGGTACTCTCCCTTACTAACCTGCTTCGGTATTATATGATTTTTGTATGGGATGCCCACTTGGTAGGTCTGGAGGTATGAGCTTCTTTCTGCGCAGCTGAGATGCATTAGCCTCATGTATTTTTTATATGTATATAATTAAAAAAAATTTTGCTCTTTGTTTCACAATTTCATAAATACACTTGGATAAATTTTTTATTTGAAATTATTTTATGTTGTTTTTATATTTATTTATGTATTAAGGGCGTCTTTTTGGGTTTTGAAATTAAACTTAATTTTATTTTATAATTAACTAATCAGCAAATTAATTTAATCCAGTATCAATTAAATTTGATATTTTTGAGAAGTAGTTTAAACCGAGTAGTATTGCCATAATGAACAACAAGAATTGGCAACATTTTTGTCATAGTGCTATCAAGCAACTCTATTTTTTCTGGAGAAGAAGAAGAAACTGATTTAATTTAATATTGTGTACAAGTAAAATATTTTGAGACAAATTAAAAATGTTATTGGAACCGTTTAAATCAATGATTAGAGAATTTGAGAGCAAAATAAGTGGAATTTACCACATGTGTATGAGGAATATTTAGGTGTATGTGAAGTCAGATTAAACCACCAGCATTGGCCGCTTAACTAGCAAAATAATTTTAAAAAATCGATTGAAAAGCTAAATACAGAGGCTAAATTTACTTTGATCTCTAATCTCAAAGTAAAAAAGCAACCATAAGTGGTACAAACAAAATTGGAAACTATATTACACTACAATTTATTGTTATTAAATACTTTTTGCTCGCGCATTGAATCAGGAATCGATCCCACGATCTCCGCATGGTAGGATAGAGCACTAACTACTAAGCTACCGAGGCACATTTATTTTCATACACAATTCAATGGAAGAATAAACAAATCAAATTACGAAGTAAAAATAACACTCGCATCCATATTTGTATCCATGGAAGCGCGAGAGAATGCACTATAAAAAAGTTTGAGTTGAAAAAAAAGTTCATGTTTAAAAAACATGAAAAAACAGAAATAGCCGACTACCTTCCCCGTGTGTGCGTTAAATTTCTTCATTCGCTTACGTTATTGCAACGTAGTAAGGTAGAGGGAATGCACTGTGTGCTTTTGCGCATCTCCGAAGCCCTTCTATTTAATCTTACTGCATCTTGTTCCAAATTTATTTTTGCTGGGCTGTTTCAGTATTAAGGGAGTGAGAAAATATTAGATCGTATCATTATATAAAAAATCACTTAATATTTTAATACGATATACTAAACTGCAAATTTTAAATTATGTAGGTACATATTTATAAAAAACTTGAAAAAACTTTATATGAAATTAAAACTTTTTGGCATCTCAAAAACAAAAAAGGGAAAACTTGAAAAATGGCAACGCTGATTGTAACACACATTCATAGTATGCAGGAACGTGCATATGCATGTACATAGTTGGCCAGGTCTAAAAGACATCTCTAAAGATGGGACATCGCTCAGCTTATCGTTGACCTTTTCCCTATGATATGCTCTTTAGCAATTTCGTTGACTGACGGCTACATATGCGACTAAATACGACGTCTTGTGATCAACGATTACATTTAGTTAGTTACAATTTTATCATTAACGACCATTCTGGCTACATTGTCTCTCATTGTATCATCAACGACGTTATGAGCGACATTTCTTCTATCTTGCCTTCACCGATTATATAAGCGAAAATGTCTCATAGTACAGGCTTTATTTTCGTTTCATTTGAATTATTGAATTTGCTGGGACTCGAACTGAGACTGCATGTTTATAAGCTATCATGCTCACCTCCTTGATGTAGCTCCAGCTATATCATCGACAACAAGAGATCAACATCTGTATTCATTTGTGGGATTGAAAACAAAATGCACGGCATTGTCGCTTAGATTGTCCCAAACAAAGATTTATTAAAGAAAAAATGAGGAAACGAGCAAATTTTAATTAAAAACAAAACCCATCAAAGTTTTATTAAAGGCAAAACGTGGGAAATTGTCGCTCACATTGTCCTCAACAAAGTTTTATTAAAGTGAAAACGTAAAGTTGTCGCTAAGATTGTCAGCAACAAGGACAAAACCTGAGGCATATTAGCTCTGATTGTTCGCAACAAAGTTTTATTAAAGACAAAATGTAGGACATTATCGCTGAGGTTGTCCCCAACAAAGTTTTATTAGAGACCAATCGTGGGACATTGTCACTTAGATTTCCCCTAAACAAAGTTTTATTAAAGACAAAACGTGGGATATTGTCGCTCAGATTGTTATCAACAAAGTTTTTATTAAACACAAAGCGTGGGTTATTATTGTCGCTCAGATTGTCAGCTAATAAAGTTTATTTTAAGCAAAACGTGGGATATTGTCGCTCAGTTTGTCCCCAACAAAGTTTTATTAAAGACAAAACGTGAGACATTGTCAAATCGTCCCAAACTAAGTTTTATTGAAGACAAAACATGGGACATTGTCGTTTAGAGTGTCCTCAATAAATTTTTGTTAAAGTTGTTAAACGTGGTACACTGTCACTCAGATTGAACCCAACAAATTTTTATTAAAGACACAACGTGGGACATTGTCGTTCAAATTGTCCTCAACAAAGTTTTGTTGAAGAAAAAACGTACGTCATTGTCATGAACGACGATTTCCTTTAAATTCTCAATTATAAAACCTAATCAGAAGGCGAGATGCCGTACGTTAATCGTCGAAGACCATGTCGTATACGACGATTTGGCCAACTGGGTATGTACATCGCTTTCGCAATCGCATTAGCGAACTATTCCCTTGTTTTTGATATTCGTATTTGCATTCGCTAAAATGTATGCGAATATATAAAGCGAATAGTAAAATTAAAAATAAATCAAACTTTCTTAAGGTTGGCAAATTTTTTTTGTGAAAAAAAAGAGATTACGTTTAATTGCAAAAAATAACATATTGCATTTTAGTTATTATTTAGTTATTATTAATAAAGGAGTGATATGTAAACAAAAGAAAGTAAGAAAAACACAACACTCAAAGTACATTTTTCCAACTTTTCACGAATGCAAAAATACTATGTGCCAAGGTCGTGTTGAAGGCACATTTGGTTATTTCCGTGATATGACCTATGGTTTGTGCTAAATAAAATTTTTTATATTGGTGCAACAATTAACAATATTTTTTTTATATATGGGGCTTGACAACGAGAGTCGTTTAGTTCAATTCGCCGATGCGGGTACCACATTATTCCGACTTGTCTTGTTCATATGTACACAGAAAAAACTATTACCCAAATTTTTTTCAATTAACGGTTTACACAGAAAATCTTTTATTTTCAATTAAAATTTTAATTGAATCAACGTTTATTTTAATTGGTTTTATTTCCTTTTAAAACAATGCTATCAATTAGATTTTAAATCAAGTTACCATAAAATAGAAAATTTTCTACGTGTCAATTGTGTATAAATAATAGCCCAATTCACAATCTTTTGCAAATGGTCTTGCATCGTAGCATTTGCAAAATTGTATAGTATATTTATACTCACCACTAACAATTGTTAAGTGGTGAGTATCCATATGCAATACCATTTTGCAAATCCTACGATGCAAGACCATTTGCACAAGATTGTGAATTGGGCTAATATATATTTAGTTTCCATGTGTGAGAATTGCATAAGTTTTCTCAATGTGCGACATTGTTTTATGCAGATTAATTGATTATTTTTTTAAATTTTAACTAATTTTTTAATTGATATAATATTTTTTGAATTGAAAAAATCGAAAAATATTTTCAATTAATTCGTGATTGGCTGAAAACTAAGTAATGTTTTAATTCGATCTTCATTTTGCCTAATTGACTTTTTTCTGCGTAGACGTATATTCAAAATTAAATTGTATTAAACGACTTAAATGTAATTATTCGCATTCGCAATCGCTTTTGCATTCGCAAAAACTCAAATTTATTATTCGCATTCGCATTCACTAAACTGATATTCGCTATACCCCTAGTACACATACTATATACATGCATGTGTGTGTGTGTATTAAAATTATTGTCTATTGAAACCTAAAAACCTATTAAACGCAAAAAAACTGATTCATCTATGAGACGAACTGTTTTGTTCACATATAAGAAGCTTATCGGGATCATCATTTTTCTTCTTTAGAAGTAAAATATGTTATTGATGATGATACTTCGTCCTGTTTATCCTTCAACTGATGTCTTTACTCGTATAATAATAATAATAATAATAATACATGAGTGTATAAGTGCAGTTTGATTTCTTTCAGCAGTAGTTGGTTTTGCAAGAATTTAATACCACCTGCACTGATTTGTCTTCATGCTTATGAAGCCTATTCTTTTCATGTTGTCTTTACACAGCTTTTACTAAGAGATAGTGAGTATAGAAAATATAATGTTAAGCCTTTAATAAAATTCAATTTCATGACAAAATTGTTTGATTATCCAACACACATAGGCAAACATAAAAATACTCTTGTGTTTATTTATATCAATCTTTTTATCCCAAACACTTAATTTATTTAACCATAAGTTAGACGTATTTATATTGGCACTGTAATATAGGATTTTCAAGATATTATTTAAAGCTGTCAATACACTGTCTGAGTTTTCGTCTGATATCAGTATGTAAAAGTGAAATACAGTGTATAATATAAATTTTTATTATTTCGTCTGAGCCCAGTTGAAAATAGAACATATTTTTTCATCCAATATAGAATATGGGCTTTAATTGCCATATACTTCTCGAAATATTGAAATCAGACGAAAACTCAGACAGTGTAAAGACGGCTTAAGCACTTGTACAGTAGGCATATAGCTTTTTAAATTTTTTGGAAGTAGGGCATAGTCGCAATTGCAAAAAAGTTTCGAACCAAATGCAATTACTTTATTATCAAACAATTTTCCAATATACCGAATTTTATGCACGTTCTTCTTCATATAACACACTGCAAATAATCCATGCAGCATTTTACGAAAAAAACTTTCGTAGTTACTTTTTTCGTATTATATATGAAACTTTCGTACATTCCACAAAAAAAGTTTTAGTCTAGAATTTTATTATTTTACGAAAGTAACGAAAGCCATGGTTACATGTTCTCATATATACTTGAGTATAAAATCAAACCAAAAAAGTTTGTCTTGAGTAGAACAAAAATCAGAAAAATGGGAATGAAGAAAAATAAACCGATGGCAACGCTGGGAAAGTGCACTTTAATATCAGCTTGAGAGTGATTTTATTCTCGTATTCAATTTTCACGAAAAAAGTTGTATATATAAGAATTAAAATCACACTCAACAGAGCCACCCGACAAGTGGTGATAGCAAATACACGTGAGCACTGACGATGGAAGTGTAGCGGCTTCCGAAAGTGGCGCTACTCTCTTCTGCTGTGTACGTTGAAAAATTAAGTTGATGTTAATTTTTCCCTTGTTCCTTGGAATATTAATCATACCCAATTCTTTCTGAATATAACGTTACGAACCTTAGCCTAATAATCAATTTAGATTCACAAAGCAAATACGTTCGAAGTAATCATATTAGAAAACCATTCGTATTTACTTTTTTCGTAGAATGTACGAAACTTTCGTACATATTACGAATTAGGTTGAGTCTAGAATTTTATTATTTGACGAAAGTAACGAAAACTTTTCGTAGCTATTTTTTATTTTTTTTGTAAAATATACGAAACTTTCGTACATATTACAGAATAAATTTTTACACCAGAATTTTATAGTTTTACAAAATAAACGAAAACATTTACTAGTACGTTTTTTCGTAAAATATACAAAATATACTAAAATTTCGAAATCAATTATGGACTATATAAGTTCTTCTTAAAATTATTGAATCATATAAAATTGACCCGTATACATATAAGTTGTAGACAGCGTTACCGTTGAAATTTTTCAAAAAGGGACACAAAAAGGGGATTTTGATAATAAAAATAGCATAAAAAGGGGAGAAAAGAAGGGGCAAGTTTAATAACAAGAAAAATGTAAAAAAAATTATTTAATTTTAAAAATAAAGGTTAAGTAATTTAAACTGCAGCTCATATGATTAGGTTTAACATTTTAGCAATAATTTTGGTAGCTCTATTAAAAACGATTGCTCAAACTAATAAAATTGGACTTATTAATAAATAATATGAATTACATGAAATCTGTGCAAAAAAATTAACGGGAATATCCTACCATTATCAAATAATTGCTGCAAAACAAATTTTGTCTAAGAGCAGTGCCTAACCAGAACTGGTTTCTGATTAATTTTATAAAATCTTTTCTTTAAAATGGTAATAATTTTCGTAAAGCAACTAAAATAATTCGTAATATTCTCAAATATTATCTTCAGTTATGAAAATATTTCGTAAAATCTAAAATTTTATTTTGCTTTTTACAAAATTCTTTCATAATATATACAAAGCTCTTTCGTAAAATACAAAAAATATTTAGTAATATTCTCTAAATATTACTTAAGCTATGAAATTATTTCGTAAAATGTAAAACATTTTTCTCTTTTCTACGAAACTCTTTCGTATGTATTATATAAAAAATTATTTCTTAAAACACAAAATAAACTCGTAAAATAAACACAAAAATTTCGTTCGTTTCGTACATTTTACGAAAGAATTTCGTGGTGCGAAATTACAAAATATTTCGTAAAATATACGATCGATTTCGTTCATATGTTGCATAGTTTTTTTTCAGTGTAGCTATTGGTATAAATGCTAACTGCTCTAATGTTCTCAAATATTTTTCTTGAGCTATGGAAATTATCCCACCCGTATAAAATCGAAAGTATGGAAGAGATTTCGCCATTCTGTAAATTATCACATACTTTAAAAATAAAATGTATTTCATATAAAAATTGAAAATATGAAATGATGACTTGACATGGCTTTTTTGAGAAATCGCGTTTGGTGCGAAACATTTTTGGACCCAAATCACCTAAAAGACAGATTTTCATTCCTTGTACAATATTTGTCACCACGTAGTGGTATGCCAAATATTTTGTAAAAATTGATTATATGCCTATTGTACAATGTACAGTTATAATTAAAGTGATCATTTTTGGAAACTATAAAGAGTACAAGTTTATTGCTTGAAAATTGTATCTGCCCAGATTTTTAAGCAAACCAATTCTCAACGAGAAAAGGCATGACTGCGACAAATTATGCAACAGTGAATGATTGTGGAAAACAAGTCATTATTGTACCCAAATTTCGTAAATATTGATTAGGTCACAATAAAGATAATTATATTCCTGATATAAAAAAGACAAGGTACTTCCACTTTCAATTATTCGACAAGAATGGAGATTTTTGAAGTTTATTTCATACGTAAACATCAAGGCGAACTCATAACAGGTGGCGTTGTCAGCACAGCTGATTGTTCAAGGAATTGCGAAACTTTGCTTATAATATTTTTTATTTAAATAAATTGAAAAAAATTTTAATGTAAATTTGTTAATTGTTTTGACAATTGCTTGATCAAAAAATTTGCTTTGTTGTATCCATTCGCCGATTACTATACCTTATTGATCTATTTTGGTCAACATTTAAGGAAGCCTAGCCACATTTGAAAAAGGGAAAAATATTTCCAGAAATTTTTAACAAGTTTGTTTAATGAAATATAATGTACATAATTCGGTATATTCGTGCTATATAATATATGGAGCTATGCCAGAAATTAATAGAGTAAATAAATAGAAGAGAAGTTAAGAACCCCTCCGCAAAATTATGATTATTTGCAAAAAAATAACATAAATGTAAAAACTTGGAATAAATCATGCCTATAACGAAAATGTCAATATTTCGCATAAAATTTCAATATTGAAAAATGACGAAATTGAACTGGACTTTAACGAGTTTTAATGTTAAATTTTAATTTAAAAATCACTGTAGATTGTACCCGAGACTCATGACTATATTCTGTGATTATTTCCCATTTCAAAATATATGGAATAACTCAGCAAGATCCGGTTCAATTTCGTCACTCATGCCAAGTGTTCACTATGCAAATGCCCCTAAAGATCTTTGAATTAGAAATTTTAATGTAATGTGATTTCAAGCAACGTCTGAAAATGAGTTATACTGGCTGAAAAAGCTGAAGGATATTTTTTTATTCAGTTGCAAAATTTTCCAAATTTTTGCCAATAATTAAAAAAGTACAATTATAAATTTTAAAACTCAAAAAAGCGGGAGAAAGCGGGATGCAAATTTTAGGCGGGATCGAACTCTTAAAAGCGGGATAATCCCGCCTAAAGCGGGATAATTCCGCCTAAAGCGGGATGTCTGGTCAGGTTATTCATAAAGCATCTTTTTTACGTAAGCATTGGCAAATTTGAAAAAAAAGCTAATTTTATTTTGGATGGCTTCAGAAAAAGAAAGTTTAAAGTATTATTTTTAAATAATACAATCTCTAAAACAAGATGTGTTAGAAAAAATTTTTTTTATTATTTTCGTAATCAGCGGCCAAAATTACATAAGGATCAGTTGTTTTGATTTCAGAAAATTTACCAACAAATACGTCCGAACTTAACTTCGAATACACTGTATTTTGTTTTTGAAATTTTGCGATTTCAAGACGAAATAGTTTTCAGAACATGCCCGTAGATCTTTCAAACTAGAGCTGCTGGGGAAAAACTAATAAAGCCATCGTAATGAACTCTCTTAATTATATCAGAATAAACTAGTAAATTGTGTTCAAAAAAATCACTGCTCCGTTGTGTTATCAGTAAAATTTGCCTATGCGAGTTATTTATTCAACAATGTATACTTAATCTTTCCAACTGTAATGAAGTGTGTAACAAGACATTTTACATTATTTGCAAGGTTTCAATGAATATTGGCAACCAAAAGGTTAGCTGTGCAACAAGTATTTAGGTGCTGGTTTCCGTATACATACTACGAGTATACTGTGTAATTGCCTCTTATTAATGTCTTAATTAAACTCCAACTGTTAAGAAGTATACGAGTGTGTATTAGCAAGATAGTGAGCCTTCCTCTGTACTAGAGTGAATATGAGAAAATTGTTTAAACATTGCAAGTCTTTTTTGCAACTAGAAAACCATTTATAGTGCTGCTAGAACAAGTTCAGTTGTTGATTTTTTTTTTGTTGAGAACATTTCTCTGGCACCTACAACTACCAGGGTGGTCCATTCAAGTGCAACAGTTTGTTTTTTGTTTCATTCATTAAATTTAGAAAAAAACTTAGTATTTCTGTTTAGTATTTTCTAATATTTGGCCGTCTTCTATTTGTTGATCACTTACAGCGAGTGGCAACTACTACAGTTTTTGTTTTGTGGTAAAAATTCTAACACTTGTAGTAATAATAATCACAGCAGGATACTTAAACGGCTACAAACCATTCCTTGCAACCATGTTGTAACCACGATAAAGCACAGTCTATCAACTGCAAAAAAAAACACTTGCAACCAGCGTTGCCAAATGTGCAGTTTTGCCTGCATTTTGCAGTTTTTTAAAGCATTGAACAGTTTTGCAGTTTTTTGCTTAAAAGATAAGTTTTTCTCTAAATTGTGCAGTTTTGCCATTTTAATTTTTTATGGCGATTTCTTTTCTGACAAAAATGTTGCATATATGTTACATATTCTACATTTTTGTGTTCGTTTTTACAAAAAAAAATACAACTTTGGGAAATATTTTCAAGTTCTTTTGTGAATATGTTGCATGAGAAACATGCAAATATGTAGCATATTTTACCCTCACTTTTATTGAAGGTGTTCATACTGCCCTTTTTACAGCTGTGGTAACTACTACTTGTATTTGCAGAAAAAAGGTTTTATTTTGTTTGTTATTCACAATGTCTGTAGTTTTGAGCAAAAAATATTTTAATTAAATATATAAAAGCTATTATTACCTTAATAACAATAAAAAATTAAAATCAATAAATATTCTAGCATAATTAGTGGTGTCAATGTTCCTTTCCAAACCGTAAAGGTGTGCGGAAAATAGCTCAAATGGCTTTAAAAATCGCCAATTAAGAAATAAATAAACTCAATATTTGAAACGCTAAATATATCTTATGTAAAAGTGCAAGAGTTGTAAATACAGGCAGCTAATTTTGTTCGATTGAACTTACACAAAATGTAGCACCGGGCAAGATTATGGGTAATATCTAAAAGTCTCAATTTTATTATTTTAATTTCAATTTCTGAAGCCACAGTTTTACCCATTTTGCTTAATATATCAGTGCCAAGGCTTACTAGTACTTTTTCAAACAGCAAGAGGGAATGCACACACATTTAGGTCTACGAAGGTTGTATTTTTCTATATGGAGTCTGCTTTTAACACATATGTATTAATATTAATTCGCTTTGCCTTAGTAAAAAAAGTTGAACACTTTCTTCATTGAAATCATGAGATCTCTTATAGAATGAATATGAGATAAAACTCCACAAAATATATACCAAATTAAAGGGTACACCCATAGAATTTGAAGCCACGCCAATTTTTGCAGAGCTCTCTTAACGAAATTTTACCAATTTACAGAAAAAAAGCAACACTTTCTTTTGGCTAAGAAAGTGTATTAAATAAATAGCTGATTTTACACTTCAAATAAAACAAAATCTTAAAAATAGAACAAAATTTTTAATTACTTTATTTATTGAATTTTGCTCCCCTTACGTCTTTAGGTTGATTCGGAAAAAACAAATTTCCCTATGTAATATTACTAAATTTATGCGAACTATCCCATAGTGAAACTCAAACACTTTTCAATTAATTAAAAAATTTTATATATTTGGAGAGCCATATTTTCTTAACTGTTGCCGATGATGCTTCTGAGATGGTAAAATGTACCAACTTGACATTATTTTACATCCGGTCCTTAGCGTTTGGGACTTGATGCTGTATCTCGTTCTAGTGATCCAACACAATAGCATGACCCGAGTCCATTTTCATTTATAGATTTCATCAAATATTAAATAGTACTCGTATGTTAACTTTACGTTAACTGTGTTTACAGTTTTTAAAAAAATTTATGGCAACCCTGCTTCCAACGATTGTTTTCTTGCTAATGAACCAATCAAACACACTTCCACCCATGTATCTATTGCATAGAAGAATACGGACGTCTAGCGTATTTTTCTTGTGCTTTGGAGATGGTGGCATTATGTACTTGGTTGCTGCCATTGGGCCATAATGGCGCTTTGTTTAATACTTAGCAATTTATTGAAATTCTCTCAGCTGTCTTTTGTTTTTGTTATTTTCTAAGTATTTTTTTACTTATTGTATTTGAAAATTTAGAAAAATTAAACTTTATGTATCGACCTTAGCCCTCGTCATGCGGAACAATTTTAGAACGCTAAAAGGCGGTATGGGTACAATTGTAACTTCATATAATTATTTTTGGAATATAAGGTTTTATAGCAAATTATGGATGACTTTCTTTCTAAATATATGATAAGCAATGTATCAGTTTCAACAATTCTATTTTTTTAACCCTCGACCAAAAAAGGGGTGTTATAAGTTTGTAGTGCCTGTCTGTGTATTTGTTTATCTGTGATCTGTGTATCTGTGGGTCTGTACAAGCCTACGTACAGACCAAACGCCTTTACCGATTTAGATTTAGTTTCTTCTGTTTGAAGGATGACTTGATCGAGAGTTTTCTTAGCTAAGTATGAAGAAAATCGGTCCAGCCATTTAAAAGATATCACATCTTTTCTAGATGTATTTTGTCGAAGCTGTGTGCCTTTGACGCCAAGGAGACTTGATCCAAAATCTTCTATCCTATGTTTTAAGAAAATTGGTTCAGCCTTTTTGAAGTTATCATTTATTTTCTTCGGCAGACTGAATAAACTTACATTATGTATTCCAAAAAAAAAACTTTTTTATATTCTCTTACGTACATTTTTTATTTAGGTTCTATTCCTTTCAATAAAAATTAGAATTTTTGGATTTTGTAACCATGGTTTCTTGTTTATTTTTCATACAAAATATACAGGCGTACAATTGTACCCATACCGCCTTTTGAAGGTGTTTACAAAACAAAGCCCTATAATTTGGGGAAGGCCGTTATTTTTTTATGCTTAATACTTGCAAAATAAACATTATTGTTAGATTTAAGCAAGGCGAATTCAGTACCAGGTAGCCTTTTTAGCACAGATGATCATCAGCTGATTACACCCAATCAGTCAAACTCTATATAAGAAAAGAGAAAAACTTTAACCCGAACTGTCAAAGCACAAATAAAAATAGTCCTACGCCTACTTTGTATGTGTGTTATTTTAATGATAAGGCCACTTGATATTAATTCGCTTTGGATTTAAGATGTCACAAAATTTCAGATATCTAGTGATAAATCAGAAAATCTTATAGCGCTTATAAAATGAAAAGGTTACAAATGCACCCCTTCCGCTTGACGAGGGTTAAAGGCGTAAAAGCGCTGACTTGTGCCACAATGTCTTGTTGCTCTGTATGTATTTCTATGGTGTGTTGTTTTGTTTGTTTTGGGTCGTAATTTGTTTAGTTTATTGGTCTATTATAATCGGCATAATTATAAATAAAACAAAAATAAATTTAAGTAACTGTCAATATAATGTTCAATAAATTTTTTCGCAATTATATTTTTGTTAAGCATTTCGAATATTTTTCAGTTAATTTACTGTTTATTGTGCTGCATTGTGTGTGTTACATATTTTTGACAATTTTCTTGTGGAGTTTTATTTAATAAATAATGGAAAAAACTTAAAGTACTTGAAATTTGTATATTGTGCTCTTTGGTTGAAAAGAAAATTAAAGACTTAGTTTTGTTTGATAAACAAATTTGGTTTTTGCTTATAGTCGAACACTGCTTTTAATGGAATAATTCTAATCAGCTTGAAATTAGTTTTTTTTTATTGTGTATAAAGAATAGAAATGATTTTTATCAATTTATGAAGTTTATTTCAACCAGCAGGAAATATTCATGTATTATGCGCTGTCTATCTAATATACAAAGATTTCCTTGAGGTTATTTGAAGGGTAAGACACCTAAGAAATTTAAAGGTGAATAAGGGGAAGTCCGTATGGTATCGGCAACAGCGTCTACCGCCATCAACAAACAGGTAAATTAACTACAACCTCTTTCATGACGTACACTTACTTCCGAAAATCAGTTCAGTTGTGTTCGAAAAATAAAGTATCAAGAGGCGATATATGAAAAAAATATTATGTTTGGGAAACCAGTAAAAAAAGTTCACTTCCACATGCGATGTTTTGAGGCGCTTTCAAGGATACTCAAAAAGAAGGTAGAGATCTCCCAGAAAATTACAAAGTTCTTTTTACATATACATAGGTACTCAACACGAACTTGAAAATAAACAAAATCTTATTCAGTAACATTGCAGCTTTCAGCAAAGTAGGTACTAATAATTGTGTTGCAAAATTGTTTAACCATATATTTTAAATGAAATAAAAAATGGATAATTTGGAATACATCAATGACATTTTAAAAGATCAGAATATATTCATTAGTATGGACTGATCGACTTTTGATCCGTAGTCGAGCAAAAACTGCAAACTAGAAGCCAAGGAAGTAATGATTTTAAAAAAGAATTGTTTTCAATATACATATGGTCATTTCCTCAGAATCATCAACCAGGATCGAAAAATAAAATGTTGATAATCATCTTGTTTTATTGTTTATAATTATAAAATAGTTTGGAAAATCCAAAAGTGCACGCCTCATAATATCGTTTAGACCGTGAAATTAAATAGGATTCTATTCCTAATTATACTGAAGCGTAAAAAGAAAAAAGGACTCGATTAGTGAAGTCTTTCGGTCGTTATCGTAACCACATACAGGACCCGTACATACAGACAAACCGACATCCAAGACAGAACTTCCTCGATAATTGCAACAACTCAAATCTTTACATTGTAGACTCAGTGAATGCAACTTGGCCTGCAAAAATTATTGGTCTACATGGTCCATTTTACCTGATATGGACTAGTTACAACATGGTCCTATGTAGTGCAGCTATGGACTACTTTAAAACAAATTTTCGTGTTTTAGCACGAAATGTAGTGTTGCCAAGAATGTTATTTCATAAAATATCATCAATTACCAGCAATATGGTAGCCCTGATGGCACAAAAGTTTATTTGTGGTTATAATGAATGTTTGTAATTAAAAGTATATTTTTTTGGTAAAAGCGAAAAAATAAATAAAAGTGAGTTTTGTTTATAAGAAATCAAAAATGCAGTGTATCATAAAAGGAAACTTATTAAAGCAGAGGGAAAATCATTTACGTAGACTACAAAGTGAAAATGAAAACTAGTTTTCTGTTTGTGAACCATGGAGTAGTGACATAGAGTAGTTTCAAAACTAGCCCCAATAGGTGGTCCATGGAGTAGTTACATGGTCTAGTTTTTGGGTTAGTCCGATGTAATGCAAAGCAGGACCACGTGGTCCAGTCTTAGGACATCGCAATGTTAAATGGTCCACGTCTAATGCATACGTTTGGGGTAGTTTGGGATTAGTCCTGGTCCATTATTGAGTAGTCCTTACATGCATGTATGGACTAGTCGCGATTTTTGCAGGGTGGCAACAATTTCTGACTCATTAAACGCAACTTTTAAATTTTGTCGTCGGTTGTTTGGTTTTTTTCTTTTTATTGGCTTCAAAGAAGCTTCTTCAAAATCTTCGTGAAACTGCAGTGCAGAAAAAAATTTCTTGTACCAAAAGTATAAAATTTCTGACTTCTTTCTTTCTATACCATTTTACAAAACTATGAGCCGATTCAACTGAATGTTAGTTGTAAAATCATAAAAAATTGCCAAGCATTTCTATATCAAAACTTTAAGTTTTAAAATTTTAAAACAAGAAATTGATTAGAAAATGTTTATGATTTTACGACATAAACAATACAACATTTAGTTTGAATTAACTCTACAACAAATACCCCATTACTCATATTTTTGTGCATAAAAACGCGTATTTTTTATTTAATTTACTTAATGGGATTGCATTTGTTAATCTCTTTCTGTATTTCGATATATTTAAATTTACTTTTGAAAATATCCGTTCAACGTTTGCATATGAATTAAGGATACATATTAAATTTAATGCAAATTTCTACAGCTTTGGAAACACTAGCTCACTATCTGCTCTAGTATTTTGAAATTGTGTGCCAAAAGTCTTCCGCAGTAACGTTTTCTAAATTGCAAAAATATATATTAATATGTGGTGGAGCTATCTGAATTCGTCATCTAAATTTTGAACCTCAGTGTCATCAATTAAATTTCGAAAATATTTTATTAGACTTGTTAAGTGTTTTTTTTTTGTACTAAAAAATGCCATGATACATTTTTATATACATACATAATAAGTATACTTTATATATTAGCAAATGGCAATTCTCTACAGTACTTTATTTTTTTATTGCGCTAATACATAGCTGACATACATAGGTAAACTTATTTAATAAATTTAAAGAAGCCGTGTGACAATAATAAGTGTTAAGCAACTAAACTCAAAAAAATCTTCCTTTTGGGAAAAAGATCTTCAAATCTTATTTTGACAAAAAAATCACTAATTAAGGTAAAATCTTCCTTCTGGCATCGCTGTCCCAAGATGTCATTCTTAGAAAACACAAAAGAGCAAGGTGTCACTATTATAGTGTGCTAAATTACCCATTCTACTAAATTTTAATTCTCCTTAAAGAGAAACAATAAAACTTACAGTCCACTTCTAAAACAAAGAGAAAATATCAAAGGAAAAACACTAAAGCAAACATTTTATAAGAAAACAAGAACAGAGAAACAAAGAATTTACGACACAAACTCAATTGCAAAGGACAAACAATAGAGGCAGTTGGCAATTGCAGTCTAAAAATTTAAAATAACCGTATATTAGAGATTGTGTCAAAATAGATATATTTGTATTATAATATAATAATGAACCTTTGAAAATTTAACACTAATTTTCATTAGTTAATAGAAAAAAATTCACAATCCTCTACTGCAATAAATAAAACAAACTAGTAAGAGAACACATTAGAAGAGTAAATTTCCTGTAGTTTTTTTTATATAGTTACCGTGGCGCTACTTCAAATCAATAAAACCAGATTTGTCTAAAAGAAAGGCAAATAAACTGCATTATTGGAAACAAAAATCAACCAGTATATACATATAAT
Source organism: Panzeria rudis (assembly GCA_956483635.1). NCBI lineage: Eukaryota > Metazoa > Arthropoda > Insecta > Diptera > Tachinidae > Panzeria > Panzeria rudis. The sequence continues at coordinate 42,194,887 of OY101449.1, read as the reverse complement.
TAAATTTTCTCTCAACTCTGTGCCTTTGCGCTAATGATATCATCTTTATTTTGTTAAATATTATCTTAACACCACATACATACTTACCAATAAATTTAAATAAAAAACTAGTTACTTACCTCTGAAATTATTTCACTAATTCCAAAAATAACTTTATATAAAGATATTATAAAAAAGTGCCAATTACTCATATAGTAAAACTAATTACTACCTCATTAAGAAATACCACGTACTTAAATTACACTGTTTTCTCTTATTCTCAATTTATAATTACTTCTTAGAGTAATTGTAAAAACAAATTTCCAACAAATAAATAAATGACAAAAAAAGATGCAATGAACATTTTCTTATAACCTTTGCAATTTGAAACTAGATAAGAATCTAGTGATATAACCCAATAGCCCCAAAACCCACAAAGACGTTAAGAAAAAGTGATTAATAATTGAAATCTCAACTATTGCTATATCATATAGCTCCTACTAAAATAAACCATTGCTTAGCGAACATCAACGAAGTTAATAAAAGTCTTCCCTATATATAGCATCTCTACTCAATCTCACAAAATTATTACTACTACTACTACTACATATAAATATTTAGAAAAATTTTACCAAATTGAAATTAAAATTTCAATAAAAATATCTGAAGCCCTAACCCTATCAATGAAATTGAGTAGCGTTATTGTTCTTGGTCAGCTTACAAATCGAAAGTCGTAGTTGTTATTGTTACTAGATATATAACTATTTTCTACATTCCTTTATCTCATAATCTGAATTAAAATTTGCCAATATGTTTTCATCATCCATCACTTCTCCCAACGAGTATTTTGCATTTTGTTGTGATTATTTGCTAATGTTTGTCCAAAACATTAATATCTCGCTCCACAACCTCACACTACGTCACTTCTTCAGGTAAAGTTGAAGGATTTCTATGCAAGATGGGACAAATTAGTCCTTTCCTACGAAAAAGTTGTTATATCTCATGGAGCTTCAATTAGAGAGCAAGCACAACTCAAATTTGATGAATGCCAAAGCGCATATCATTGCTGTACTGCTCAAATCCTTGATTTGATGAAATCAAAGCAGCTAGAATCTCCAAACGCTTAAGGATTTGAGACAATGCCCCGTGCTCTCCCCCGTCACAAACTTATGCTAAGAAAGTTGTGATTGAAGGCTCCAACAACTTCCCAAAATATATTCCCTATATCTCATATGAGAAACCCAATCTCCCTACCCCATCACTACAAACTCTAACTCAAAGCATAGGGTTGATTATTTCAAAAAGTAGAACAGAAGTTCCTTCGTGTGATGCAAAAGTTGTGAAAAATAACCATGAGCAGTTCGCATTATCGCCTCCCATGACTTTCCAAAAGTTCGTGCCTAGTACACATTTTCACAATAAAACGGAAGATCAAAGAGAAAAAATAGACGAAGTGGTAAAACAGAAATGTCACACCGAAATCTACAGCTAGAAGCTGTTGCTTTAGGAGTAACCTATACGCTTTATAGCACGACATATTTCGAAACTCCTAAGACAGAATCAATTCTGCCCAAAAATACTGTACACTTTACCACTGGTAGTTAGTTATGAAGCAAACTTTACCAATCCCTTTGGTATGAATCGGAATTCGCTCGGAAGCTCAAGCTCTCTCCATTCTTCACTATTTGCTCAAACTATATTCGCGGGGAGGCGGGGGCGACCCCAAAGGGTAATATTTGAAAATAAATACAATCCTATGGATGCCAGGAGAATGCTGATACCAGTAAAAATAGCTAGAAATATCACCCAGCTCAATTTCTCACAAAATTTTAAGTGGAAAATCAACTCGCCTCACATGCAATCCATAAGGGGCTCATTGGAACCCTCTGTAAAATGCTTTAGCTCTAATTCAAAACAAATAATATTTACCCAACATCTCATCTCGAGATCATTAAGCATTAAATTACATCAAATTAAAACTACTTCCCTATCTAGTCGAATTCTGAAACTATCCAAAACAAGTTTGTAGCCCAATTTATGCAAACCCTCAACAACCTTTTCCATCCGAAAAATTTTCCCATATACGAATCATTTAGATCCATACCCAACAACCACCACCAACACAACCGTCAAATCCACAGCCAGTTTCACAGCAACCTCATCAATATATTGTAAGCGTAACTCCAAACGGAAGGGTCATATTGAGGCAATTCGTTCCGGTTGACATTGTTTTACATTCCGCAGAGACTCCATCTGTTGCCTGAGGACAAGGCTGGGAGCATGTCGAAACGAGTTTGGACAAATAATGATCTTTTTGATATTCGCTTATATTTTATTTATCAATTTAGTTTATTTTAATTGAGTTGTCAACACTAAAATTTAGCAAACGCGACAAAAATATAAATGTCGCTTGCAATCCAATCGGTTATAAGCTTTAGAGACATGAATTCTTTTTTAATATACTTACTTGAATTTCAACTACCGCAAAGTCAATTACACTTAACTACTTTACTTACCCTAAATTGTATTATTAACTTACTTACTTCTTAACTACCAAAACCTCAAGTTGTTGAACACTTATTAAACCCCAACTTCTAATAAATATTGTACATTTTGAATTTTATGAAAATACCTACTGGTTTTTATTTTCCCTAGCATCATAGAAAGGCAAGTATCTGGAATACTTATCCCGTGCTTAATAAAAGCTCAAAAGATTAACCAAGTCTTTTCTTTTATTTTCATTTTCCCATATTTGCAAGAACGGATTAACCGTTTTGTAAATAAAATCTCGCTTGGTGGTTGTCCCTAATTTATCTGACCCCTAAAACTTATCAACAACCATCAAAGAGATTTTTAGATAATAATCAAATTATTACGGTTACAATCATACCAAAAACTAATCACAAACATTCATGTTCATTGCAAATACAAGTGCTTAAAACTGAGTGTTGAAATGAGATATTGCGTTTACAATCATTACTTGTTGTCATCACAAAAAATCAGAGTACGTGATTGGGTATACTCGAAAGTTTGACACTTGTTGCAGCTCACTGGTGTACACCTATCCCCAAATTTTCGTTTTGCTTAATTTTGATTTATTTATTTCTTCCTTCTGTTTGGTTTAAATCGAAAGGTTTCCTAAGTTACCGCAATTTATTTATTTTTAATTTAAAAAAATTAATTTTTGTTAAAAGAAATAAAAGTGCTTTATTCGGCTGCGCCGAATCTTATATACCCTTCACAAAAATATGAACAACTTTTTTTATTAGCGAGCAAAACAAATAAGGGGTTGTTCACATATTACGTGATGTTTGTTATTTTTGCTGTTTTTAAGCCCCTCCACTCCCTTCGTAACGCTTGAAAAACATCGTTATAAACTATTTAATCCGTAACAAATCCTTAAAAAATAAGCAACATTTCGTTTTTGATTGTAACTCAGTTATTTATGAATGTTCTGTGGGGCCTTCGGAAGCCTGCCCAGAAAAATAGGCAGACTGCCAGACGGACATCGTTCTTAACTGTACAGGGTTGTGCTCATTTATTTTAAAAACAATAATTTTTCTACTTTCAATGCAAACTTTATTTATTTATTTATATTTATTACTGGAAAAGTACGCAAACAAACCTTTTATAAAGTAAAAATCATAATAACAAAAATTGATAATTCCACTATTAATTCGTTTTATGTCTTGCATACCTGTAGAAACTATTACTTCCATACTTTAGCTACACTCATAAATTTCTGGCCAAACTTCTTAAAACTATTTCTCAATTAAAATCCATGTAATTGCATTTGAAAAAAAACTGACTTAGAAGAATGATATGTTTACCTTCAAGTACCCAGCCAATCTTATAGAAAAAATTAACTATTTTTAGTAACTGCAACCTTTGTATACTTCATACTCTGCACAATATCGTGATCTTGTAATAAAATACTATTTTCATCGCAGTCATCTCTTTCGTTTTGTTAATGACAAACTACCAGCATGACCAACATTAAAAACATGAACTGAAGAAAAACTCCATGAAGAAAATCTAAATATCAGAAAAAAAGAAACATTTATAAAAATTTTGAACAACTTACTAAAATTTAAGTTGTAATATAAATAAAAAACTAAGTCACTTACTTCGGCCGGCTAAATTTATAACTTCAACGGTGAACAGCGGCATATCAAGCATGGAACCATCATGCAGTCATACAAAAACTTAAAGGTGGGTTTTAACAAGCGGTTAAAATCGTGCTAATGTTTGTTGCTGGTAAGTTTGTCCATCAAATACTTGTTAGTTCTACAAGTTACAAATAGAAAAAAAAAATTGTCGTACAAACACGAATATATGATACTCTATATATACTTTAACTGTTTTAACAAACGCGAAATACCTTTTTTCCCACAGTGATTTTGATTAGGCTATAGTTCTAAGAATTTGTTCTGAAAGAATTGGACAGTAGATAAGAGCAAGGGAAACATTGAAGTTAATTAGTTGCCAGCTATACTGCGAAACATAGCAACGTTGTTTACGGATGAGGAGGCCCGGAAATTGCTTGATGGCTCAAATTTGAAATTTTGCGCACCTTCGCAGCCCCGCACGATATTTCAGTTCAAAAGGTTAAGCAAAATCGAAAAGTTACAGATTTTTACTATGTAGTGCGCTATTATATGGGTAGAAATAATAATTTTTTATGAGACAATTTAAGCAAATAAATGTTTTTTTAAATTTATAATCGCACTATTTGCCAAAATTAATATTTTACTTATTCATATTAATTAATTGTTCATAAAAACACATTGACATTGATAACTGCGGGGTACTAGCTACAGTGTTGCCAATTTAGCATATTTAATGCTAAAGCTAGCGGTTTTTTATTAAAATATTGTACTGGAATATTTGAAAAACAAACAAAAAAATTACAAAATTTAAAAACATCAAACTGGTGTGTGCTAAAATAACCAGACACGTCAACTTTGACAATTGAAAATTGTCCAAATCAGCTTTTTATGCGAGCTAGCTGAGAAAGAGACAACAATTACGTGTTCGTGTTTCATTTTATCCAATTAAAAATGTTGCACATTTTACAATTGTATGCGTAAAACTAAACAAAAGGAAACACTAATACTTTCTTATTTCTCTTTTGTGATGCTGGCCACTTCGGCTGAGACGACAATATCTTCCGACTCATGTCGCGTCTGGTTAGACTGTTGCTCAAGCTAGACTGATTAAAGTTGTTTATTTCTCTACAATGTGTGTACACACTTACGTAATAAAAGAGTAAATGAAAAGGCGTCGCGCCCTGCATTTCCCTTTGACTGGTCTAAACCAGTGCTGGCTGTCGAGAGAAATTAATTTTTAATTTATACCATATTTACACTACGCAACTTTGTTGCATGCAACTCTCTTTTTTCAGTGAGAAAGACAAAGAAGAAATACAAAATGTATACATTTCTATTTCAACACTCTCACTTAAAATGAAAATTGCATGCAACAAAGTTGCATAGTGTAAATATGGTATTAGTATTAGTGCTTATGAGTATGAGTTAGTAGTATATCACTGTATCACAGATACACAGAATCCTCACTTTTGACAGCTAAAAAAGGTTGTTCTCATGTGTTAAGCAGTTTTACATGTTGTTGATGTGTTTACTAAGATTGTCTGAATGAGATAGTCAATTAGAAACCACGTCAGAAAATAAGATTTGCTTTCTCTTTCATACAATCTTCGTAATGTTGTTGTATAGTGACGGGTCTAGTTAGTTGTCTATTACTGTATGCCTATTAAAAAGAAAACCAACAACGTAAAAAAGGAAGAAGCTTTCATACAACTGAATGAAGTTGTTGTTTATTTTTTACTCTTTAGTCCATTGGTTTGAGTCCATTGGTTTCCGGAAAAGCTGGCAACCTTAGAGCAAGCAACACCTAAACGAATTTTTTTTGTTATACATAAATTTTTACAATATATCTTAATATATAAAATTAAGATGAAAATCAAATAAAAGCAGTTTATTGTATTGACGATAGCTGTTCCAACGTGGATGATTTATTTACCCGTCCTGAAATGGATGGAGAGGTAGACGAAGAGTCGGGTGGCTGCAAGCTATCTACTGTTGTACAAATTGTACTCTTTATTTTATTTCTTTTTATACTCTCTATTTAGTCGTTAATGCGAGAGCGACGAGGGTACATGCATGGTAGCTTTGTTGATATTTCGCCCCATACAGTGTGTAAAATAAATAGCAATGATGAAAATAAAGTGCTTTTTATTAGAAATAAAAATATATTTTTGAAAAAAATAAGGCTGAGGCCACGCGAACGTTTTTACAACGCGCCATTTCTGTTTTTTATATTAAATTTGAAATTTCTCAATTTTTTAAAACTTCAAATTTAATATAAAAATCAGAAAAAGCGTTTTAAAAACGCCCGTGTGGTGTCAGCCTAAGGGGATTGGGGCAAAATGTATTGAAAATTTCTCCATTTTACCAAGTAAAGAAATAGTAAGTTCAGTGTGAGCCGCAAAGTATAAGGCCAAATCTACTTTTTAGCGCCTTTTGGGTAAAGTAAACAGCACTTACGGGCCCTTTCTAATAAAACTTTTACAGAGCATTTTTTCTGTTCGCACATTTAAGGTAAAAATCGGCGATTCGACTTCTGAACCCGACAATGTAGAAAGTGGTGTTCTTCAATGAAGCGTTCTTCCACCTTTACTATTTAATATTTTCCTACACGATTTACCACATTCAACCACTAGCTCGAAAGCCATACTTTATGCCGATGATTGCATGATTTACTCTCATAATGAGTCTCCCAAAAATCCACTTCAAAATGCAGCCTCCCATTTTGATGCTATAAACACATTTTACAAATCAGGGGGTATCAAAATAAATGCAAGCAAATCTGAAGCAATTTATATAAGGAACGCTTCCGGAAATTGTGACAGCTTTGTAGTTCCGGGAAGCAAACCCTTGCATCTCTCGTTAGATGGCCATGAGATTCCATTCAAATCGAACATTAAGCATCATGGAGTTACTTTCGACCAGTTATTGATATGTAATAAACTCGCGAGAAACAACTTGGCCAAAACAAAACGCATTGTCGGCATTGTTTTGGAGCTTATTTAATAACAAATATTTTCCGCAAAAAACGAAGCTTCTTCTCTATAAGGTTGCTATTACATCAGCTATGGTGTATGCGTTTCCGATATGGTTTTCCATCTCTCCAGTGGTAGCAAAAGAGTTGGAAATTTGCGAACGAGCCTTACTGAGAAGATGCATCAATAAAAACTTTCAGAGTTGCACTAAAAGATATTCGAACTCATATATCTACAGAAAGTCAGATGTTGTTTCATTTTGCAGATACGCCTTTCAATTGCAAAAAAATCTAAAAATTTAGAATTTCATGACAACTCCTTACTGAATGAAATCTTTGAAACTGAAAGAAAAATCAATTGGACTGCATCGGCTTACTTGTCACCGATTGGTGTTTTATCGGAGAACCTCGAAGATGATCCAACAATTTTTGCTCTACCAAATTTTTACAAAAAATATTCACCCTGGCTCTTATAGAGGCTAGTTAGTTGTAAGTTTTTAACATGTTAGCCGCCGTCACATGTATGTTTAGTAAATATACCTAATCATTTATGAAGATAGTTTGGTATTTTCGTATACTAATCTATGTGTTCAATAATAGTTACCTAAGTAAAAAAAAAACGAAAATAGTTTAAACATTTTTTAGATGAAGCTACCATATGCTATAAATCATTGCATTAGTACAAATTCGTCTTTGCATACTGTGATATAAAACTCTCTGTTTGACACCATAAATTAACAGCTGTATATATATTTTATTTTAAAGCTATGTACAGACGATTGTCAGATCTAGCAATATTGTAAGTAAAATGTGCTAGAACTTTCTTACAATCTTGCGAACTGAAAATTTTTGGCTGACACCGTTGGCAGAAAAAGCATTATCAGTCGATTTTAATACTATCTCTCGTTGGTATTGTCAGATTATTGTCAGACATTTTTTAATTGTCAGATGTGCGAAGTTCCTGCATCTGACAATGGCGTCATTGTCAGAGACGTCTTTATATTGGCAGCACTGCACACATCTTTTTTTAGGGAAAAAGGAAAATAAAAGAAACTATGCAGCTAAAATAGTAAAAATTACTTCGTTATGTTTAATACTAATTTATATTTTCACTTTTTAAAGTTAACACAAGAACAGATGATAAATAATTGATAATTTCTGTTGAATGATCTGAGTCTGGCAGCGCCAAACAGCAGATCTGAAAATTTTTGCATCTGACAATCGTGTGAACTGCCAATTTTTTTACTGACAATATTGTCAGATAAATTTATTGTCAGACAATTGTCTGCCAATAAATTGTAAGCTTTTCTAACAACTTTGATACAACCGTGTGAACTAACAATGTACCTTATGCTGACGATTTTGTATTGTCAGTACATCGTCAGCACATTGGAAGATCTGACAACCGTCTGTACAGGGCTTAAGTGTTATCTATTATTATTATTATTTGTTTAACAGACCTGTTCGTTACAGTAAATGTCGGGAGCAAACATTGTTTACATTATTATCTTAGTACTTTAGTACCAAATCTAATTTTTCCTACGCATGTAGCTTATTCTTCTTATCGTATATTAAAACAAGACATACAAAATTTTAAGATAAAAAAGATATCATTGTCGATCTGTACAAATGGAAATCAAGAAGTCTTAATAGAAATTTTACTACTACTACATTGGTTTTCATTCGGCTGTATACATATACGAGCCGAATAATGTTCGGAACTCTGGTGCCAGTATGAGCGACAATGGTCTCAGCAGACATTGTATGTCAAAACAGATCGATTGCTAAATGTAGGGTGTTACCAACATCAAAATAAACGCATACTACTCTTACCATTTGTTGTAGTTTGATGATTAAGAAGACCAACACAACACGACTTTTCTTTTCTTCAAAGGAAACGTTGGTGGAAAATAAAAAAATCAAAATAACCAAAAAAATCTATGAAAATGTATAGACTAAAATTGTATGTGAAATTAACGTGAGGTAGCAAAAGGGCACAACAGAAGTCACGTTGTCAAAATTTATAAAAACATAAAGGGAAAACAAGACAAAATTGTTTGGGAAATGGCTGTAGCCAATAATTACAGAAATGAAAACAAAAACTTGAAAACGGTATGAGAAAATATTTTTATAAAAATGCATCTACTATAAGATTACGAACTTTTTTGAGTTGGAAATGAAAATAACGGAGAGCTTCAAATCTTTAGTTATACTTTCTGATGCAAACCGCTATACAGTATAAAATATATAAAAATTTATGGCTACGTTGCATATTTAATGCTTTTAATTCCCAAAAATTCGAGAACTCTTGAAGATATTGACCAGAGGACTTTGTATACACTAGGGTATTCATTTTAATCGACTTTTAAATTGTTCGATTGAATAATCAGTTAATCGATATTGAGGATTTTAAATTACTCGAACAATCGAGTAAAGCTTTTATTTCGTTCGGGTTATTCGAGTTACTTTTTCGTTAAAAACTTATTCGAGATAATCGAAACAATTTAGAATTTACTCGCTTTTTTCTATTTTTTTTTTTGGGAAACAATTTTTAAATCAAGTTTTATTGCCGTATTATATATTTTATCAATGAAAACAGTTGATCATCTAAAATAATAACCCTATTTAAGTGCTTTGCAAATTTTTACTTTTTGAATGTTTAAAGTTTGTACATATTGCATTTTTTTAAATGGTTTTATTTAACTTACCCTGTTCGTGGAGTTTGTCGCGTTTGTGTCGTCGGGTCAAATCTGGTAATTGAAAATTTATTACTTTCCTGTTGAACGATTGATCTGAAATTTTGTAAGCGCCTGTAGCTTTGATGACAATTTAATATTGTGATTTGAAAAGTGGGCAGCGCCACGCTCATAAAAAGTAGTACTTAATTTTAGCCCTTTCCTGTTAACTGATTGATCTGAGATTTAGTAGACGCCTTTACTTACAATTACTCTACACTTTTGTATTTAAAAAAGTGGGCAGCACCACAACGATAAACAGTAACATTTAGTTTTAGCCCCTTCCTGCTAACCAAAATATTTTGCCAGTTTTGGTTAAGAAATCTTAAAAAAATTCTTTCGAAAAAAAGAAAATTTACATAAAACTTTTCACTCGAGTTGTTCGATTAATCGTCTTAAATTACTCGAACAAATTGGAAATTTTTGTTTGATCGAACATTATTTGAGTGAGATATTACGATTAATCGATCAAACATCAATCGAGTGAATACCCTACTAGGGTATTCATTTTAATCGACTTTTCTATAGTTCGATTAATCAATTAATCAAAATTAAAGTTTTCAAAGTACTCGAACAATCGTGTAAAACTTTTATTTCGTTCGAGTTATTCGAGTAAGCTCTACTGCTAAAAATTATTCGAGGTAATTTTTTTTTAATTTTTGAATTACTCGGTTTTTTTAAAATTTTTGTAGACAAAAATAAAACAAATTCTATTTTTTCACGTTTTTATATATTTTAATAATAAAACCAAAAGAAGAAACAATCTTTCTACATAAATTAAATCAAACTGATCATTTAAAATTGTTTTTTTTAACAATCAAATGTCTCGTTGCATTCAATGCGGAATAAAAATAATTGGAAATATTAACTTGTAACAACAAAGCCTTTCATTTCGCATGGAGAATAGACCAGGATAATTCCTTACATAAGCGAACAAAATCAATGAACTGGTGTAGGTACTAACGTTATACAATAGTTGTATGTTTGTTGTTGATATTCTCAATAAAAAAAATATAATATGACACTACAACTTATGTATATATGTTTTTATTGTGTGCTATGTGTTTAGCCGAATAATTTTCGCATCAAGCCGCTTCTATGTACATAAATATTTTTTATTTAATACTTTGAGGTTTAGTTTTTGAAGCTTTTTTGTCTTTAGTATTTGAACATATGACAGGGTATTCAACTATGTCCTATTTGAAATGTTGTACTATGTTAGTACCTATGACATTAGTAAATCTTGTGAAGTCCTTAAATATATTTAGTCCTAAAAAAATAATACTTTTTATCAATTTCATAGATATGTTTTCCAGAGACCGTAATAATTATGAGTTTTTTCATAAAAATCAGAAAATAATAATTATTTTTTGATATATATATTTTTGGGCAGAAATAACAATTATTTTCAGATTTTTATTAATTCTTTTTTTGCAGAAATAGTTATTATTTTCTGATTTTTATTATTTTGGGCAGAAATAACAATTATTTTCTGATTTATATATTTCCGAGCGAAAATTCGTAAAAACTTGGTAACATCAAAAACAGAAGTGTCTGATAATGATTTAAAATCGGTAAAACTGTAATAAAGCGAAGAACAGCCTAAAAGACCACTTTTATCGCGAAAAAAACGAAAGTTCGCGTAAAATTGCAAACAAGCCCTAAAATTCCGTATAAATGTGTAAAATTGTATGGAAAAAATCAGAAAGATGACGAAAATTCGCAAAAACTTGGTAGCATTAAAAAGATAGAAAAGTGTGATAGTGATTAAAAATCGGTAAAATTATAAAAAGTTGAAGAACTGGCTAAAAAAGCACTTTTTTCGCGAATATCGAACATGTACGAAAAATTGCAAAACTGCATACAAGCCTTAAAATTGCTTTAAAATAGCTAAAATTTTAAGGAAGGCAAAAAATTCAGAAAAAATTACTCAAATTCGCAATATTCGCGATAAAAGTATTTTTTTTTGTCAGTTTTTGGTTTTTAAAAAATTTTCGAATTTATTAATCAATATCAGACTTTATTATCTTTTAAATCTTACCAAGTTTCAGCGAATTTTCTTCATTTTCCGAGCTTTCTGCATTCCTTACAATTTTAGCTACTTTTAAGGAATTTAAAAGCTTGTTTGCAATTTTGCAATTTGTCGCTAATTTTGGTTATTTTTGCGATAAAAGTGATTTTTAGACAGTTCCTGGCTTTGTTAAAGACTTAACGATTTTTAATCACTACCACACTTTTCTATGTTTGTAATGCTAGCAAGTGTTTGAGAATTTTCGTCACTTTCGTGATTTTTACTGAGTTTTGGCAATTTTAGCGATATTTAATAAATATATATATATATATATATATATATATATATATATATATATATATATATATATATATATATATATATATATATATATATATATATATATATATATATATATATATATATATATATATATATATATATATATATATATATATATCGAGCCATAACCGCCAAAAAAAGCTCAAGCGATATGCTTTTCGAAAATAGTTTTTGGACGAAAATCGATTATTTATGATAAATCGGACTATCTGTCAAAGTTTCAAAGTCCTGCCATGTACCGTTACGGAAATACAGCAAAAGAAATTTTAGCTTAAGTGCATTTTCCATTTAAATGTTTAATTTGTTTACATTTTTTTGTAACTGCAAAATGTCGCTTAAGCTAAAATTCTTTTTTGCAAATACAGCAAAACTAGTGTCAAAAACTGCAAGGATATCAATAAAACGGTTAAAGAACAGCTTGATAAAGATAATAATTACTAGTTTTAAAATAGTTTGATTAAATTAATTAATTTTTCATGGCATCAATAATATCTTAAAATATCTTAACCCTTACAAACATGCGTTGTCTTATAGGAAATTTATTAAAACTATTAACATTACATATAACAGTCCACTACAATCCTATGTAGCCAATATAAGGGCTCTACTTCGATTTAAACCAAGGTTAACTAAAAAAGACTCCTGTAAAATTTACTTTATGCGCTTAAGCTTTTTTGGCGGTCATAGCACGATATATATATATATATATATATATATATATATATATATATATATATATATATATATATATATATATATATATATATATATATATATAATATATATATATATATATATATATATTATATATATATTATATATATATATATATAACGGGTGTTTTTTTTAGAGGTATAGAACTTCGAATTGAAATAAAACACAAGAAAATCGTTTTAATGTCCATCAATTTGGCTTTATTGGAAGGATAATTTTATGCCATTAATGTTTAAATATGATTTCGGGCATGTGGCCGCCGCGGCTGGCTCGAATAAAGCCAATTCTACAGGTCCAATTTTCAACCACTTTTTCGAGCATATGGGCCGTATGTTGGCAATAACGCCACGAATGTTGGCTTCCAAGTCCCCTAACGTTTCTGGTTTGTTGGCGTAGACGAGCGACTTCACATATCCCCAAGAAAATAATCCAATGGTGTCAAATCACACGATCTTGGTGGCCAATTGACAGGTCCATTCCGCGAAATTATGCGCTCATCGAATGTTTCCTTCAATAAATCGATTGTGACGTGCGCTGTGTGGCATGTAGCGCCGTCTTGTCTGGAACCACAACTCATCTACATTCATGCCATCCAATTCGGGAACAAAATAGTCGGTTTATCATGGATGGACAAAGCTCCAATTGCTGTGCACGGTGGCGAATCGATTCATTCGGGTCCTCTTCAACACTTTGCTCTACAGCGGCAATTGTTTCTTCGGTGCGCACTGTTCGACGTCTCTGCGGATGCGTATTATCACATAGAGTAAACGTAGTGCGAAAACGATCCATGGTTAACCGAATTAATTGCTCTGATGGACGATTATGTCGACCATAAAATGGACGGAGCTTGCGGTAAACTTCGCGAACTGAACCATTAATTTCGAAATAAATTTGCACGATTTGCAAGCGTTGTTCTTTTGTCAACCTGTTCATGATGAAATGGCAAACCAACTAAATATTAATCACTTGACAGCTGACAAAATGGCCGCCAGTTAAAAAAGTGATGCCAACTTAAAGTTCTATACCTCAATAAAAAACACCCATTATATATATATATATATATATATATATATATATATATATATATATATATATATATATATATATATATAATATATATATATATATAATATATATATATATATATATACTATATAATATATATATATATATATATATATATATATATATATATATATATATATATAATATATATATATATATATATATATATATATATATATATGTATATATATATATATATATATGATATATATATATATATATAATATATATATATATATATATATATATATATATATATATATCATATCTTTGCAATTTTGAAAGTGATGTTTTGCGATTTTTTGCTGTTCGTCAACTTTGTGAGTGTGTCAATTACAAATTATTTCGATATGAAAAGCCTTATTGTAATAACATTATAAGCCTCTCGAATTGAAAAACTGGTCTTATTAGTTTTTCCTACTGATTATAACCATCCCAACATCCCCTTCATCAAAAGATTTAAGTTATTTTCCAATTAGTTTCTGATTTAGACGATAATTAACTTTTTATATTTCAATATTTTTGTTGAGTTTTTTTTCGCATACCATCATAAGCCACACTAATTTTTTACGACTTAAAACCAAATTTTGATTTACGAAGAAGCTATATATCGTCGCGTTTCTTCTTAAACCACACCAGGTAAGCGCCATTTTTGTGAAATTGAGTTTTTTGGTTTTTATGGTAGAAAATAACATTTGCCACACTATTGTATTCTTATTTTGACAACTTTGTATAAAAAAAAGAAATTAAAGCTATTTCGAAAATCTCGTAAGCGCCATACAAAATGATATTTGCATGCAAAATAGAATTCTTTTTATATATAAAGGTGGAAATGTTTAAGTCTCGCCCACCAAATTCTTTGTTTTTGAGATAAACAAAAATCTGGAAAGTTTCAGGCCAATCGGAGCATTATTGGTGCGGCGTCAGGCTCTCAAAGTCAGTAACTTTGGTAAAAGCGACACTTCTCGTCGAGTAACTCAAAAACTATATATCCTAAACAGCACAAATGTTCCTCGAACCCCCATTTGTTTAATAAAATGCAGCTTTTTTATGTATGCGAAAGCTTTATATCGATATGTAAACATGGCTGTCGTATAAAAAGCCGCTTTGAGCTGAAGTTCGTTTTCGGACCCTAAGGGGTTAACGCGTGCCCATAGAGGGTTAATTTCTAAGACTGACCCCAATTATTTTGATATAACCAACATTTATTTCAAAGAATTCAAAGCGCTATCTGTACTTCTTACACTAGCTCCCATACAAACCGTAAAGTGTACGGAAAAACATGAAATTGATAGAATTTGAGCTATTATTTTTTACGCAATATAATGAACATGGCATGTTCTTTGAATTTTGAAAATAAATTTCTTTTGTCTCCCCATAACAAAAATTATGTTGGTCTCAATTTAGCGTTGCCTTCACTTTACAAAAGCTCAATTGGCATTAAAAAGGAAAATATAAAGATTTGATAAGTTTGGAAAAAGTAATGCCGGCAAATAGTTGACCATTTTTTTTTTGAACAACTCGTTATTAACAATAAATAGTAAGAGTTTTTAAGTGTTTTTTTTTAAGTATAATTAGTTATCGGCCCTTTTCATAATGCACGATTAAAAGTTAACGTGGACTTGTCGTTAAAGTCCACGTTAACTCATTGTATAAAGGGCCGTAAGAAAACTTTTTTTTACCAATGGAATGTTCTTTTCTTGATATTATAATATGAAAAAATAATATGTAATAAGTTTCTTTGCATTCATTTTATATAACATCTTTCGTTACATTTTTTTTAAGAGAATAAACATTTTCTTTGAAAAATATAAGAATAAATGTTAATTTGCACACAGAAATTTATGTTTTTTAATTTTACAAAACCTCGTAAGCGACAAAATTTGCGAATTGCTGTTTGCTCCAAAAACACGCAAGCGGCAAATTTGGATACAGTTACTTTGTTAGTAATAATTTTTTTAAAAAAATTATGCTACACCCTTCAGAGAGTCGTGAAGCCATGTTTTGTAAAAGGAAATTTTGTTATAAAACACATATTTAAAAAGTTATTAAGTTTTTTTCGTTTTCTGAAAAATGAGCTGTTGGCGCTTACGTGGTTTATTTTGGTGACTTATGATGTTATTGCATAAAATAACTATTAAATATGCAAATACGATTTCTTGAATAATGATTTCTTGAATAATAATCATAAAAATCTGCTTGTAGTAATGTTTCTGACACAAGATCGCTTTTTTGATTTAAGACCAATTTTGGATGTTGTTAGTAAAAATTCAATTACTTCTGATCTACATAACATAAATTTCTGTGGTGTATATACTTTCCGTTTTAGAGCAGAGGACACGAACTCAAATTTTATAAAAACTTTATTTAATGAAGAATAGAAGGAAGTGAACATGATAAAAAAAGGAAAACTTTCGAATACAACTTTAAGTGGACAGAGAAAAAGTATGCAGAGCCAGTAAAAATTTCAGGCTATTAGTTACTAAATTTTAAATCCTTGCTTTAATATATTCCACCGATTTATCATACCTTCCACAATTCTTTGCGATCTATAAACAGTCATAATAATGCAGAAATTATTCTATAAGTTAGTTTGTTATACTCATTTTAATTACTTCTGTTTAGTTGGAAAGCCAAATTGTATAATAATTTATTTAAAAGCAAATACGTACATGCTATTATTTAGTTTTGAAACAATTTTTAAATTTTTTCTGCAATAACATCATAAGCCATACCAAAGTTAAAAAAAATAAAAAATAGTGCTTTACATTTTTTGTGCAGTAACGTCATAAGGCAAATTGAAATTTAAATATAGCCATCTCTGCTACGTTGCATTGTCCAACGATGGGTATGTGATAGTAGTCATTTTAAAGGAGTTCTCAAAGAGTTCAAAGAATAATTTCATGAAAGACCTATTTTTTTATTTTATTTTTATTTATTTCCTAAATGTTGCAAATACAATTACAAATTATATCATAACTTAATTTAAACGAGACTAGTAACAAAGGCCTTCACTCCTTGTAGTGAAACAGACCAGAGTCTATGATGGGAATCGAACCCGCAACCTCCACACTGATAGGCTAGCACACTACCCACTAGCCTACCGAGGTACCCACAATCATATTTTTGATATATATTTTTAACTTTAAAGTTGATTATATCAGAAAAATTTATATGTGGCATATGATGTTATTTCAATGAGCCTCTCATATATAGTACGTACCCAGCAAAAACTTGGTAATGAGTTGTAATTACAGAGAAACATGCTTTTCAACCACACACAACATATCGTCTGAATTACTTTACAGTAGTTGAACAATTACTTACTAGTAAATAAACAAGCCATTTATGGTCTTATTGATAGAGTACTAGTGTATCTGCTTATCATACAGACGATAAACTGTTCAACCCGTGGGGAAGCAAAATAGAGTTTTTTAATTGTGTTTATGTTTGTGAAAACAAGTTTTAAGCCTATAACAAATTAGTTGTGCAGTAGCCTAGTAAGTAAAACACCCAGCGAGTAACATAACACAATAACTGAAAATGGCATGAGTTCAATGCTTAGCAGAGACATTTAGGGCCTTATTTTGTAAAACGCAACGCTAAGCGTTGACCAATTTTGTATGTGTTCTGTTTTTGTAATCAACATTTCTTCCACACAAAATTTATCAACGCTAGGCGTTGCGTTTTACAAAATAAGGCCCTTAATTTTTATAGTGTTTTGTGTATTCAATACCTTCTAAATATTGAAATTTATAACTTGTTATTTGTAATCAAATGTGGTAAGTACTTGCCTCCAATGACATCGCAATGTTAAAGTATTTGGTTAAAATGCCAAAGTAGAAGCAGTGAAGGGTATGTTTATTAGCATTTTAACTCATTACTTTGCCATCAAAATTTTTCCTGGGTATGAGAGCTGTAATGATTTCAGATTTCAAACTGAAATCATGTCAAGATTGCAATCTTTTGTGATTGCAATCATTTTGAAATAATTTTTTTAAAAATCATTTATTGCAATCAATTTGAAATTAATTTCTATATTTTTTTATTATTTTTTATTTAGTTAGCACGTATAAGAAGAGTGCTACTCCAGAGAAGGAGCTTCTAGCGAATTTCTATATTAATTGATTGCAATAAAATCCAGTGATTGCAACCAAAATTAAATCAGAATCAAAATCATTGTTCTCTTCAAATGATACTCATTCTTCTAAAAATAAAGCTTATTCTGATAATTAAAAATAACTGCATGAAATGGCTAACAAATCTACGTTTTGGTACGTTTTTTATACCATTTTTTATACTATTTTGTTGATATATCATATTTTTGGTGGCCCTGATAATTATTGCCCTTCCCCGTACTTTCTCTTAAATGCCACCAAGATTTTGTTAAAAGCGCAATTTTTCCTCAGTTTAACATAAATCAAATTAATATAGTCTGGCTATTTCAGTGTTTTCCTTAGTTAGTATTTTGAGTAGAAGATACACGAGGAATGAACTGCTTTTGTTCAATGTACAATTGTTTAATTAATTTCATTGCGATGGATGTGGCGAGGCTTATCAGGCCTGCTAGTTTCTATATATGAAATCAAGTTATGCACTTTTTTTACGCTCTCAGTAGTAATATATGTATTTGCATTTGATTATCGAAATTCTTTTT
Organism: Panzeria rudis; assembly: GCA_956483635.1. NCBI lineage: Eukaryota > Metazoa > Arthropoda > Insecta > Diptera > Tachinidae > Panzeria > Panzeria rudis. The sequence goes on along the minus strand of OY101449.1, from coordinate 42,176,304 downwards.
GTCCTTGATTTAATTTGGATTTTCGCTAATATGTTGCGTTTTAATTGAGCAAAAATTTTTCTAAAAATACACCCTGTAAAGCAATATAAGAAAGTTTCAGAAAAAAGTTTTAAATCAATATTTTTAAATTCATTAAACAAAATACTTCATTTTAAACCAAAACATATCCAGGAAAATTTTTGATGGCAAAGTATTGAGTTAAAATGCTAATGAACATACCCTTCAATACTTCTACTTTGGCATTTTAACCAATTACTTTAACATGGCGATGTTATTGCAGATAAGTATTTAACATATTTGCTTACAAATGACAAGTTATAAATTTCAATATTTAGAAGGCATTGATTGAATACACAAAACGTAATAAAAATTAATTGTCTCTGCTAAGCATTGAACTCATGCCGTTTTCTTCTATTGTGTTATTTTATGCCAAGTGTTTTACTCACTAGGCTACTACGCAACTATATTGTTACGGGCTTAGAACTTGTTCTAAAGTTATAAATTTCAATATTGAGAAAGCATTGATTGAATACATAAAATGCAATAAAAATTAATTATCTCTGCTAAGCATTGAACTCATGCCGTTTTCGTCTATTGTGTTATTTTATGCCAAGTGTTTTACTCACTAGGCTACTAAGCCACTATATTGTTACGGGCTTAGAACATGTTCTAACAAATATAAACACAATTAAAAAAAATCAATTTTGCTTCCCCAGGGGTTGAACTATTTATTGTCTGTATGATAAGTAAATACACTACTAGTCTGCCAATGTTTAATTATTAGTAAGTACTTGCTTAACCACTATAAAGTAATTCAGACGGTATGTAGTTTGTGGTTGAAAAGTATGATGTTCGGTAATTACAACGCATTACTAAGTTTTTGCTGAGTAGTGTTACTTTTTGAAATTATTCTTAAAGATTTGTGTAAGCAAACATGTTTTGCTTTACATATTAGGAAAAAATTATCTTTGAGGAAAATGAGGATCGATTTGTATATGTATGCTACGTTCGATATTGGTCGGAAATAGTGATCTTAAAAAAACATATTTATTTTTGGTGTGATATTTGTGTGCCCCCGCCGAAACATGGCAGATTAAATCGAAAAGCTAACATTTTCCGATTGATTTTGATTAATTGAACAAAATTTATAGCAAACATAATTTTTTCTACAAAATGTTCCATAACTATCTAGACTGTATACAATGCATTAGAATAAATAAATACATTAAGAATTTGTCTGTGAATGATACAAACAACATTATTTTTGTCCAAAGTACAGATTACAGACCTTCACCATTATTAGCAGTAGTAAGTAACATGGTCCTCGACCAGGACCAAGAGTATATCGAACCTATATAAGTAAGGGAATAGATTAGATTATAAGTGTTCATAACTCAAAGATAATGTTTGTAAATATGGACTCACAAAACGACCTTTAAGGTTATTACTTAAATGTCAAAGACATAGTTTCATATAAATTCATTTAAATTTCTTATACCGAATTTACATTATGAAATATTTCATGAAATTTGCGGCATGAAACTTTCTTTATTTTCTAATAGAATGAACAGGGATAATATTTGTGTTGAAAAAGTAAATGGAAGTCAAATTTCAGACGGTTTTCCTAAATATTCTTTAACCCATCAATACAAAAAGATTCATGAAAGAAATTTCATGAAATATTTCATCGTGTAAATTTGGTATTATTAAAAAACAACAGCAAATAAAATTAATATTTACTACATTTGTGCATGTAACGATTTAAGTCTGCAAGCAAACATTTAAACATTCTTTAAAAAGCCTTAAAAAGAAAACGATGTCCTACATGGTATTTTAATTTTTATTTTATTTTGTGTTCAATTTACAGGAACCTCCTTCCTCTATGGCGTAAGGACTTTCATATAAACTTTACTTAGCACACATACTCATACCACACTGACATCCTCATATCATTATTTCGTACTATGGCGTGGCATGGCATTCCTTGACAGCCCCAACCGTTTAAACAACATACAACGCATTTTATTGGAAAAATTAAAAGCTTTTCCATTTTATTATGCCTAAAGTCTCCAATGGCCCAATTTAAATGAAATTATGCTCATGTTAAAGAAACTCAACAGTTTTTAAGAGTTTTCCACAAGTTGAAAAAAAAAATAAAAATTTTAAAGTTTATCTTCTCACTGTTTGCATGCCTGCTTTTCAACAAGCATGCAAGCAAACAGACATAAAGGCGTAATGTTTGTAGCATTGTGGCATAAGGAAGAGAAGCAAACAGTAGGCCGTCTAGCATGCAGACGTCTATTTGCCTCAGCAGCCAGGATGGCAACGAATACATCAATAACATTAAATGGCCAAAACGTGGGCGACATACTAGTTGACTAAAACGCCTCTTGTTTTTAAAGTTGCGTGTAAGTTTGTATTGCATAGCAATAATACACAATTTAACAAGGTTATTCAATAAAAAGGTTTTCAACAAAAATATATCTTTGCTCGGAATTATAGCCTTTATTTTATCTAAATCATTGTTGTTCATTTCACCAAACAATTGTTTGTACTCTTTATTTAATTTCCTTTTATACTCTCTGTAAAAAGCTGTTAAATTTAGCGCCAATCTCCGAAGATAAGAAGGGCTAACAGCAGCGTGACCGTTTTGCGACTAAAGTGGCAATTTGCTACTTTTTCAACTGCCTTGCCACTTTTACTGCCCCTTTTTTAAAATCACCTAAGTTTGCTGCCCCTTTTGATATATTATGCCCCTTTTTGCCCCTTTTTTATGAAGTGATACTTTTTCTTTTAATATTAAAACCGAACTCAAGCCAAAATAATTAAAATTTCTTTGGATATAAACCCATACAGTTCGACTAAACTCATAACTTAATTGAAAAACAAATATATTTTAGTCCAAATAAATAAAAAAACACATTGAACTTTAAGTACGAAGAGCTTTCTTTACCATTTGGAAAGAAATTCTTATGGAAAAATGGCATTCGATTTACTTACGAGCAGACTTGTTTGCTCGATTTTAAAACAAATAAAACTGTGTTAATTCAGTTTTGAGAACACCAAAAATATTAATTCGTTTTGAAAACGAAAAATTTACTTGGATTCAGTTTATAGAACAGTACCGATTATTTGTAGGAGAGCAAAGAAACATTCTATTTAAAACGAAGATACTTTTCTACATTCATGCGAATATTAGTTCTAAAACTTAAAAAACAATCAAACTGTGTGACATGGCATCATAGTAATTTCTTATAAAATCAAGTATTTTTGACTGATATCAATAGAGAGAGAATACTATGCATTTGTTACTATTTTTACGTTTGTTCCCTGAGAAATGTGCCATTTATATGCCATATTGGTCCACTATTTAAAAGTGTTTATATTAAACTTGTTTTCTGCCCGACGCCGGGTGATCTCTGAGGAGTTTCGGGAACATATTTCTTTGTAACTCATTTGTGCCAAATGGAAATTGCAGCCAGGGATCCACAATATTCGAGGATATAAGTCTAATTTTTCAATTATATTTGTGCATTTTTTTACAAAAGTTTGAAAGTTGAACTGTAGGGAGTTTATTTGTGATGAATATTGTAGCCAAGGATCCACACAATTTGAGGTTATAAGTCTCATTTATCAATTATATTTGTGATTTTTTTTACAAAACATTGAAAATTGATCTCAAGTAAATTTTTTAAGATCTCTGAGGGGTTTCGGCCATATTTGGGCACATCTTTCTTATTAGCCAAGGATCCACACTATTCGAGGATATAAGTCTCATTTCTCAATTGTATTTGTGAATTTTTTTTACAAAACTTTGAAAATTGAACTAAAGGCAATTATTGGTTATCTCTAAGAGATTTGAGCCATATTTGGGCACATCTTTCGGAGCCAGGTATAACCACGTATGTTTGTATGTGTTGTGTTAAAATAATTCGTTTGCAAGTGGCGTACTTCGCTGGTGCTGAAGGATTTGGTTTAATTATTTCCTTTTTGAAAAAGTTGCCCCTTTTTTTTGGAGAATCCCCTTTTTAGTGCCACTATTTTCCTCAAAATCTTCTTTTTGTGCCACTTTTGAAAACTTTCAACGGTCACCCTGGCTAACAGCGCTTAAAAGTGCCGCCCAATCGTTATTTCAGAAGCAATAGAGAGTATGTTAAACATAGTGCAGTCATTAAAGCAAAAAAAAAAACGGGTCAACTGCGGAATGAGAGATAAATGTTAACATCATTGGAGCTATAGAAAACGAGATAGTCGCGTAAACCTTATTTTTGTGACATTTGACCTTAAATAACTTGTGTCGCAGATACATGATTTTATGAGACTTGTGAGACAACTTTTATAATACCAAAATGAAGGAGTATACGAGTTTACAGCTTATTATCTGTCATTCCGTAACTTTAAACAGGGTATTATTCACTGAGATTCACGGTTGACCTTGCATTATATATATATATATCGATAAATCGATATTTTCTTAAAAATATATCGAATATATCGTCGATATTTTAAATTTCGATATGTCAATATATCGATATTTTTCCAAATATATTGACAGTATCGAATTCGATATTTTTTACCCTTGGTTTTGTTTTTCGTGCAATTTTTAAAAACATTTCTGCACAGTCTTCATCAAATAGAATATTACTACCAAAATCTTTTGTTTTATTTATAATATTTTGTCTATTCGAAAAATTATCATTGTTTGAGTGTAATTTTGTTGATGTATGTTCCACGAAATATTGGTGGAACAGTAAGGATCTTGGAAATTAACTCTTTCTAGTTTAATTATTTATAAGAAAGGTACTTTTTTGTTTTATTTAAAAAAAATTTGTGGACTACGTATGAATTATCATTGTTGAAAAATATCGATATTTCGATATATCGATATTTTATTCGATATATATCGATGCCGATCGATATTTAAAAATATATCGATATCGATATATATCGATATATTATTTGCACTTGCCCATCCCTAGAGTATGGCTGATCGCTGCGGGCTCTCTGCCCTCTATCTCAGAAACGATTTGTCGCAAATTTTATGCTCTACAATTCTTATAAAATATGTTAACATCATTGGAGCTATAGAAACCGAGATAATCGCGAAAAACTGATTTTGTGACCTTCGCAGACACGACATTTTATGAGAGTTTTGAGACAACCCTTAGAACACCAAAATGAAGGTGTATACGAATTCACAGCTTATTATCTCTCATTCCACAATGAACCCCTAATATGACTGGGATAAACATGTATCTTTTGCGTTATCATCTAGCAATTTACACTACATACAGTTATTCATCTAACAGCTTACAGTACAGCTTTCGTATCGGTAGACCTTCCTTTGGAAAAATTATGCCTTTGAATACCACTTTGACGAAAGTAAAACCTTTGCCGTGGATTTTTGCAGGGCATTTGAAAGGATGTGGCATGGTACACTCCTTTCAAAATGTTTTACGTTTGGTGTCAGTGATGAATATCCTTATTTGTATCAAGCTTCTAACGGATCGCACTGTAGGGAGCTAGCTTTATTGAAGAGTTATTGTACTGACAGATGGTAGCCAGTGCCTACTAGGCACCAGCAACACTGTTTGAATGAAATTTGACTGTTGTTATCCAAAGTAGCAGCTTTGGGTGTTTTGGAGCAGGATGATCACAAAGACTAATTCAGAGGCTGATGTTTAAGCTCTGAATTGACCACCCCAAGATACAGATTTTAGTGTAATATAAAATTTCATACAATCTAAGTGGCACATAAAGCCACTAAATGCTAAAGGTGTAATATATTTTTTTTTTTATTAATTTAAGCAAGTAGAATTAATTTTTCTTTAGTTTAACGTTCTTACATCATTGAAATAAGCTATGGAAAAAGATGTCAAAATACTTATGCCACATCGAACTCTCCAGTTTTTAGTTTAAATTAAAAAAAATTGACAAAATACATTTGAAATGTGAAAAGTCTTTTGTTTTCGAATAATGTACAAGGCTGCCAGTTTAGGAGTTCTGACCCCAAATTAGAGGAATTGTCATCACAATAAAAGATGAAAATTTTCATTTGGGGTTTTCATTGCGGTTATTTAAAAACTACATTGGAGTTTTTAGGGAAAATTCCTTAAAAGTTTCTTTCCTTTGATCTATAATTACAACTACTTCTTCTAAAATATTTTTAACATGCATACATACGAGTATATTGAAAGATTTGGACCGCAGATAATGTACTAATCCCTATTAACACAAAGTTCAGTCGTATCAATTTTATTTAAAAGTTTACTAACTCTCAGTTTGCCTGAACTTAAGTTTTATCTGAAAGTTTAACATTATCGTTAACATTTTATTAGTGCTTTACCAAATCATCAGTAACACAAGATCAACACGATTTCTAAGGCCCGTATTTTCTTAGTCAATTTGCGTACATATGATGCTGAGGTCAAATGCTTATAAATTACTTTTTTTAATTGACTCTGTATCTCGAGATTTTCAGTTATAAAGAAAAAAGAGGATGCTGCATCACATAATTTGCATTTACTCGAGAACTGGTTCTTCGATAAAATTAAAAAAACACAGTAGGATCGGAAACAAAATAACCTTTAAATTACGTCTCTAATAATTTTTTAACAGTCTTATAGTTTCAGAGATATTCAGAAAGTTTTATCAAATATAATTAAAATTTTAAACTGAAGAAAATTTTAAATTTTATTCTTACTTGCGATAACTTCATATGTTATAAAGAAAATGAGCTAAAATTTATTGAAATCGTTTCACAAGTTCTGAATTTTTCACAATTCAGTGGTATGTTCGCTTTGGATAATTATCAAAACAAATTTGTAATACTTTTACCAATACATTATTATTTGTTTCTTTTCAGAATTATTTAATATTGAGATATATGGATTTTATATGAACAGGTGCTACCACTCATGCATTTATGAAATGATTTTAATAAATTTGGCTCATTTTATTTGTAGCATATGAAGTTATCACAATTAAAAATAAAATTTAGAATTTTATAAGGCGGAAATTATTATTATTCGGCTTAAATTCAATAACTGAATTAATGTAAATTCAATGACTTAATTATTTCATATATATATATATATATATATATATATATATATATATATATATATATATATATATATATATATATATATATATATATATATATATATATATATATATATATATATATATATATATATATATATATATATATATATATATATATATATATATATATATATATATATATATATATATATATATATATAATGGGTGATTTTATAAGAACTATCGGAAAGTAAAAAAAAACACATAAAATTCAGAAAAATGCATGAAATATTTATTTGGATCGATAGTTGGGTCGATATAATTTAATGTTTGAAGATTATTTCATGCAAATGTTGGCCGCGGCTGCGCCTCAAATGGTCCAATCGCTTAGTCCAATTTTGGCATACTCTTTCCAACATTTCGGCCGGTATCTCACGAATAATGTTGGCAATGTTGGCTTCCAGTGCGTCAATCGAAGCGGGCTTGTCGCTATAGACATTAGCCTTAACATAGCCCCACAAAAAATAGTCTAGAGGCGTTAAATCGCACAATCTGGGCGGCCAATTGACTGGTCCCAAGCGTGAAATAAACTGTTCACCGAACTCGCCTCTCAATTGGTCCATTGTTTCGCGTGCTGTGTGGCATGTGGCACCGTCTTGTTGAAACCACATGTCATGCAAGTCAAGCTCTTCCATTTTGGGCAGAAAAAAGTTTGTTATCATCGCACGGTAGCGCTCACCATTCACAGTAACGTTGTGATTCGCATCATCTTTGAAGAAATACGGCCCAATGATGCCGCCAGCCCATAATCCGCACCAAACGGTTGTTTTTTGTGGATGCATTGGTAGCTCTTGCAATGCTTCTGGCTGCTCTTCACTCCAAATACGGCAGTTTTGCTTGTTCACGTATCCATTCAACCAGAAATGAGCCTCGTCGCTGAACACAATTCTTCGATAAAAAAGTGGATCTTCATCTAACTTTTCAAGAGCCCATTCACCAAAAATTTGGCGTTGTGGTAGGTCGTTTGGCTTCAATTCTTGCACCAGCTGTATCTTATAAGGCTTCACACCCGAATCCTTCCGCAAAATTTTCCACGTAGTGGAGTAACAGAGGCCCAATTGCTGCGAACGGCGCCGAATCGATAATTCACGGTCATCACCAACACTGGCCGATACGGCTGCGATATTTTCTTCAGTTCGCACTCTACGTAAACGTGTTGGTGGTTTAATGTCCAACAATGTAAATTTGGTGCGAAATTTTTTTACAATAGCCCGAATAGAAGCCTCAGTAGGTCGATTAAACTGACCATAAAATGGAAGAAGCGCGCAATGAACTTTCTTAACAGAGCACGCATTTTGGTAATAAAATTCAATAATTTGCAAGCGTTGTTCGTTTGTAAGACGATTCATGATTAAATTATAGACCAAACTGAAGATGTTTGACAGTGACACAAGATACAAAACGTGCGTGAGCTGTCAAAACTAGTGTTGCCAAAAAGATAATAGCAAAAAAATCACTCGTTATATATATATATATATATATATATATATATATATATATATATATATATATATATATATATATATATATATATATATATATATATATATATATATATATATATATATATATATATATATATATATATATATATATATATATATATATATATATATATATATATATATATATATATATATATATATATATATATATATATATATATATATATATATATATATATATATATATATATATATATATATATATATATATATATATATATATATATATATATATATATATATATATATATATATATATATATATATATATATATATATATATATATATATATATATATATATATATATATATATATATATATATATATATATATATATATATATATATATATATATATATATATATATATATATATATATATATATATATATATATATATATATATATATATATATATATATATATATATATATATATATATATATATATATATATATATATATATATATATATATATATATATATATATATATATATATATATATATATATATATATATATATATATATATATATATATATATATATATATATATATATATATATATATATATATATATATATATATATATATATATATATATATATATATATATATATATATATATATATATATATATATATATATATATATATATATATGTCACATTCAATTATTGAATTGAAGCCGAATAATAATCGATGTAATTTTTTAGACAAGGAGAAATTTTCAACACAAATTTAGACAATTATGATCGTAAATTTGAAGTAATGTTCTAGAGTGTAGATACTTACATACTAAATTTGTCTTGAATATGTCTCCTTGTCTAAAATTATATCGATTTTGTAGTTATTTTATTAAAGAAAAACCCTTTCAAATTAAACATATTTAGTCCAAGTGGAAAAAATGTAACATAAAGTATAATACGGCTATGGCTGAATGGTAAATACGTCAGACTATCAGTCAGGAGGTCGCGGTTCAAACATGCAGGCAGCCAATCGCTTTTTTTAGTAAAAACATTTTGTTCAAAAATAATGCGTGTGTAATTTTAGGTCGATAATAATCTGTAAAGTGTTGCCGACTATTATCGACCTAATTTTCAACAAAAGTTTTTTAGAGTGTACATAGGCTGATAAACACAATACCCTTCTTAGCGTCGCGCAGTCGGGTAAAAATAGTGCGATTTTTAGTGAACAACTTAAAATTTGTAATGTTTCACATAAGCTTCTATTTTGTTTTTGATTTTAATTGTTTATTTGCCAATATTAATTATTTTTAAATGTCAAGTAATTTTACTACTTTATTGATTATCTTAAACTTCTAATCGGTTGGAAATACCAAATCACTGCTTTGGAAACTGCAACCGAATTTTTGTACCACTAATTGAATATTGCAACTGAAATTATTACTGAGGTATATAATTTTAGATATAAAAACAGGAATATTATTGTTCTTAGCAAAATTCAGAACTTGTAATAATATATTAGTTACGTTAGTGATATTTTCATAGTTGTTGGTTTTCAACCAATCTGTTTTCTCTGTGTGTGAAAAAATGTAATGTAACCTTCTCTGAAAAACTGGCGGAAACTTATTTGTACTTCCAATAATTGTGTAAAGAAAATACTTCGTTTATTTTCCAAAATAAACATTTAAACGAAAAACCCTTTAAAATTAATGTATGATGTACAAGGAAGTACAAATAAGAGCACCACAATAGATTTGATATTGAAGTTTTCACAAGACATTTGGTAGGCAGATTTAAACCAAAAAACAACAACATTCAAAAACACGTAAAACTCCTTTTAATAACAAACTAAAAATGATTGTTGTAACCAGGCTTTGAGTACACGCTCATGACAAACTTTCCTGCAGAAATGTGTATATGAGATTCATTGTGAATGTACGTTGCATTTATTGCCTTGTGGCAGGTTTTCTACGATAATTACATTTAACGGTATGCGACACTTATGAGCCACGAAGAGATAGATACACACACCTGCACAAATAGCATATAGATATATTTCCTGATTAAAGTAAGTGAGCTTGTATGTGATGAATGCTCATTTGTGAAGAATAAGAGGATGGACGAACAAGGTACCAAGTTGAAGAAGAAATTTTATGTGGATGTATATCGTTACCTGAAACTCAAAACGACTTCACTAACATATTAATTATTTTACAGGAGAATCCAAAAACATACTAAAGGTAATTTTGACTTTGGGCTATATCTTGTGAACCGTAATACATAGCTAGACACTTAAAATTCTCATATAGTGTGTATTATTATAACTTCTATTACAAAATGAAAGAAAGTTAAAAACTAAATGATATGTAGACAAAGTCTATTTGTGTTTTGATTATTTTTTTAAATGAAATCGCGGTCTTGGTCCGGGAAAGTCTGATTTTTTTGTAGTGATGCGTGTTGGGTAAATACATACATCGGAATTTATTAAAATTAAATTTCGAATTTTTTGTTAGGTAGGGCATTTTAGATAACGATATGTATTTAAAGCAATACAGTTTGGCAACAACACATGTTGCTCGTCTGCATAACATACTCACTCATACTGTGTTAATGCTCGTTTTATATTTGGGGTATTCACAAGGTGTCTTATCATGTCATAATGTCATAAAGTGCTAATATTTTAAGATAGTTTAAAAACATTGTTGTTGTGCTTCAAACAAAAAAGTCCTAAAATAATAAGACATTTTGTGCTGTGTTTATTATTTTGTCATAACTACACAGTAAAAATCTGAGCCGAACGGCTGAAACTCTTTCGTCAAGCCGTTGATAATATTTACAATCCGCCGACGTTGATATAAATGAATGTATGTAATATGCAGTAAAGTATGTCCTAAAACTGTTCACAGTTTTACAGCTTCACATATAATTATATTTTTATAGCTGCGTAACAAGTAAAAATAAAAAATCGAGACATTTAAAAATGTGCAAGTGAGAAAATTTTGTTTGTATACTTTAGCTGGCTGGCAGCCAATTAACGTTTTTCTCCTAGCAGCCGCGTGGAAAATTAGTCGGCTAAGTGAACAATTTCACTTTCTGTGTCCGTTGAAATTTGTTTTTACTTTAATTAAAAATTAAGAGTTTAAAAGATATTCAGCTGGGTTTTATTTACTTTATTAACAAGTTGAATAATTTAAAAACCAACTGGCTATTATTTAAATTTTGTCACTTGTTGTTAGCATTCTGATTTCAAGTATTTATAATTGCTTTTTTTATCAGCTGTTACTAATTTGAAATAGCACACTAACTTTTGAGGGGTTGCTCACAACAGTCATATATTTTCATGTTATTATTTTAAAACATATGACTTTATGACTACCTTGTGAATCCCCCAATTGAGCTGTCGATGACGATGGGGATCTTAATATTTTAGCATGTTGATTGCTATATTTGTTGTTTCTTTTGTTTTAATGTTTGTGGTTACACCCATAAAACTTGCAACCATTATTAAATCCAATACGATAACGGGCATCTTAATAATTCTTTAAGATTATCTTGGTCTGTGGCAAAAATGCCGCCTACAAAATTCTGTTACAAAATTAAACTGTTCATGATAGGCTTAGTGTGTTGGAAATGAATGGTGGGAGGGCTTAGGGGCAGAAGATTTTCTGTAAACGATGTTCCTGTGCATTCAAACATTTAAAATGTTAATTATGCAATTAAATATTTTACTACATGAAGCATCATTTCATTAAACATTTCGTTTTGTTTCAACTATTTGTTAATTTGTTGCATAATTATGTTCATTCTTTCGTCTGTCAGTCCGATAGTCATACAGTCGTTTTATTTGTCGGTTCATATGGCTCATTTGTAATTCTTTTTTACTTTTAGTGTGTATGTTTGGGTTGCCTTCAGTAAAATACTTTGCTCTATACAATTGTAAAGAGAGCAATAAACTTTGCTAAGTTCCCTTAAAGCTACCTTGGCATCACTTCAGTTGCATGCTTGAACAAAGCAATAGGGTCTAAATGTAAAAAAAAGGAATTTTAAAGTAAAATCTACTGTACACAGTTGATGTCTTAAAGTCATAATCGTAAAAACGCAGTTTTCAAACAATACAAAGTGTAGTTTATACATAACCCAGTTGCCGTTAAAATGTGAACAAAACTTACGGAGTTTCTCTATATATTTTATTGCGAAGAGTTTTGCAAATTATTAAATTCTTGCGGCTTTCAACCGAAGTTTAGAAGTAAAAATTTGGATGTCTTAGGTTTCTTGTAGGAAGTAACTAAGTTTATTTATTTTAATGTTACAAATGTACTAGATTTTCGAGGAAAAAAAAAATAAAATTAAAACATGCTTTAATTACACTGTATAAAAAGATAATTATTTCTTTTGTAGAACATTTCACCGCTCTATATCGTCGCTGAAGGGGGAGGTTTTTGTCCCTTTTTCAGAAAGCGCCTGTAGCCATCTCAATTCGACATCTTATTTCTTTCGAGGAGTCCCACTGATCATTTATTAGAACCCCAAGGTATTTAACGTTCTGTACTCTCTTTACATAAGAGTTTTTTATTTTTAATTTTGTTTCATTGTATCTTTTTTTTTTTTCTTACTAACAATCATATATTTTGTCTTCTGAGTGTTAATTTTTAAGCCATATTTTTCGCTGCAGGATGTAAGTTCTGTTACCAGTTTTTGAAGTCCAGATATACTATCCGTGAACACAGTAGTATCATCAGCATATCTGATGTTGTTGATATAAACGCCGTTTATTTTTACTCCTTCTTTGATTTTTTTGAGGGATTCTTGAAAAATTCTTTCTGAATATATATTGAACAAGAGAGGAGATAAAATACACCATTGTCTGACACCTCTCGATATTAATATTTACTCGGTCGAATCTCCGTTAATATTGACACAAAATAGTGTTTCTCGAATCCAAATTGATTTGTTCGCATATTTTGTATATTCTATTGTGTATTATTCTAGGAAATATTTTAAGAGCGTGGCTCAATAAGCTGATAAATCGGTATTCGCTACGTTGTTTGTCATGACTTTGCTTAGGTATTGTTATAAATGTTGATTTTAGCCAATCCTGTCCGTATGGGCCTGTATTATATACATGGTTCAGCAGTATCGTTAAGAGTTCGATGTTATCTTCGCCTCTCAGTTTTAATATTGCAGAAGGTATTTCATCTGGTCCAGTTACTTTTCTATTTCTTAAGTACATAGTAATATGTGTTCCTGTTATCGGTTGTGGTGTTTGGACATTAAGATATGATCTGTCCATATCTGTAAATAGTCGTTGAATGTATTCTTTCCAAATTATTTTCTTTCCTGCATCCTCAAAAACAGGTTCATTCCTGCTTTTGTAAAGAACTCATGAGTTTGATTAGTGAAATATACCGGCGGCTTCTTTTAATTTTTTATGTAGATTAAAATCGTCGTGAAGACTTTGGAGTCCTTCGTTTAATTGTTATCCAATGGATTTCTAATTGTATAAAGGTGTAGAATCCTTAGAAATAAAATAGATTCATATCGAATACAAATTATTTTCAGTGTTTTGTATAAGTTTCTAAGCCTACTACACTTGTTTTATTCTTTTGTGATTTCCAAAATTTTATAATTTGTAAATTTTCAAATGGTCTTTGAAATTCTGTGCACAAGATAAAAGATTTGTAACTGTTCAAAGTTGTGGTTGAAGTCTACTGACGATTTGGTAAACCGCCAATGAAATGCATATAGACAATGCTTAACTATCAGCAAATAAACTTCATTTATAATATAATTGTCATTTTACGATTTCGATTTTTTTGCAAAAATAATTGTTTTACTATATGACTAATTCCAAAAGTTTTCGAATCGGTTGTCGCATGAATGTCAACGGATATGAATAAGGCTTTGTAGACCAATATTTTACGTACCTGCGTGCTATGTGTCGTTTTAGTTTTTTTAATTTCGCTGCAGTTTTGGAATTATCGTGGCTCAAAGTTCGATTTTTTATAAAAATTTAATAAAATACCTCATATTGAAATTAATATAGCTGTACAACCGATAATGCGATTTCAACAGCTAACACATGTATGAAAAGCTTAAGTCGTAAGGTTTCAAAAACGTATACTAAAAGTATACAGTTTTTTTTACAGAAGTGTTGCAAAAATACATAGATTAAAGAAATTTGCATATGTCTCAAAAATCTCATATTGAGTTTTTTTAAATAAAATTTCTGTTGAAAGGGGACAGTGTTATGCATAACACATTCAAAATTTTAAGTGGGAACTTCATGGGATAAAAAATAAACATACTTTACTAATTATTTTTATTTTTTATCCCATGGAGTTCCCACTCCAAATTTTGGATATGTTATGCATAACACTATGCCCTATCAACAGAAATTTTATTAAAAATATTAAAGATAAGGTTTTTGAGATATTTGAAAATTTATTTTATTTTTGCAATACTTCTGTAAAGAAACTGTATATTTTTAGTGTTAGTTTTTGAAACAATACGACTTGAGCTTCTCATGAATATTTTATTTGTTCAAATCGCATTACCGGTTGTAAAGCTATATTAATTGCAATATGGGGTATTTTATTAAATTTTTCTAAAAAATCCAACTTTGACTTACGATAATTCGAAAAGTGCAGTGAAATTGGAAAAACTAAAAACGACACATAGGATGCAGTTATGTGAAATATTGGTGTACAAAGTCCGTTGACATGCATGCGACAATCCACTAGAAAATTTTTGGAATTAGTCATATGTATATATTTTTTAAGAAATAATCTGTTATATTTTGATTTATATATTATTTTTTTTGACAGAAATAAAAGTTCATGATTTATTTAAAAACACTTCAATTTATCTAAAAAGAAATAAAAATCAATAATGAACTTTTACTGCTGCCAGAAAATAAATAATAATGTAGAAAATGACAATTATTTCAGCAAAAAAAAAAATCAGAAAAAAACAATTATTTCTGCCAAAAAAATAAAAATCAGAAGAATTATCTATTTCAGCTGAGTGTTACCATTCGTCGATTTTATTAAAAAAGTTTAATAAAATTGATTTCAACATCCCTTTTAAAGGTAACATACACAATACAAACTAATAAATTGGATATTATTTTTGCTTCAGTAATTTTCAATTCGTCCAACTGATCTTATTTATATCACACCTACATACGAATTTCAACAAATAATCGTCTTAATTTATATTTGTAATTGCTTTTAAGAAAAAATCCAGGAGTTGAAATAAAAACTTATATTACGTGATATCTAGAAAAAAAAGTTCATTAAAGTTTGAAAAAAGGAAATGTTTAATGTTTGTTATAGTCAATTTGCATTAGATGTAAAATCAAAGTACAAAGTAAACATTAAATTTACAATGGTAAAGGAAATCTCAAAATACTAGGGTATTCTTTTAATCGGGCTCCTGCTTTAAGCGGTTAATCGCTCGATTAAATAATCGAGGATTTGGTTGAATCGGTTAATTTCGTTATTATTCGTTGAACCTATTAACAAATTTTTTTCATAAATTAAGTAGTTTCAATAAATAAAAATGCGTAAATTATTTATTATTTTGAGTTTATTAGTAAAAACAAACAATAACATAACAAACATAAGAATTCTTGAACTAAATCAAGCAAAAAAAAAGAGTATAAATATGTATTATTTAAAAAATAAACAAGTTCGTGAGATCATTTTATTATTTACTTTAATAGTTTAAGGAGATCTTCTAAAATAATCTTTGAAAAATAATTTGGTTTAAATGTTAAAACTTGAATTGGAAAAAGTCCTTCGACTTTCGAAAGCAATCTGTAATACCTCGGACCTTTTCTTAGATTCTCTAAATTTATAAAATCTTCCATTATGCCATTAGTGAGTGACCTTTTTTAATTTTTTCAAATTCTTAACACTTCTAATTGTGTCGGTAAATTCTGTTAAAGGATTATTTGTATTACTATCAAGAATTTCTTTTGTCAGGCTCATCATCTGGCTCATCCTGGCAAAGCTTATTAGCGATTATTCAGCAAAAAAGGTTGTTCCGAATTCCTTAGTGTCCGTTTTTGTACTGTATTTTAAAACACTCTTTCTAGAAGGCAATATTCCTGAGTGAGGGTTTAAAATAAGTGTATTTTAAACTTGAATTCGTCTCAAATTAAATTTAATCCTTAGACTATTAATTAAATCGTTGGCAATAGTAGGTACTATTGGCTTTTATTAAATTATTAACCGAAAACTTAATAATTCCCTCAAGTTCAATTAGAGTCTTTACTTAGCTCTTTTGTAGCACCACGCAGAAGTTATAGCTTTACTTAAGTTAAGATCACTGAGCACACTTCTTTACAAGAAATTTACAAGAAATAATTTGTCGTTTCAGTGTGTTAGTGTTTATTTGCTTTCTTCATTGCTTAAAACAACTCTGCTATAAACGTTATATTTCATTTTAAATCAACATGACAATAACTTTAATTTCAAATAAGTTTTATGTTAAATAATCATTTAAATCATATTGAATTAAAATGAAATTCATTTTAGATACGATTTATTTATTAGGGGCAGCCAACTACAACACAAAGTTTTCTGTTGTATATAATGAATATGAATAAAAATAATGAAACTGGATACATAAGTTCTCCCCACTAAGGTAACCTCAAGGGTGAAATTTTAAATTCCTTCCGCAAAAGCTTCCCGACATATTAAGGTGTAAAAAGTGAATATTTGGTACATATTCAATGCCTCACTCACTCACTGACTCAACAATATTATTGGGCACTTCCACTATAGTTATAGAGCTGAAATTTGGTATACAGGTAGGTATTGGTGAGCAATTAACCACAACAATCTGAAAACGGTCACTTTTCATCTGGGAGGGGCTAGGGTACCCCTTCTTTGTATGGGACACTTTCAGTATAGCTAGAAAGCAGAAATTTGGTACGCAGGTAGGTTTTGATGAGCAATTAACAATTAAACGGAGGCTATGGTACCCCGTTCTTGGTATGGGACCCTTCCACTATAGCTAGAAAGCTGAAATTTGGTATACAGGTAGCTCTTGGTGGAAAGTACTAAGAAAAATCGGAAAACGAAAAATTTTCATTTAGGGCTTATTTTAAGGG
This sequence comes from Panzeria rudis, assembly GCA_956483635.1. Lineage (NCBI taxonomy): Eukaryota > Metazoa > Arthropoda > Insecta > Diptera > Tachinidae > Panzeria > Panzeria rudis. Next base: position 42,158,608 of record OY101449.1, on the reverse strand, counting down.
GCATAAACGTAAAAAGTACTAATATCAAAAAAAGGACCAAGAACTTTATAGGTTCAATACCATCTCATTTCTGGGAACTTGTTAGCTTGGCAATACTTTTTTTTGCCTCTCTAATATGGGGAAAATGTTGCCAAGCTTACAGGTTGCATAGAAATGAGATGGTATTGTACCTATCGAGAACTTGATCCTCATTTTGATCTCAGTACTTTTTACGGCCGAAATTATTGGATAGGAACTAGGCCTTATTTTCCCATTTATGTTTTTGTGCCGATATATGTTTCATATAACAGTAAAATTTTTTTCACTCTTTCTTTTGTAGTTTAAAGATAAATTTGCTGCTTATTAATCACTGAAAAGCATTTCAGTATTGAGCCTTTGTGGGCAATCATGATATGTGACAACAATAAACGACCCTGATTGAAGAATTGAGAGTTCAAAGAAAAATTTTGTGCTAAAAAATAAACTATAAAAGAAAGAATGGTAAAAGTTTAATATACATGTATGGAAAATATGTTACTTCAAAAATTACAACGTAAAATGCCGTACGAACTAATCGATATAGGCCGTGCGAATTAATCGTTGGTATGTTATAATACTAGAAAAAATGAAAAATTTTGTTACATCGGTTCATGGATTGAAATTATCCAGTTTAAGCGTTAATCGGAAAAGCCAATTTTGAATTAACCGATCAGTTAATCGGGTAGTAATTAACCGGTTAACCGATTGAATACCCTACAAAATACCCAACACACCTTCCTAACCCACCCTCATGCCATATTATTTAAATGACCTTTGGTACATTCTACACTTGTCGTACACTTTTGAATTTGAAAATAGCTTTTAAACTTTTTTATCATTTGCGATTACAGCAGAAACTGCAGAAACTTCGGAGAACTAATCACTTGACAACCGAATAAAAGAAAATTATTTGTTGTTTATTCCTTTTTTATAAATGTTTAGCAGTGTCACTTGACACACCAACATCATCGTAATCTTAAACATTTAAGGCACTTGTGCAAAATGTTGTTAAATTAAGTTGCCACTTGTCTTAAGTAAATAAAACTCCTTTATCTCTTGGTTTATATTGCCTTTATTCCTTTATCTATCCCTTTTCATTTCTGCTGGAAGTACAGCGCACTGGCCGGCCTACTCTGAAATTGTGGTATGGGTATCTGAGGTTGACAGATAAGCAGTCAAAAGCTAAAGATGCTTTTCACTAGTTTTTATTTTTGTACATTTATTCAAATGAACTTTTTAATTAATTTTGTTTTACTTTTTCTTTTGGTTCTTTTGTTGAATGTGATTGTTGTTAATAAGTTCTGAGTTGCATTTGTTATTTTTACTGGTGGCAAAGTAAGTTTTTTGTATTGTTTAAAAAGTATACGACCGATATTTATTCCTTTCATTCATTTCATCTCAGTGACTTAATGTTTTCAATTTCACTCTAAAGTGGTCTTTAGTATGCAAATTTTGGACACACATACGTACTTACATACACATTTGATAAAAGAAAGGAAGAGATTGCAGTTTAAATGATATTAAACGGTTGAAACGAATTTGAAAATATGTACCTTTTGGAACAAAATATTAACGAAACAAGAATTAACGAAAAAGTTAAATTAATACATTTCACTGATTTTTCCAATAAGCATGGTACTGTGTTCATCATTTCGTGCGAACTGCTGTCAAAAGTTCATATAAAAAAATTGTCATGAATTTTTCATGAAAAATTGTTGCAGAAGTAGTACTCTGTTTATTTTGTGAAAAACATATGAAATTTATCTACAACATTTTGAGTCTTCATGCGAAATAATATAAGCACCACTTTTTTCGTGTGGAATTTACAACAAACACATTGGGTTTTTTTAAACGTACACAATTGCAGAATACTTTCAAGGTCTATTATAATTCATTACTTGTCATATTTTTCGTATGAAAAAACTAATGTTGATCAACATTTTTCGCAAATTTGAACAGAGTACATAGCTATATAGAAAAGTTGAATTCAAGTGAAACGCACTAAAAAGAACATTTTATGCGTGGTTGATCTATCTATCTATCTATCATGGTGTTTAGTTCGACCCTCATGCAGTCAAAATTTATCTTTGTATTTTCAATTATTATATGCCTTAAAATTCTTTTCTCTAAAGCGAATTTTACGGTACTATTAAAATCGCAATTAAAATACTACTTAATGGGTGATCATTGTGAAGACTATCTTCAAGGAACTAATATCTGCAATAAAGCTATTCAGCAAAACGTGATGCTTTCATCAATTTATTCTCCTCCCTGGTATTCTATAACAGAAAATCAATATCGTAAATTTTTTACTTTACTAGGCCCACGCTTTTTGGCCGCCGGTTACTATAACGCTAAACACACGTTCTGGGGAAATCGCCTCATCACGCAAAAGGGTCGCGCTTTGTTTGACACAATTTCTAAAATGCGTTTGAATGTTATATCAAGTGGACAGCCAACTTACCGGCCAACAGATCGCAAAAAAACCTGATGTTATTGATTTTGTAGTGGTAAAAGGTGTGCCCAGCGAAATGATCCAAATTGAAGCATCTTTAGATTTGTCTTCAGATCACTCACCAACTATTGTCGCTATATATTCACAACCACACGTATTAATTGGTTGAAACACAAAAAATATTTAAGTGCTCATTGCACAGAAAATATTCCATTAAAAACGCCTGCTGACATAAATTACTCTATTAGAATATTTGAGGCAAACCTTAAGCAAGCTGCTCTAAATGCTACTACAGTACTTTTCGCTTATAATGGGTGATTTTATAAGAACTATCGGAAAGTAAAAAAAAAAAACACATAAAATTCAGAAAAATGCATGAAATATTTATTTGGATCGATAGTTGGGTCGATATAATTTAATGTTTGAAGATTATTTCATGCAAATGTTGGCCGCGGCTGCGCCTCAAATGGTCCATCCGCTTAGTCCAATTTTGGCATACTCTTTCCAACATTTCGGCCGGTATCTCACGAATAATGTTGGCAATGTTGGCTTCCAGTGCGTCAATCGAAGCGGGCTTGTCGCTATAGACATTAGCCTTAACATAGCCCCACAAAAAATAGTCTAGAGGCGTTAAATCGCACGATCTGGGCGGCCAATTGACTGGTCCCAAGCGTGAAATAAACTGTTCACCGAACTCGCCTCTCAATTGGTCCATTGTTTCGCGTGCTGTGTGGCATGTGGCACCGTCTTGTTGAAACCACATGTCATGCAAGTCAAGCTCTTCCATTTTGGGCAGAAAAAAGTTTGTTATCATCGCACGGTAGCGCTCACCATTCACAGTAACGTTGTGATTCGCATCATCTTTGAAGAAATACGGCCCAATGATGCCGCCAGCCCATAATCCGCACCAAACGGTTGTTTTTTGTGGATGCATTGGTAGCTCTTGCAATGCTTCTGGCTGCTCTTCACTCCAAATACGGCAGTTTTGCTTGTTCACGTATCCATTCAACCAGAAATGAGCCTCGTCGCTGAACACAATTCTTCGCGCGCGATGAACTTTCTTAACAGAGCACGCATTTTGGTAATAAAATTCAATAATTTGCAAGCGTTGTTCGTTTGTAAGACGATTCATGATTAAATTATAGACCAAACTGAAGATGTTTGACAGTGACACAAGATACAAAACGTGCGTGACCTGTCAAAACTAGTGTTGCCAAAAACATAATAGCAAAAAAATCACTCGTTAGTTACAACCTTTAGTTGTACGCGAATTGTGGACTATATCGCTAATATGACTATAAGCCTAATTCTCATATATGCCATTCGGAGGTATTTGGTTCACAAAGACAGAAATTCATACATACAATTTGCGTTATAGTCGCAATCGAAAAATTACTAAATTGTTTAGCTATTGAAGCCACAAATTATTTAAAAAATTGGTATGAAAGCATTGAATCGTGTAGTATTCTTGTCACCAACTCTTCACTAAAACAAAATATTACTTTTAGTCTTTTGTACCAGGGATGAATTAACTTTTGTATGCGAATTTGGTTATATGCCACCGAATAGCGTAAATTAGCGATATAGTCCACAATTTGCGTGCAAATAAAGGTTGTGACTATAAGCGAAAAGTAGTGTATCGCTAATTGGACTATAACGAGAATATTTTCTATGTAATTTGGTACTGCAAGCAATAAATACAGATAAAATAGACTATATCGATAATGTGACCATAACGGTAGTGACTATAAACGAAAAGTACTGCACTACAAATCTTCAGGTTAGATATAATAAAATCGATTCTAAAAGTTAAAAAAAAATGTAGAACGGCTTTTATCTGAAAAAGAAGAGATCGTAGAGAATGGCAACGCTACAGATCCCGTCAGCTAAAATCTAGGCTGAAGGAATGTACTAAACAGCTTGAAACTCAACTAGAATATCAAAAAACCTCTTCTCTTCGAAAATTTCTGAATGGGCTCGACGCAACACATCAAACAGACTATTCGCTATAGAGAGCAGCCAGAGGCCTCAAAAGACCAGTGATATATAAACCTCCACTGCGAGGTTCGAATGGAGACTGGGCAAGAACTGACGCTGAAAAAGGTACTCTGTTTAAAAACCATTTGCAGAAAGTATTTACTCCAAATTTACTCCAGTCGTCTCTATACCAGATGTTTCCTTGAGGTTCAGTATTTGTGAGATTGAACACTGTATTGCGGGCTTAAACTCGAAAAAGCTCCAGGCGCTGATAAAATAACAATAAAATACTCTTTATTGTTATTTTACAAGGAAGTCCCACCTAAATGCAAAGGTAACTTAAATGAAAGTAAAAGCGGCTCAAATGAATTGGCTCATTGGAAGGAACTCTACACTAAGCCTGGATTGTAAACTTCTTCTATACAACTACCTTCTAAAACCAATATGGTCGTATGATATCCAGTTATGGGGCACAGCCTTGGCAGCAAATGTAGTGAAAATTTAGAGGCGACAAAATAAAATACTCCATACGATTACAGCAGCCCCATGGTATGTCAGAAACAAGCGAATTCATAAAGATTTAGACCATTGGTGGTCAAAAATATTTTGCAGCTGTATGGCTGTGAGAATTGTGAACTACAGTAATACGATAAAGTGAACGCAAAGATTTTCATTAAAATTTTATCACAAGAAATTATATTGGTCGTAAAAATGTATAATAATACGGTTCAAACTGAATTTACTATTTCTTTACTTGGTAAAATGGAGAAAATTTCAATACATGTTGCCCCAATACCCTTAGGTTTTTCAAAAATATATTTTTATTTCTAATAAAAAGCACTTTATTTTCATCATTATCATTTATTTTACACACTGTATGTGGCAAAATACCAACAAAGCAACTATGCATGTACACTCGTCGCTCTTGCATTAACGACTAAATAGAGAGTATAAAAAGAAATGAAATAAAGAGTACAAACAATTGTTTGGTGAAGTGAAGAACTTTGATTTAGACGTGCAGCTTGTTAAGACTGTGACAAGATACATAAAAAAAACTTGAGTTGCAAATCCCCTAGCCCGAAACATCATTAACTTTAGAGGCCACATTTTGCTGAGAAGGAGGGACACTCTTCCTCTCAGCCGAATACGACAGACGTAAGGCAACCAAATAATCAACCGCTGAAACAAATATTTTTGTCTCGCATTGGCTGGACTTAAAAATTAAAGTTTTAGACCTAAGATTGGATTACTTATCGTTAGTTTAATTTTATTGAAAATACAATAATAAATATAAACGCAAAAAAAAATTTTACTTTTGAATCCAAATGGATTCAACGTTATATTCATAAAGAATCAGGTATGATTAAAATTCCAAGGATCAAGGGAAAAATTAACATCAATTTAATTTTTCAACGTACACAGCAGAACATATCACCGCTATTTTTTGAAGACGATACACTTCCAACATCAGTGGTCATGTGTGATTTGCCTATCTCTCTGTTGAATGTGATTTCAATTCGTGAAAATTGATAACGAGAAATAAATTGTTTTTGCAGCGTCTCCTAGTTCTTAGTGCCTGATAGTTTCGATGTGCAACCAACTTTAATATAAATCAAAGATACCTCTGGCCTAATTATAGCGTATTTTCAATATAATAAAATTGAAAAACAACCTAAGGAAAAGTTTGTTTCCTGGTTGTTGTTTTAAATAATAATGCGATGGTAAACAATTTATGCATACCAAACGAACTGAAGAATAAAAAGGAAAAACTTTAGCTATGAGAATTTTACATTTCAGTGAAAAAGTGTGAAAATTGAAAGAGGAAAAAAACTTAATTACAAATATTGCTTTTAACAAACCTCCCTTTTGTTCTTCTTCTTGAAGAGAGAAAAGGACACGGAAATTAAATAAATGTAAGAACGCTAGAAGTATACATACATATGTATATTTATGTATGAATGGGTTGGCAATGTATAAATGCAATATGGTCCCAATGTTGTCAACAGTCATTGTTGACATATCGGATACTAACACTTAAATACAAATTACTTTAGATATCAAATATTATTTTTTTAAGTATAATCCCAAATAGAGAAAAAATCTCTTGAATATAAAGAATGCACTATGGTGATCTTGTTGGACATAGAGGGGCTTCAACTTCGTCTATCCCAAATTTTTACTAGTAGGTACAAAGTCAAAATGTTGTATCCCAAAGCTTATCGGGACCATCTTGGTACTCTCGAATAACACCAAATACCAATATTATTGTATACTGTAGTGGTCTGGTGACATCGCAAGACACTTGGAAAATCTTTCGGCTGTCGGGGGCTCTGATAACAGTGGCGCGAATCCACTCTTCGATATGTTGAATTGCCTCCCGGTGGCTGCTCTGGTCACTCAGCTTTGTTGTCGGCGATCAGATTGACCGCTACATGTTCATGGCTACCGACTTTAAATAAACTTTCATTGTTTGGTAAAAATTTCTTATTTGCTCATGAAATAAAGATTATGAACTCTAAATAAATCAGAAAGCAATGGGAATGATGTAAACTAATCCAACGGTAACACTAATCTAAGTGATTTAATTCTCGTATTCAATTTTCACGAAAATTTTGTTGAATATATATAAGAATTGAAATCACAGTCAACAGAGCCAGCTAGGCTTACCAGATCCAAGCTGTGAAAAAGCTTGACAAATAGAGAAAAAAGCTTGATTTAAGAAAAAATCTTTGCACTAACTTAATGATGTGCAAAGCAATAAAAATCCATACATTACACGACTTCGAAAAATGGAGAAGGTATCAAATTCATTTGTATTTTTTTATGTATTCCCTCAGAACTCCGTTAAATTTTGGGCTGATTGTGTACCTTAATTTGTTTGCAAAAACTTTCGAAAATTTTAAATTTTCATTAAAAGTAATTCATATCATTAATTCGGCAAATTTTTTTCTTAATTTACATAACGCATTAAGAGGAATCGAAAATACAAACGAAATCAACATGTCGATCCTATGCTGCAATACTCGAAGAATGTGATTTTTGTGTTAATAATGTAGAATCACTTATCAAATCATTCTTTATTTGTGTGAAAATATCATAAAAATATTTCATATACTCAACTTTTGAGAGAAGAATAAAATTTTCTTTTACCATTAAGTTGTTAGTAAATTCAAAACAATTTTTTTCAGTTGTGAGTCTATGGTAGCAAAGGCTCGATATGAAGTTTTCGGTTTCCATTTCGTCTTGTTTTTTAATTATACCATATTTACTCTTTAGAAATATATTTGGAATGAAACGCTTAATCTTCATATAATTTATCATTCGTCTATAGACCCGAGGAATTTCCAATTATATGTAGTTCCAAAGGCAAAAGTGTTTTATTTTGAATACAGGTCACTGGTTTACAAAAAAAAGCCCTTGGAAAAAGATTTTCATTATAATTTTTACTTTATATCCATATAAATTATCATGTATTTAAAATCATTAATTAAATTCTAACGCTAAAATAGCTAATTAAAGCTCGTGCACAAAATGGTGCACAAAATGGAAATTTGTTTTTAGCTTAACAAATAGCTTTTTAGCTTAAATCTTTACAAGCCTTAAAAAAGCTTTGGCGATAATTTTTCCCTTATTGCTTGGAGTATTAATCATGACTGATTATTTTTGAATATATCGTTACGAACCGCAGCCTAATAACCAATTTGCATTCACAACCAAATAATTTCGAAATCATCATATTAAATAAATTAGGAACTCTGGCTTAAATCTATATTTTTTTGGCCCTTTTTACAGAACACCATCGATATTTTAAATACATACATACGTCATAGAATAACAGCACAAGTCACATGGTCAGTAATATTTACAACATAAGCTGGACATCTAATACCAATTATGTGTTTCCCTTTTTAGCTTTGTTTTTTACAAATGCAATTGTTCAAGCAATATGAGTATAAAAGTGAAAAAATATATAAATATAAAACAGATACTTTACGCGAATATAAGTTCCCTTTTTTTCCCCGGACAGAGACCATAAAAAGAGGACAGTGTCCGGGAAAAAGAGGACGGATGACAACCCTACTTATACGTAATAATTGCATTAATTACTTGTAAATCGACAAACGTGATATAAAAACTAATTTTTTTATGGCGTACGAAAAGAAAAATTTAAAGTATATTTTTTATACAATATCTGAAACTAGAGGTGCTATAAAAATAATAAAGCTATTTTCGTATTCAGCGAATGAAAATACACAAGGAGCATTATTTTAATTTCAAAATATTTAAATAAACAAATTTTCAGGACTAATCCAAAAATACACGATTTTTAACATCCTTGTTATAAGAGTAAGATATCCTGATATACTCATCAATGTGGTTCTACTCAAATGAAAGAGACCCAGTAAAAATTTTTCATGTTTTTAGAAGCAGTATAGAAATAGAGGGCTTCATAATTCGTTTTAAAATATGAACTTGTTCAGAAGCTGGTTTCATAGCGTCACAACAATACAGGTTTTGAAGCGAGAAAAGTATTTGCTTTTAACTTATACAAAAGCTTCGTACACAAGCTATACAAAAAAGCTGATTTTATAGTGCTGATCCAAAGCAGTTTTTTAAGCGAGAATGAAGGGTCAGTTTATTAGAGTTTCTTGTTGCCGTTTTGCAACAGTGTTTTTGGTCGAGTGATTGGTTCGTTGGACTTCAAACCTGAAGGTTCTTAGTTCGATACTAGTTGAAGTTAAAATAACAAACATTGAGTAAAAATATAAATTTAATAAAAATAAATAAGGAAACGTATGAACGAAAAATTCAAAATGGCGTTAACGACGCCAATCCACATCAATCCATTTTTTTCGTATATTTTCAGTTCTAGTGCTGAAAATGTTGATGATTTTCAGCGCTTCCAAAGCGCTTTTGTGAGCAAAATTGTAGTACTCCAATCCGGGAACTCGCCATACAAAAATCAGCAGTGATATCAGCAGGTTTGTCAGCGCTACTTTTATTCCATAATAGTAGAAACTTGCTTTATTTTAAGCAACTTTTTTGCTGGGGACTTTTATGTGGATTATTAGTCCAGAAAGTATTTTCAAGTTTGGAGGACCATTCGTGAAATATTAAGCGAATAATGTGGGGTAAATTATGCAAATGCTAAATGTCAATATATCTTTAAAACTAGAGATGCTAGAGAAAAACGAACGATGCTATCGTAATCAGCAGATGAAAATATATAAGGATCTGCTATTTTTATTTAAACAACAAAACCACTGTTCCACTGTGTTATTAATCAAAAACTTAATAATTCTCTCAAGTTCAGTTAGAGAAGCAGAATCTTTACTAAGCTCTTTTATAGCCACGTCCGAAGGTTTCAAAGTTTTACTTAAGTTAAGATCACAGAACACGGTTATATTTTTGTATGAATAATAATTTCTAAACACATACCTTTTGTATATGACACGAAACAAATAATTAAACACAAAAAAAATATGTTATGATACTACAAAAGTAGTAATTAGCCGGTTAACCGATTAAGGGTTAACTGAATGAATACGCTAGTACATATACTCTGGGTCCGTGAAATTGGTGGTAACGAAATGGCTGATACAGTGGCCAAAATGGCTATTCAATTTCCGGTTGAGGAAATGGTACGAGTTCGAGTACCAATTCAAGATCTGAAAGTGATCAGTGACTCTAGAATGAAAAATGGATCGTAGGAAGTTTGGCGTGAAACGAAAACTTGCAAATGATTCTAAATCGTCAAAATTCCTTTTATCACTAATTAGAAGCGACTGTAGATTGCTGCTCGACGGTTTCATATGCTGCTAAAATAGGACAAATACCTACTTGATGGTACTTGCAGGAAATAAAAGGAACATGCTACAATGATACTATAGAGCATCTACTGTGCCACTGTCCGGTTATAAGCCACACAAGATGTAACTGGCTCTGAGTGCACACTTTCCGGAGTCTTGAACTTGTATCAAGAGTAGGACTCTGTAGACTGCTGCGGTTTGTTAAATATGTGTGAGAGCCACTCGCAACGGGTACAAAAAACAGGCCGCCATACTTATAGGATTCGTGTCATCTGCTGGTATCGCTAAGGTTCAATTCAGGTCTGTGCGAGGTCGTTGACTACCCAGATTAACTAACATGTCTCTTTTACAACCATCGATTATTAATAGTACAAGATACAAAAAAAAGACAGTTTCAGTTGGTCATAGTTCGTGCATGTATATTTTAATTAAGTCTTGTCATGTCAATGGATATGAAATACCTACATACCTACAATTTAAAGGACACATGGCACACATAAAACACCAATAAACAAACAATTTGACAAAAATCACTCAAAATTGGGAAATAGGGAAGCGAAAATAAAGAATCATTAGCGCAGTTATTTATGCTGTTCAGAATCTTCATCCTCATCTTAATCATCGAAGCATTAATATTTGCCTCCACAATCGTTGAGCAACGCCTGAAAAAAATATATTCACTTTGCAAAACGATAATTATGACCATGATGTAAATGAGAATGATGATGGTTGTTGGTACAACTAAGAAGCCGACACAAGTGGTCCTGGTGGTTGGTTTTCCTTTCCTTAGCGTATACATACACTGGTTAGTCTCTCAACTAAAAGATTAATGGAGCGTGGCAATATGTCTGTATTTTTTACATATTTTCTATCCACAACGGCTGCTACTTCTGTTGCTCTTTTAGACGCATTTAGCGAATCTAAAAAAAAAGACAAACAGCATTTATGTATGATAAAAAGCAAATAAAACTGTCGCCATAAAGTAAAATGAATGAAGGGGGAAATTACTTTAATAAGAAATAAGTAGTTTTTAATATTTATATGCATATCTGGTGCTGTTGTTGTTGGTCTGGAGCAAAAGCACAATAAAATTACGCTTATTGCTTATGCCTGTTTTACACTATCTCACAAGCTGTTCGACTTCTGTAGAAAATACAACCCTGATCTGGTGAGTTTATAGAAAGTTTTAAAAAAGCAATAACAACACATTATATCCGGATTGCATTTTGTGCAGAAGTCGAACAGCCTGTATATTAGTCTAAAAACAGCTTTAATAGTATATTTCCACTATCTTTAAATTACGTAGAATTAGGTAAATTACTTCAAAGTGTTTCCACTGAGTTTGTGAGTGATTTGGTGTTCGAATTTTCGTAGTCAAATGATGCACTTACTTTACAAGGTGTGCGCAGCAGCTGTAATTGACTTTTTTTCATATATAGTTTGACATTTAAAATTAATTGAATATTCTTTAATGTAATTTTTTTTCGAAATTGTCAACCACAATTGATGGATAACCCAGGGATGGAGTTTATAATTTTAAAAGCAACGCAGGATTGCATATATAAATCCAGTTCGAAAAAGTGTATTTTCGACATAATTTAGAGCAAATTAAGTCATTTGAGATAATTTGCCAATATGAATAATATATGGGAAATCATGTCGCAAATTACTGCTGTTCAACTTCTGCACAAAATGCAACCCTGATATAATGTGTTGTTTTTGGTTTTTTAAAACTTTCCATAAACTCATTAGATCAGGGTTGCATTTTCTACAGAAGTCGAACGGCTTGTGAGATAGTGTAAAACAAGCATTACTGTGACATGCCACATACTTGGTATGCTAAGCAACGCAGCTCAATTAAATTCGCGTTAATATTCATCTAAAAATTTGCAAAATTTTATAAAACGAATTTCTTTAATGTTTGTACCGTAAAGATTAAAAATAAACATTTAATAATACAAATACTTACATAAATAAAAAAAATTTTAAAACGCAGTTAATGATACTGTCTTCAGCCGAAGAGCAAAACTGACTAAATTGTCTTTAAAATTTTTTTTATATGTATATTAAACACTTTAAAATGCAAATTTCAATCCTCTTTTATGCAATAAAATCTGCTATAATACTTAATAATTTAACATAAATAAATAAGCGGATGATTTAAAACAGTAAAAAGTTAACAGAATTAAGTATGAGAGTTGTATCATGCTTTACATCTTGTTACGAATTTGATGTTGTATAAAATTATGTGTCTCGAACAGTGGTGTTAAGAGAAGAAAAATGGGAAACA